>CM052298.1:12536260-12700852 GCA_028455765.1 Lasioglossum oenotherae | reverse complement strand
GGAGATGGTGATGACCATCGGCCTGTGCCCCCCCTTCTTTGCCATCATCACGTACGTCGAGAAGGAGTTCCGGGTGCTCCTAAAGGCCCTCTTCATCTACGGCTTGATCTACTTCGTTTTATCCAACGCCTACCAGATCTTCGTGACGGCAGACCAGTCGATAATCAACGTGATAGGGGAGGGCAACGTGAAAGCTTCCGAAACCAGCTGGCACATAGGTTCTGTCTTCTTTCTGTTCAAAGTTGTTTTGGACGCGTTCAATCTTGTGAGCAGGCGATTTACCAACGACATCAAGCAGAGCTACGAAGCCACTGAACGCATCAAGTTGGTCTCCAAGATCAGTTGGATCCGGTACGTTCAGAATATTCGTTCGGTAGCAGACGGAAAGGTTTTTATAAAAATCTGCCGCGTGCTCAAACGCTTCTTGTTACGAATGCTTTGCGAATTACATAAATCAACCAACCAATCAATAAAACATTCAACAAAATCAACCAAACAATTGTAACAATATTGCAATAAATAAATCAGTAATAATATCAATAGTATGGGCGAATATTGTCCAATAGAAAACGCTATCGAAGATCGCTAACTATTCCAATATAATTGTAATATTAAAATAACGAAACGTGTTCAAAATTCAATCGTTCCGATGTGCACGCAATTTTTCATGAATAGAATATGTGATCTCTGTGAACAATTTAGGTGAGTACGAGTCACTACTTATTTAAATAGTTTAGGAAAGAAAAGAAAAGAATAGGAACGAAAAAAATTTTCCCAGATAGCGAATCCTTCTTAAGAAGAATTCCACAGCTGTCACCAATTTCTGTTACGAATTGCCTACGTGTATTTCACTCAGAAAGAAAGTCCGATTGAGATACACCGCGGATTCCTATAGGCAATGCCAGAAATAAATATATTCACTAATTTGGGTTCGGACAGACTCTGCTTCTTAAGGGTGACGGCCCAAATTTGACGTTGGTCGAACGCCAGTGTGGTAGAACCCTCATACACCACTAGAAACTGTATACGTACACGAGGTTGCAAGGGTTTCGTAGTTTTCACTATACGTCTCGCTAATGCGCATTTGAAGCCCGTACGTAGTCACAATCGATAGATGAAAGACCCACAATTGGTGCTGTGGTCCAAAAATGGCCTTTTATCGATTTTTTGTCCCTGTGTTAATTCGACACCGAGGGACAGATTCAGACGCGAAATGAGGGACGGATGAGGGTTAACGCCGGACGGCGCGGCACCTAATATCGGACATTAGCTACAGTGGGTGTGCAAAGTATTCGTACAACTTTTAAAAACGAGTAACTTTTTCAAAATTGGACCCAATAGCTTGAGTTTTTTAAGACGTTAGAAGGATTAGTTTACTAGCTCATGTGTAAATAATTTTTTAAACTTGTTATTAGTCGCAATTGCGAAGGAAAAAGTAAAGGTCACGACTTTAATATTTTTTATCTGTGCCTGTAATGAAAATTTTCATAATTCATTCAAGAAAAACATTACGCGTCCGGCACACGAGGGGAACTCCCCCTAATATAGATAAGATATTAAGATACGTTTATAAAAAACTAGAATTAAAAAATATGTTAATAAGAAATAGAGACGTATTAAACAAACGTTTTATAGCTTAAGTTACACTTAAAATATGTAGAATGGCAAGTCCAATGAATATTCTAGCATACATTTTTACGTAATTCATTCAAGCAAAAATTGCAGAAATTAAAAAATTAAAAATGTATCAATTTGCCCCAGTCTCAGACTGTTATTTAATTTTACTTACAATTAGATTTATGCGAAGAACGATATTTTTAGGTCTGTCCTAGTCTACCTACATACATAGATGTGTATGTATACATATGTAGAAACATTAGGATGAAATTTATTTACTCTTGGCGGAAAAAAATTTGCGAATTTTTTCCGGTACACCCCCCAGAATTGTGACATCATCAAAACGAATAATCTATGCAAAATTTTAGCACGATCGAACAATACACTGTATTGAGCTTGAAAGTTTTGAATTTTTGAAGCTCGTTTTTCTCCACTACAGTACAATGCTCCATAACTATATGCAAATAAAATAGAAGGTCATCGTAAAAAGACAGTTCACAACTTGCTTCCCGCGGCGTTGCTGAGGGAAGTTGGCATTACTATAGTAAACTGTCATCACTTAAACGGCGACATATACAAAATTTCATACTGATTGATACGTTAGTTTTAATTTGACAGCCATTTGTATTAAACGAATTTGATGTTTTTCCACGCAATCACGACGACGCTCACTCGATAATACACGATAATAACACACGATAATAATCTCACTCATCCCGAATCGTCGCGGCCAAATAGCAAGAATTGCGCTTCGAATTGCTGCCGCATTCCAGTCGTTGTCCACAGCCGTACTACCACTCAGTCCCCACTCCTCTCATATTCTTTCTTTCTGTTTTTCTATCATACTATTCTCTCCTTTTTTAGTCTCCAATCATTCTTTCTAAAATTTTATCATAGATTATTTTCCTAGACGGTGTCACAATCTTATAGGGTGTCACGAAAAACAATCGAAGGTCGAAAAATAAGGTCCACTTCTTGCTATCGTTCTCCGCGACTCTGCGACGGTCAGTGCACACCGTTCACCCTTCGGCGTGCACCAAAACCGACCGCCCTGACACGTACCTTCATCTTCTGCGCCTGGAGCACTATCCGTTGGCGATTATGCGCGCTAACCGAGTTCCCGTATGACCTTCGCCGCATTAGCCACTCTCTCTGCAACAACAAACAATCCCTGAACCCGGCAACGCTTCGACGAAACTTCCGCAGTCTAAACACAACGGGGGTTTCGCGCGGGTTACGCCGCGGGCTTTATTTACTTTTTACGGAGCCGTGCGACGCTCACGCTCCACCCCCATCGGCTGTCTCACCCCCTGCATGTTTCCGCTTCCGCAACTAACGATGCGCCGCATAGTGGTCATTTTGACCTAAAACGTGGACGAAATTGAACAAAACAGTTATCAATTCATGAAATCTAATTAATACAGCAGACCGGGGTCAAAGGTAACATTGTAAATATTTCAATATCTACTACAGCCATTATCGCAAATTTTTGAAATACTATGTAAAACTACTATTTGAATATACCCCGCGACAAAACTATAACACATGCAAAGAAATAAGTAAAAGAAGTGTATTCTAAAGTGTTCAAATAAGTTTTCGGCCTTTCTTTTTGTGAAATTCAATATTTTCTTACTTAAAATACAAGTATGTTTTAATCGGGAAAGTAGTCTCCATTTACTTCTACACACTTTTTCCACTTCTCGGGCAGACGACGAATCCCTTGGTGAAAAAAAGATGGCGGTTTTGACTCGATGAAGTCTGCGAGGCATTTTCACATCGTACAGTAAGTGAATTCGTAATAATCGTAATAATAAATGAAAATACGCTTTTGTATCTGCGACAAACTTTAGTTTTAGTGTTATAACACTTGTGACATTTTTTAGAAAGCATCAAATCATAGATGTTTTTATACCGTGTAATGAATAACATACATATGAATACAACAAGTAGCGAAGATCTGAATTCTGTCCATGTTTTCTGGCAAATTGACCACTATGCGAGTGATCTTCGCTCTGTTCGAACATGTTCGAGATGGTATACGTATTACGGGTATGACGAAAAGTTGAAACCTAGAAAAGCATGCGAACTCGTGATAAAGTTCGCACCCTTTACGCGAATTCAAACAAGTACGAACTTTCAAGCTTCCGAGGCTTGAAGCGGCCGCGAGTCTAGGTCGCGTACTCAGTCCTTGGAACTACGCCGAAAGCAGACTATCGATAGCTCACTTTGAAGCCTCGGAGGCTCGAAAGTTCGAACGCGTCCGAACGTCTCGAAACGTGAGAGCTCGAACTTTTCCTTCGTATTCGAACATGCTCGAGTCTGCTCGCTCGCGAACCCATCGCTAATCGCTAACACTTGCGCAACTATTCGCTTTTGTGCAAATCCCGTACACTGTTCGATCATCGTTTAACACGTTGGCTGCCATGTCACTTGTATGTCGATGACACAATTTTTTATTCATTTTTCATTTATTTCATTAGTGTTTAGACCGAAATAACGTTAGGTTCACCTTACTGTCTGATTTGATTCGTTAGTAACTGATTCTTTGCGATGCAACTAGCAAAACACATCGTTCGTGTACAAGAATAATGACACAACTCAAAAATGTCCAATTTCGAGTTTATTGTAAAAATGTATAGCAAAATCCCCATATTTTTATTTTATTTTTCGAACGACATATTGCGGTTGTGTCGTTCTTCCCTTACTACAAAGTCGCGCAGGAAACAAGAAACTTTTAAATGGCTGTCCTGGTAAATCTATTTTTTTGAGTTGTGTCACTGTTCTTGTGCACCAACGACATGTAGTTCAGTTAAAAAAGTACAATTTTAATTAACACGAAATTAATGCGAAATAAAGAGCTTCGTTTTACATTTTTTTTCATCAAACTTTCAACACAAAATTCCACAACAACAAGAAAAAATAAGTTGGTAATTAGTCGATGCTTCTCTGGTTTTATTTCTTTCAAATATTCTTTGCGGAGTTGAATCTATTAATCTATGTAGCGTTAGTGATTTAATTTGAGACCACGCCTCTTTCTCAAAACACACTAGAACTTTTTAGCAAATATGTTTAGCCTGTGCTTGGCACAGCTACACTGAACACACCTTGTTGCTTCTAATGCTCATGAAAAGTTTGTTTATAAACTGTAAAAAGATTGTCATATCATAACATTGGTGTTTCCAGTGCGTTAATGTGGAGAAAATGCACTGTCCCAACTTATACGTTGTTCTAATCTTTACGACAATACCTTACTTGGGGAAAAGATTCGCCGAACGAGGGTTAAATGTTACATGGCGTCAACGCATTATTGCCATGATGGGCCTCCGAGAACCGATATCTGTCTCATTACTTTTCAGACATGCCTCGTATGCAAAAAGATATCGATTTTTTGGACCTGTTACACTAGAATGCCCCTTTAAGGGGCGATTCCACTTATAGTTCCACTTATATCTGCCGCCGCTCGAAAGGAGGAACGGACGCGCGTTGTTCGCCATGTTAAAAGTGTAGTAAGACAGATCGATCGAGCTATACCGAAAATCGTGGAGTGCCACCCCGGCTGAATCCGGCACAAAGTAGATTATGCAAATGCTCTTCGAAAGAGGACGACACGACGAGCGCAAGAGGAAAGGATGAACTTAGCGGGAGATAGGTGCGGAGGGTGTGGACGAATAGATAGATTGGAAGAACAGAAGGACACAGCGAAACGAGGAAATCGTATCCGGCGAAAGAGCTAGGCACTCGATGCATAGCGGGAAGCCTTGAATACTTTAGCGCTTTTAAAATCATTTAACCCTTCGCTGTCTGGTTCGCCAAGACATGAACGCATTCGTTAAAGGGGCATTCTCCTATGAACGTCGGAAAATTCAACACTCCCCGTGGATTTTATACGAAATGATGCCACCTCTAAAGGAGTCTATTCACGATCAAGCATGTTGCGCAACAATTATTTTGCAGCATGATGTTACGCAAATTCAAATTGTTTTTCACTCCGTAGTGGTGAGACTCGTCTGACAATATTTGTGCAACACTGCCATTCACAGTACAACACAATACAAACGCAACCCGTTCGTTGTGCACAAAATATCAGGAAATTCTGCTTTTACACAACAGGTTGCGCAATTAGTGAATCACTATCATTCACGATCATTCATCTTGCGCAATAGGCATTGTCGCGAAAAATGCTTGATAGTCAATAGGCCCATTAACGCTATAATCGTTTTTCGTAATTGATTTAACTGATTTAAGGGAGTAGACTCGTTTTTCTAGGATTGAAAAGCTGCGGGATGCGCGTTATCATTTCTCAATAATAAAAAAGTGGGGTTTTTCAGGAATCAAAAACGCTAGATAAAAGATGGATCTATGCCGCTGTCGCTCCCAAATGTCCCATTTTTTCGTTTACGAGGCGTAATTTGCATTATTCGGCAGCGTAATTTGCATTATTCGAAAGCATACGGCTGCGCATGTAGCTATTTTCATAGTTGCATGCTACCGAATAATGCAAATTACGCCTCATAAACGTAAAAATAGGACTTTCGAGGACGATTGCGGCCTAGATTGATCTTTTATCTAGTGCTTTCGACTACTGAAAAATCTCATCTTCGTATCATCGAGAAGTGAGAACGCGCATCCCACAGCCTTGCAATTCTGGAAACGAGTGTACCGCCTTAAATACGAACATATTTAATAATCTAAACAATAATGTGAATAATGGTACAGCAATTTTTAGTGGTGATTCCGAGTCATCCCTCGACTTCTAAGGGTTAAATCAACAAACCATTAAACAACAGCATAGAGATATATAAAAAAGAGTGTTCGAGGTTACAAAACTAAAAGTGTCTGTACATGTTGTCAATGAACAATAGGAATAAATTATTCGTATTCAGTTTTTTATGAAAAACACCACGTGTCTTGTAGTTATGAAAGCATTTGACGCACGAGAATTATAGCGAGCACTGGAAGCGTTGAAGGAACGTGAAATGTAGCATTCAAAGTTAGACAAATCGACGGACAAGATTGGGTAGCCCATCCAATCATTCCACCGTCTTTTATTGGCCCCTTGCCTATTCCACTCCTGTTCTCTGCTCGGTTTTCTTCGTTTCAACCCTCCACGTATCGTGTCACTCCACCGCGAAACCGCACCATTAATGCACGTCCGTATAGTTAACATCATAGCGAGTTAAACCGCGGGCAATATTAATGCAACCTCTCAAGAGTCAGTATAATTATGGGCATTATGGTATACCTCTGTTGCCCCTACCCCTCCCTCCCAGCGCCGCGCCGGCCACGGCACCGGTGTTTCATTTAAACTGTCCGCGACGGCGCGTCCACCGGGAACAAATTTATTCCCGTATATCGGTGTACTTATCTACGCTCGTACCGAGTTACTCAGTAATCCCGGATAATAGCGAGAGAATGTACGACAAATGTACGGCTATAAGAAACGGACATGGATAAAGTCCGCATTTTTCTCTCGGATACGAGTTACGGATCTCCCCATCCTGCGCCACGAGCGTACGTGCACCTTATCCACCGCTCGTTTACCTTCCTGAAACGTGATCCTTCGGTGGTTTGAAATGTTCATTGTAATTACATACCACTTCAATTGTTTCTACTATTGACACAGAGTGCGTTATCGCCGTAACCAGTATCAAATTTTTTTCACACTTCCCGATGAAACATTTTTCGAAGTTATGTTTCTTCACTGAATCACACACAATGTGTTCTATTTTATTATATGACATTTAAATAATATTTTATGGAAAGATTGTTGTAAAGGTTCGATCTAAGGAAAAAACCGTCGGGTCCATTCTGTTTCCTAAATCGTACAGTTCCACTATTTTTTGTGATATCGCCGACAGCGCCGATCGTAGAGACTCGTAAGCACTTTACCACCATATGGAAAATATCGAAAAAGCTTTTCTTGTTTCAATCATATTTCAAGATCGTTTATAAAATTCAGATTTTGTTTTATTAAAGATATTGACAGCGTACACATGTAAGTACGTTCGTTAGACATTTCATAGTCATTGCAAGGACAAGTAAATGAAACTATGACATCTTACAACTGTTTTACAGCTGTTTAAGATATTGTTTCATATTCATATTTGGCAAGACATTTGCACGATTCAAGGTAAACCGAGCAGACCGTATATGCTGCTGACTCTATTCATACTTTGAATATCATCATTAAGTCAAAATTAGTAATTCAGTAGCAATTTTGAAGACATAAGCAACAATAAATAATTTAAAACGTTTATTGAAACAATGTTGACACTTGCTCAATTAATTTATTACCTCGGGTATCGGTCCCTTTTTAAATCAAAATTAAAAATTTAGTAGCAATTTTGTAGACATAAACAACAATAAATAATTTTAAACGTTTATTGACACAGTCCTGACACTCGCTCAATTAAATTATTATCTTAGTTGTTGGTCCCTTCTTCTAAAAATCATTCTTTTAACTTTCTTATCTACCTCGTCCCCTAATATTTTAATGAAAATTCAAACATAGCTAATAATATTTAGATTGCATATGATTCTAGCCACTATACAAAGCAAAGATTAAATGCTCTAATACAGAGGTAACATATAAAATCTCTATCGTTCGAATAATAAATTAAAGTCAGAGGAGGTGACTTAAGTGACGTCCCCTATTAATTGCCTTACTTTCACATTTTGATACACCATGTCGCATTACCTTGATTAAGTAATAAAGGCAAACATCTCCTAAGAAGGTAACAAGCGAAGCCAAGAACTTTTCGAAGCACCGACCTGCACGTGCTCCGTTTAATTTTGCAGGTGTGCAACGTCCGAGTAGACACGGCATAACAATAAATACAATTCTCGGCAATCGTTTGAACAAAGCTTCTAAATTTAAGTGAAAAAGATTCTTATGTGCTTCGGGGAATGCGAGAGGAAACGCGGTTCCGCGTTGTCTTCCAAGACAACAAATTCCCATGACAATTAAAGAGCAGGCGTGTCCAGGTAAACAGAACTGGACAATGATTCATACTAACCCTTAAATAATAAGTACACCGATTAGAATGAAAATAGCATTCCTTTTCTACCAAGATTATAGACTCAATACTTTTTTAAGTTTTTCTTGTGGGATGTACTAAAAACTAAAGGGAATTTAGCAAGAAGGACATAACACTCCTAATAACACGGAGACTCATATCAGGCATGCCAGCCAGCTAACTAGGACGTGGATCTATCAAAAGATAACCAAGGTTGTCGTTTTGCATACAAAGGGTACTGAACAACTTCAAGAACGTTTAACGAAGGTAAATTTTAAACAACAATGAATGACTTGGAATGTGACTTTGAAAAACCAACATATTATAGGTCAATAAATTCGTCATATAGAACAGACTATACACACATCCATCTACAATAAGCATACATAAATAGAAACATACAGTCCCACAAGATAAAACTAAGTTCACTTTGGGAGCACTTCAATTTTAGATACCCGTTCTTGACCGTTTGATGGAAATATTAAATACAGTAAATCCTCTATCGACGCAAAAAGGTGCTACACGATGGACGCAAAAAAATATCCCCTCCACTGTAGTAATCTGATCTCGGCTCGGGTATATCGGTGTGAACCACTACTAATGCGACGCGGAGAGTCGCAGTCATCGGCACAGTTCAACGACCCGTGCGATTAATTGACGATGAACGTTTCGGACACAAGGAAGGACAGCGTTACCTTTTATCGTTAACAAACTATTTATACTCATAAATGTATTAAATTCCAACCATTATTTTCAGCAATAATATTTAATATTGCAATTGAAAATGAAGACAAAACACGATGAACTTGTCGAAACGTTACTTCCTCTCGAATATTGATGAGCTTTAAATATGTTGTCAAGATCACCATTCTGAACAACATTTTCCTTTGGAAGTGCATGGCGGTTGGCTTTAGTTGACGAGATATTCGCAAAAATAGTTCCTTTACATAGGAGTATATCTGTTACATTTAATCCTAAACCTACCACCACCGATCAAAATAAGCGGTTCCAGATTTTTTATTTTACAATTATTGAAATAATAAAAATGATTTCATGAGAAATGATTATATTTAGTAGAGCACGTATTGCAATAGGAGCAGCATGAAGTCTAAATAAAATCAATTTTGTCATTTTTATAAGGGAACATGTACCAGTTACTTTTAAGGCTCGGTAGGTTAAGTGTTAAGAATGAATAAAAATACTAATTCACAACTTGCTGTATTGCATTCGATTTTTATCCCACTTGGCCCGGCGTACCCGCTGGTGTTCTGCGCACGAGCATAGTAAAGAAATCGCATTCATTTTCAGGTTTGAATTCGGAAGAATTAAGAAACCATCTCGCCAGTTTCAGGGTATTTAGTTCAAAGGCTCCTGGAATTTACTGTGTCTACGACAATAACGGCGACAACTATTTTCTTAGCGTAGCAACCTCTCCGCCGGCACGCTACCGCGCCACGCCGCGTCGCCTAGAATGTTGTCTGACAAGAGCGGCATTTCATCCGACTTCATGAAAACAATTCGCCCAACTCACGACTCTATCGTGCTCGATGACGAATTCCTCGGAGGAGTATAGCCTTGGAAAACGATGGGGATGTGTGGATTGACTCGCAATCGAGATACCTAGGGAGTTCCGCCGTTCCTCACGGTCTTAGCACATTTTTGCAGAACAGTATAACGCACAGTGAGCCAGAATCGCAAGAAGATGAACGAAATGTATATCTCTGCTAGATGTTATTCATTGCAAACAGAACAGTCTTACGGTTTTTTAAGTGAAAACTTCTTTCGGTGCATCGCATTCAATGGCGTGCACCATTTCTGAGCATTGAATGAGTCTGATCCGTCACGCTCCGAGGTAAAACGCTATTCGGGTAAACTCGGGGCAGCCGAGTTTAGCCGAGCGAGCGGGCAACAAGTTTTCACCTCGGTCGTGCGGTCTTATGCGCACAGTACAGGGGGTGTAAGCTGTAATGGAAATAGTTGGTCCAGTATATGTAGTTCGGCCCCAATACTGAGGTGGCGTTGGTGTCGCTGCAGTTTTTGCGATACATATACTAAAATTTTCGATGTTTTTATAAGATCGTCGATGGGCCAATCAGCTAAAGAGTTGGACTACCAAGCGGTAGACCGAGGTTCGAATCCTGTTGGGGTAAACAGTTTTTTTACAACCGTCTACCGCTTTATATCTATATATACTGCCATTAGTTCAGCCCCAGTACTGAGGTGGCGCTAAAATACTGGTCACACTTTTAACACGGCAGCTTGCACCCCCTGGCACAGTATTGGTATGCTTTTTAAACTCGGCGGAGTTGTTTGGATTCATACATTTAATGAAGAGTAGCAAATTCAGTTTTTTCTCTTGCTTTCATTATAAAAGAGTGACCTTTCAAAAATGGATTCAGAAGAATGGAAGTACAGAATTTACCTTTTAAAATGAGCACAAGCAGAACATAAATATGTTGAATATTGTTAACTTCTCGATTATAATTCAGTTTTCCTTAGTCCTTTTAACCCTCGGACTCTTGCAGAATTCTAGGCCTATGCCGGAGTCAGACTGACATAACAAACATTTTTCTTCAATAAACAAAAATGCGATATCATTTACACTAATGTGGATATTGTGATAAAGTGAAAGAATTACACTGTCCAACACCAAACATGTTTCCAATATACTGTTGGGTGGATCTCATAGAGTTTTTCGCGCTGATTCCGAATCTGTCCTTCATTTTTCTCCTATACGCACAGTTTTTGAGAAACATGACTTTGAAAAAAAAACGTATCATATTTTTTTCAACTTTAAATAAATATTGTGATGTTATTATAAAAAATATTGAATTGTTCTTTACACAATACTTATGTTCCATTAGGTTTTGAAGGCCACCAATTGTTTTTTTTTTGTATTCGGAACACATCATTCTTCCATAAAACACTTACGCATATCATTTCACAATGAATTAAGAATAATACTAAAATAAAGTACGATGGAAGCATGTTACCGCAGTTACCGGTACAGTTACCCTATACGATAGCTAGTGTCGCGATCGATGGAAAGAAATAGACAAGAAGATGCAATCCCACCTTCGCTTGCGTTTCTATTTTATCGGGCCCAAGAGATCGATCCAGGTTCGGTATCGGCAAGGTCTTGTACTCCTCGATGGTGTACGGTCTGTATCCGATTCTCTTCGATTTATTGCTGATCGGAACTCCTTTAACCGCGTGTTGGCTATGGGAGCTGTTCGTGTCTTCTGACACGTGTTGATGTAAGGTTCCGGAGGATCGTGCGGTTGTGACCGTGCAATCGGTGAATCCCTTGATTAGACGCCGGTAAAAACTGAGCTCGCTGCGATCGTCCCTCGGGGTGCCCGGTAAACACGTATCCTCGTCAGTGCGCTGCTCTTGTTGGCTGTCTCCAAAAACCGACAGGGTGGAACCCTCCGGGGATCGGGCATTGTACTGTGGCTCACCTGCGAGCAACGAGAAACAGTAGATGCAATGTTCCCGTGACGTTTTTCCACACGGACCGAATCCCTTTCAAATTAGTTTCCACGATCGCATGCCGCCGAGGGACTTTGCCTAGAGATCGTATGATTGGTTCCGCGGGAAACTGACGCGTGCGACTCTTCGTATCGAGTTAACCTTTACGAACGATGCCGGAATTTTACACCCTTTCAACGAGGCGTTGTATTTCTCGTATACTGTGGCTAATTTTTACTCTTTCTTGATCATTTCAACGTAAAATGGAATTAAAAGATGTTGTGTGGGGAAAGTTCCCCTAATGGCACCTAATGCCGGACAGTAGGTAGTAGGTATAACCTTGGAAAGATAATGTGGGGTCTCAGAGACCCCAGCTTCATATTTTTGAAAAGAATTTTTACATGAATAAAAATAAATCTGTTTACTTTTTATCCTGTGTTATTATTTATCCCAAATTTATTAAAACGAGGCTATTTATGAAATTCATTTGTCGGGGTCTAAGAGACCCCACCTTACTATTTATGTGTTATTAGACCTTACCTCGCGAGAATTAACATTAAAAAAAAATTAACGTCTCTTGATGGAGTCCGGAATCGTCCGAAATCGAACTGAATGAACGCTGAGCACCTTCGGTGCGAAGTGGGTCAGTGGAGTGGGGATGAGTCGGAGTGGGAACACGTAGTGGAGTAGGGAGCGCTGGCTCGCGGAGTGGGGATCGGTGAACGTGATGACGTACTACCGAGCGTCGCGCGGCGAGGTGTGACGGTTAACCTTCCGTTACTCGCGGCTTCTAGGGGTGTGCGAGAACCCGAAATATCGGGAACCCGATGGTCGAGACGAGTCGGGTAGGGTCGGGTTCTCGAAAATTTCGAGAAAAAAAATTTCGTGTTCCCGACCCGACCCGATATTTCGGGTTCTCGCACACCTCTAGCGGCTTCTGCCCGACAAGTATAGTCGCTCTGTATCTCTCAGATACACATATGTTTAATCTGAAAAACAAAAAAAAAATTATGTGTTTAGAGTGTCGAATCATATTTCTACACTATAAATTTAAATAAATCAGTCAATTCGGCATTATTTTTCGAGCGAGCTCGATTCCCTCCACAAGTTACCTACCACTTTAGACGCATTCGATGCAAGTCGTGTATCTGTGAGATACGCGCGAGTAACGGAAGGTTAATATTAAAAACGGCGTAATACAATAGTTTTGGCCGGCTTAGATATATGGCCAAATATACTCAACTGTGCGGCGTGGGCCTTACGAACTCTATAGCAATTTACAAGCCCTCGTGACGTCTTGCACTGAACCCTTTTAAAATACTTGTCACTCCGGAAAGAATTCGTTTTCTGCTGAAGCTGGTCAGGAGACGCGGGTCGGTTTCAAATTACAGAAAGATTCAACGCGTCCAAATAACAATAAAGTAGAATAGCGCAGCGTCAGCAAACAAGCGAGCCCGGGTAGGGAGCAAACAAAAAGGACGGTCCTATGGGGGCTGGCGTGCGTTTCAATCCCCGCGCCCCTTCGCCGTGTAGGTATATATATCACCGGCGTGGAAACGACATCTAATCACGGCCAAAGTAAACGTCCTCGGAGAAAATTGCGTCGTTCCGGTACCGTTTTCGAGGATCTCCGCATAAACGCGTCCCACCCCGCGCCCACGGGACGCCGCGGAACTTCGCGTCGGTCACCAGCCAAGAAGAAAGAACGTCATCTCGTTTCGGACTAACTGAATCGCCGGCGATAAAGCTCCAAATAGGAACGCGGCTTCCTCGCCTGCTGGATCCTCGGGGCAAGCACGTTGCCCAGCTTCTTATCCGGCTTCATAGGCGTCGAGGCTTCCCTGGAACAAGTTCGCTTCGTCGGAAACTGTTTCGAGGAACGCTTGCGACAATCCGACGCCACCCTTTTGCTCAGGCTGCTTGCTTCTTCCTGCTTTAAGCTGCTTACGTTCTGAAAGACAGAAGAGAGTTTCGTGCGTGAAGAAAGATTTCTCGGTTTCCTCTCCTAACCCAGATATGCTGGGATTTTCTTCAGAATAACGTCACTTTCGCCCGACTCGAAATTCGAATGGAACATTCTCACAAGGGGAATTGTACAGAGTAGGTATTATAAAGTCATCATTGAATTTTTTAAAGTGAGGCCCTATTTTTTAGTCGCGAACTGTTTCAAACATTTCTAATAGACCTTCCATGAACGATAACTAGTTCGTGCTAGTTACTAAACTCCATCTGCACATCGCTTTGACTATAACTAGGGCCGTGCGAGAACCCGAAATATCGGGAACCCGATAGATGTTGGGCAGAGTTGGACAAAAATTTAATCAACGATTGACGAATAAATTTCTACTTGAATCGTGAATCGCAATTAACAATTAATCTCCTAGTTTAGTCGTTAATTGCGGTCAACGATAAAATACATAGTAATCTTTAATTGCGGTTAACGATAAATACTTATTAATCGTTAATTGGGAATAACGGTTAAATTTCTACTTTACTAGTGAATTGTAATTAACGATTACATTCATTTCAATTGTAATTGTCGATCGGATAATTGATTCATGATTGACTGCTGAAATTTGGAAATGAAATACACAATCAAAACTATATGAATACTGAGAAAAATGTAAACTGAGGTTAGGTGTATTGTCATTTGGTCTATAATACAAACTCTGTTTACGTGCTTTCATGTTTTTTTCGATGATTTACTTTTTTAATGAACGATTGACGATTAACTTCATCAATCGATTGAATCAGTCTCCGATCTTTCGATGATTTCTCTTTTTAATCCTACACATTGATCAATCAATCTTGATTAACATGATTTATTTTTTTAGTCAACGATTAACTATTAACTTCATCAATTGATTGAATCAATTTCCGATTATTCGATTATTCCTTTTTTTAATCAACGATTGACGATTAACTTTAATCATATCATATATTAAAATCAACCGTCGATTTTTCGATGATTACCTTTATTAATCGTACACATTAATCAATCAATCTTGATTAACATTTTAATCGATTAATGCCCAATTCTGTTGTTGGGACGAGTTGGGAATAGGTTGAGTCGGGTCTGTATAAATTTATATGCACTATGAGTACTTGTGACAATTTCTGGAGAGACAGTCTTACGTTGTTCTTCAGTCGATCCGTGACGTCCCGTTTCTCGTGGTCTTCTTCCGTGAATTTACCGTTCGCAATTATCGCAATCTTGTCCGTTCTTGCATCTTGATCAGTATCGATACTGGACGCAGCTTTATTATATCCAGTATCTGGTTTCCAAGAAAACCAAAAATTAAAACGGTAGCTCGGTATGGGACGATAAAATCAAGGTAACTTAAGGAATATGTACCAATTATGTTATTGAAAAATATGAATTTACTTTATCTAAATTTCATTTGGAATTTTAATTATTACAGTGCTGGGCACAATTGTGAAATCACTTCCTTTTTTACTCGTTCATAGTCAGAGTCAGAGCAAATAAAAATATCAATAAAATCATGAAATGAAATTTTGTAACATTCGTAGAAACAACTAATTATTAGTATTTTTATGAGAGATACTGTTTATAGGATGGGCAGAAGTACAATTACAAACAAAGTATTTATTTATATACTAAGTTGTAATGGGAACAGTTTCGAATAACTACTTACTACTCCATTATAATTAATTTACTGAAAATTAGCTATATGTTGTTTAACAAATCGTGCCATTTCTTCAGTCTTCCATAATTTTGTTGCGAATGTTGCAAAGTATTTTTCCGGAATTTTAATTTGTCGTATAGTTTTATACAATTCTACAAAACGAAAACGGCAATATTTGTAACTACAACAATACATGAACACAGATGAAAGTGAACTTGTACTTTTGTCCAGCACTGTATTTAGTGGTGCATGCACAATGAAGGCTCAAGTCAACTTTTATAGCTAGAACATTAGTGTTATAATTATTTTTTTTCCCAGTTTGCACCCTTTGTACAATAATTGTTTTGATATGAAGTCCTATACGAAGATTAAGAAGATAATGTTCACACCAAGGATTACTCGAGAGTTCTAGAAAAAAATAGTGTTTGATTCCAGAGGACTTAACAGGCGACCTCAAAGTGCAACAGATTAGAATCCAAAAACTCTTTAGAGGTTAATTACATCATTAGTAAAAACAATAATTGAAACATCGTGATTTTTTCGCTTGCCTTGCTTCCGATACAAATGATTATGTGTATCAGTTGGGTTCAAACGAAGCGGTGCATCTACACGAGGAGCGTCAGTCAAGTGCGTGATTGACACTATGTTAAAACTGTCATTCTCATCACGCGAATAATCGCTGCTGCGAAGCGTGATGTTGTTCGTACCCTCCAGCGAGTCTATCGAATAAATTGACATTTTGCCGACGATTTTAATTTAGCACAAACAACCACGAAATGTAGGAAACGTGCAATCGCTATAAATTATATCGCGTGAAGGTATGCAGCAACTGTGCGAGTAAGAATGTTGATTTCGAGTACTGTATCATGAGACTGACTTCAAGAACTTCTGGAGCTACGAACTTATTCAAGAGTAAGGAAACTGCGACACGAAATTGTTACGACACTGTTCAGGAAAGGATGACTTGAAAACTCTAAAATAGCCGAATCTGCATGGTCCACTTGCCTCCACCATAATCTCTATTGATATCACGTGCAAAAACCAATGCTGTTAGGTTGAAAGATAATCCCCAAAATTTTAAGGTGTTCAAGGGAGTGTTCGTCCACATCGTTGGCAAAAGGAATTATTATAAACATTAATTAGCTAGAATTAATAAATGTCTCGTAGAATTATTTTGAATAAATTAATGCGTGCGAATGTTCATGGTTTGAAAGTTATTCTATATATTTGGAGTTTTATTGTCTATTTTTACGAAAAATTTAGATGGAAGGTGGTCAAGGGAGTGCTCGTTAACATCGTTAGCAAAAGAAATTGTTATAAATATTAAACAGCCAGAAATAATAAATTTATCTGTGAATTGTATTGAATAAATGAATGCGTGCGAATGTTCATGGTTTAAAAGTTATTCTCAATCTCGAGTTTTATTGTCTATTTTTACGAAAAATTTATATGGCAAGGTAGTCAAGGGAGTGCTCGTTAATATCAGTAGCAAAAGGAATTGTTATAAACATTAAACAGCCAGAAATAATAAATTTATCTGTGAATTTTATCGAATAAATTAATGCGTGCGAATGTTATGGTTTAAAAGTTATTCCGTATCACGAAAACTATTAGCCACTTTGACTAAAAAATTAGGTGGTCAGATAGCCAAGAAATTACTTGTGGACATCGCTGTAAAATAGAATTGTTATAAACATTAACCAGCTGGAAATAATAAATTTTTCAATAATTGTCACGGCGATCGACATCGATCGATATTCGGCGGAGTGGGGGGCGCCGCTCGAGCTCGGCGGCTCGGCGAGAGCTCTCAGTCAGTCAGTCAGTCGGGCCGGGGGGAGCGGCGTGAGCTGACGTGCTGCGGGACCAGGAGCGCCAAGAGGACCGGAGGGACCAGAGGAGGACCATAGGTGGACCACGGGTGGACAAGGGGTCATCTACAGTTACCCTGGCCTACCTCCAAGTGTTCATTCAAGGAACAGCAGTAAGTTTGTGTGATTAATATTTTTAATATTACTAATATTCGTTCTGACTCCCTTTCGGGTCTCTCGTGCAGCAACCTCCTCGTGGTGAGACATGGGCAATCGGTATTATCCTTTATTTGTAAAACCTTCTAGTGTCTTATGAATAAAGGATAATATCGAGCCAATAGCTGCACATTGCACATTTATAATTTTCGACAAGAATTGTGTAGTAGAAGTTAAGACTTGCGAGATATAAAACTTTATTTCATTAAATTGTATAGGAATTTACTTTCAGGTAGCTTCCTATCGGCCAAGGGTACATCAATGCTTTCTTCGTTTACCCTTGGCCCATCTTCAGTTCGTTATTTCGAAATTCTTATTCAGACAGTGATCACAACAATTTTTATTTTTGTATTTCGAATTGTTCGCTTCGGAACTTTCACAAGTCCGTCTTCTAAAACTTTTCACATTTTGTCTGAAATTGGTATTCCTCCGATCGGAGGTCCCCCAGGGGCTCACTCACGGATGGGGCCGTGAGTGAGTACGGGGTGTAGCGTCCCCGGGGCACCCGAATCGCCTATAGGCCGCACCCGTGTGCGGGGTTAGCTTGGCTCTCGTGAGCTGGTGTTAGGTTGGCTCTCGTGAGCTGGTCTTAGGTTTGCACTCGTGTGCGGGCTATTGTATTGACATGTATGTCTAATCATTATTAGTCTGTTTTAGTTAGAATACACCAAGAAGAGGATACATCGAGAAGACTGCACCATATTATTAAGTTAGTTTTATTTGCCGAGCAATTATTGTCTTAGCGTCACCCCCCGAACCTGAGCTTTCTGCTCAGGCTCATGTTTCTTTTTTGCGAATCAAAGCCTTCTGCTTTGATTCTTCCCTCTTGTGCGATTTAGTTTTTTGGTCCACAATAATTGCTCGGCTTGCGTGCGTTAGCTAGTAAGATTATATATCTTCGTTGTAAATATGTCGAGTAATTATTGCCGTAACGTCACTTTGCTCGACTCGTATTTTTGACTCCTTCACAGCCTTCTGCTATGTCGGACCTTGCTTGTATGTACCAGACCGGTTGGGGCCGGTACTCGGCGTCGATACATTGAGACGGGTGGTTCATTGAGACGTGTTCACTCGTATTGCCATTCTCTCTGTTCGTAATTCTACCCGAGTCACCACAGCGCTTTGCGTTGCCTGGTGGCAGGTAGTTGGCAGAGAAATTCTCTGTTCGTCATCCTACCCGAGTCACCTCAACGCACTGCGTTCCCTGGGGGGTCAGGTAGTTGGCAGAGAAATGGTACCCCGTTTGAACACTTCTCGTGTCCTTCTCTCTTGGTGAGGACACGTCGGGTATCGGCTCTGGCCGGAGTTGGGCTGCAAGCATTGTACGCGTCGCGTCACCTTCGAATCAGAGCCTTCTGCTCTGCTTCGCTCTTGTTTCTCACTTTGAAAGAATCAGAGTCTTCTGCCTGATTCGCCTTTGATCCCCCGTGGATCGGAGACCTCTTCTCCGATTCACACCTTTTGCTCCGCGATAATTACTCGACATACTTGCGTAATTTAGAATAATTTCGTCGTTGTAAGAAAGGGAGCCAGGAGGAATATTGCATTCGTTCTGACTCCCTTTCGGGTCTCTTGTGCAGCAACCTCCTCGTGGTGAGACCTGGGCAATCGGTATTATCCTCTATTCGTAAGACCTTCTAGTGTCTTATGAATAAAGGATAATATCGAGCCAATAGCTGTACATTTAATAAATATGTTGATCTTTCAATAAATTCTATTCCTACACCTATTGTCTTTCACAACATTTTGCAATTTTACCTTCCTTCAGGTCAAAACATATGTATTATTCAAACTGGTTCGCCCCGGGCGTGAACAATGTCATATATCGTCTTGTTCTATTTAGGTAAAGAGATGAGATAGTATCTCGTCGGTGACAGTATTATAAGGCAATTACAGTATGGGTAATGTGAAGATTCTACACTATATCATTCTTCTTCTACTTGACGAGTATCTCGTCGGTGGTAGAACTTTTAGCGATGTGGTATTTCAGATCACTGTAAGTTCTACGTTATCCCCGCGCCCGTCGCGCCCGGTTACCGGTCCCGCTGAATAACACAGGGGCTGGCAGTCTTTAATAGTATCTCGTCGGTGGTACTATTAAAGACTGCCAGCCTTTATAATCAATTATAATTTTAAAAAAGTTAAATTATAATGTGTATATAGACGTTGATAATATGAAATCGGGAGTTCGTGTCGCCCGAATATTTCGGTGTTTCTTGCGCCCTCTAGGATATATTCTGGCTCCATCCAGAGAAACAGAAGGCCACCGACGGCATTTTGTCGGTGAAGAAGACCACTGAAGAGATTCTCGTCGCGATGCATCGGTGAGAATGCGAATTATCACGAAACCATATCGATTATTATTAAATGTTATATTCTCCGCCATATTTCAGACGATGTTTTGGCACTAGTTTTGCACTATTTAGAACTTTTAGCGATGTGGTATTTCAGATCACTGTAAGTTCCACGTTATCTCCGCCGTATACCGGGCGGAATCCTATTCCTATATCCCATTTGTGCTGTCAGCCTATTTTAGCTGTCAGCAGCCCCGACGAGATCCTGCCTGAGACTCCAAAACCGAGTTGGTAATACAGGAAATGACAAGAAAAAGAGGCCATGTGGCCTCAGCAAAGATGGCCACCAAAATACATTTGGTGATAGGTCTATTCCTATATCTCGTCGGTGACGGTACTCACGATCACGCACCGTCTGGCGGCGGCCAGAGAATTACTACCCATCTATCACAGTTTTCTGAGGGAAGTCGGCACACCTGTATAATGCACCGTGGGTCAGGTCTATTTCTATATCTCGTCTGTGCTTATACCACGTCTGTGGTTCTGTGATTGGATGCACTGTAGGCCTGCAGCATCGACAAACGCAGCCTTTTCGTTAACCTGTTTCACATTACTTTACCAGATGCCACCATAATGTAGAATATAGATAGGATAGGTTAGTTTTAAGCACTGTGTATTACAGAGGTGTTCAGACTTCCTTCAGAAAAGTGTGATAGATAGAGGTTAGTTCGTCGCTAGATGGAATACTAGTCATTTTCACAGTTTTCATGTACGTGTGTGAATGAGATTGTGTGTGCAGCATGTCCATGTAGCCTGTGCTTAGGTATGTACCGTACATACAGGGTGTCCCAAAATTCGTGAAAATCCCGAAAGGGGGTGGTTCCTGAGACCATTTCAAGCGTCATTTTCCTTTGCAAAAATGTTATCCGCGACTTTGTTTAGGAGTTATTAACGAAAAACGCTGACCAATTAGAGCGCGACCTAGACGCGAGTTGCCACAGATGGCCAATAGACAGTTGGCGCACCGGGCCGATGTGGCAACTCGCATCTAGGTCGCGCTCTGATTGGTCCGTGTTTTTCGTTAATAACTCCTAAACAAAGCCGCGGATAACATTTTTGCAAAGGAAAATGTCACTTGAAATGGGCTCAGGAACCACCCCCTTTCGGGATTTTTACGAATTTTGGGACACCTTGTATATATTAGCACGGGCTACATGGACACCCTGCTACAAGAATCTCATTCTCACACGTACATGAAAACTGTGAAAATGATTAGGATTCTATCCGGCGGCGACCAGAGAACCAACCTCTATCTGCCTCAAAACTTCAGCCTTACAGAGGTGCTTAGTCGTAACACCTCTATAATACACCGTGGTTTTAAGTACGCAAGTTGTAATTCGAGATTTAAAGTTTCGCGATCGCCGAGAATCGGTCGCGTGTTTCAAAAAAATCATTCACTTTGTACTTGTTAAACTTACGAGCAAGTTCGGCGAATAAGATATGGGATTCCAAAAGACGAATATGGTGTGTATTATTTTTATGCGCAGCCATGTCGAATGGACCAGTCGGTTCCTCACAATACTCTGCAGGGTAGGAACGTCATAATCACAATCCTTTAATGTATAAAGAATAAATTTTACGTTACGGTACGTATTTCATTCTGTGCATTTATTTACATTTTCCAACTCCAACAATAGTTTTCTTTCATTTCCAGGTCTCTCACTCGCCATATCTATCTATCGCCAAGCCGTTGTAGACGCCCATCACTAAATGTAACTTATGTAAATCCGATCATATAAATTCGTTAAACGTTGGTAAGTAGAGCGAAAGGGAAAGGGTCGAGGATTGTCCCGTATATGTATAGATAAGAGGGTGCATGACACAAGGGTTCGAGGAATCTATGACAATCATTTTCATTCAACGTACGACTACGCCGACGCGTTATCATACATATTTTATTATTAATACCGGAGAGAGCGTGTTATATTTCTTCGGGAGTTGATTTACGCGCTTCTCCCTGATTTTTTCCCTGTTATTACATTACATGGACGATTATCGCGTGACAGGGGAGAAAATCATCGAGCATGCGATAATCGAATCAGTCTGTCAATCTAATAATTAAACGCTCGCCGGCGTCGATCGTGGTTTCAAACGTGAATCTCACCATGCGCTGTCACCTGCTCGCCCGTGCGTGTCGCTACGAACAATTTCGTCGTGGTCGTCTGATGCGAATTCAATCTTGTAATTTATGCGTCGCGCGGCAAATTAATTCGTAGATCTTTATTTATAGCAAACCCGACAAGGTATCAACCACCCCTTTAAGAAGTTAGTTTTACAGAGTTTGATTCGTCGGACCCCAATGCATCTCGGGTGAACGACTTTGTGAACACGCCGTGTACCCGCTAAAAATATCCCCCACGTGTAAAAATAATGTTCGTTATTCGTTAAATGCTTATTTCGAAGATACGAAGTTTTTAATGCTTTCTTATCCCGCAGTACAAATGACAATCGATTTGTTTTTACTTTAACCTCTTGCCGTATCATTTTCTCTGCAGTTGCAAAATCACATTTACAAAATGTTAATTTTGAAATGTTTGTTCTAATTATAGTTATTATTATCAATATCGACATTTTCGGCATTGCTAAACATTTAGAAAGAAATGTAGATGCATTAAATACCGATATGAGACAAGTCGTTTTTTATCAAATGAACTGCTAGATCGGTCCGCGCGACCAGTGTGGACCGGCGCGATTTTTCGTGGCCTAGGTAGAGAATGTATTTGCCTAACATAACGGTTCCTTTCGATCACGATTCCGATGAAACGCGAGAGCAATCTGGTAAAGGCTACAGCCGGAAGAACAGGAGGTGCACACAGAGGCTGGAAGGCGATGAAGCAACGGCGACGAGGGCTGGTTCGGTCACGGGAGGGTGGGGACCGACGCAATTAGGAGAGAACATAAATCCCGCAGTTTAGCACACTTCCTCGTCGTGGCGGCAGATCGAAGAATACAAATCAATCGGCGTAACGGTCGACTGAGCATTTAATTTCCATTCGGCTTCTGATCCACATAAAGAGAGAGAGAGAGACGAGAGTCGGAACGAGATGAAAGATGTAGGGTAAAATAGAGAGAGAGCGAGAGAGAGAGAGAGAGAGAGGGAACGGACAAATGGAACGCGAGCGGAGAATCCAAGAGAAATTGAGAGGCCACGCAAGTGAAAGAGGAGACAGAGGCGACAGGAAAAAAGGGTTCGGGGTGGAAGAGCTGTCAAAGAGGAGGACGAGGAAGGACGAAAGTGGGTTAAAAGGAAAGGATGAGGGAGTAATTTGCGAACATTGACGCAAAAGAGATTTAGGACACTGAGAATGGATGATTGGGTGGAAGAGAGGGTGAAACACGGCACGGACCGTGATGCTATTAAATTTGACGTGAAAGAGGGAAATGGGAGGGAATGATGGAGGAAGAGACTCGCGGTGAGCTTGGGACAAATAGGATAAGAAGGAACAGCAAGAAATATTAGGAGGATCTAACGAGGATTCCAGTAATGAGGCTTAAAAGAAATAAGTATACGCGAAATGTTAGGGGGTTAGCGGATATTATGAACTCTGGTTTATCGCACGATTTGTTACGATTCCTATCAAAAGTGAAAAATTCGAATTAATTGTCGCTAGAGAAATAAATACTTATTATTACGTAGGGTATTCCATTAATAAATATTATTTTAGTTTATGAAAAACGCTGTTTCGTTTACAATCAACAAGTTTTTACAATTTTACTAATCACGTGTCGAAGAGTGACAACTCTAATCTTTACTACACCTCTTAATGAAATATAAAAGTAGAAGAAATATAAAACTGGAGGGGGGGAAAGGGAACAGAGCTGGGTAAAATAGTATTTTAAATAGTAAATAGTAAATAATCCTATTTATTTGAAAGTATGCGTACAATTTTGATAATATTTTATTTGATGTCATAAGTTTTTAAACTAATATTGCAAAACACAGTATTTTATTTGAAGAATATTAAAAATATTTCGATTTCATCTCTCTCAAAATATTTTATTATCTTTTTTTCTTAATATTTTGCTGAAAATATAATGGTTCATAAATATAAATATATTATATAAATTGTTTTCAAAATTGTTTCTTTTCTATTTCATATTGCTAACTGCTAAATATTTCATTTTATGATTTAAATTCTTCAAATATAAATATTTTATTTCATGGTTTAGATTATCAAAATTAATTATTTTACTTTTCAAATTATATATTCTATTTGAAATGCTATTTTTTTAAGCGGAAGAAAATGGCAAATATGACAAATATAAAATACTCCGTATTTTACACACTTAGAGTTTCTAGTGTTTATTTTGTATGGAATATGCAGAGGGATAATTGTAATCGATGTAGAAGATCTAATAAACAAAAATACAACATACAAAAAAATCTCATCCAACAACAGAATGTGTAGTTTACAAAAAATATGGCCGACGGAAGGAAAGCAGATATTTCTGTAAAAATTGTTTCGTCAGTTTCAAGCATTCCATACAAAATAAACAATAAGAAAATTAATTGTGTCAAGTATGGAGTATTTATCATCTTTAAGTACTATTCATCAACGATGACATGTCTTAAAAATCGATTACTTGTGTAAAACTTACAATGAAAACAGTCTGTGTCAGTAATAAAGATAAATAGTACGTAATAAGACGAGATATCTCGCCCATAACATTGTATGACGAAATCATGATAACGAGATGTCTTGTCCATAGCATCGTTTCTTCGACATCGTGGAAGCGAGATATCTCGTTCACGGTAGTGAAAGGGTTAAATAGGAGAAAGGACCAATCGACGTCCATTTTCGATTCTCCGACGTAACAAAGGGAGGGGAATTCGACGATTCCAACGATTTTCAGCGGTGTCCGCGGCTCTGCGAACGGCACAGGCACATCCGTTCTCGTATCGCGGAAATCCTCGATTCGGAATGTGCTCAACGAATGGCACCGCGCAAAAAGGATTTGCCGCGTTCCACGATGAATCGGCGATGATTCGATTCGTATTAAGCTCGCGACGAATCGAATTCACACGCGTCGTTACACGGTCGCGTTTCTCCTCCTGGGAAATGAGCACATTCCGATAATTGCGATTTCGGTGCATTGTTTACTCGCACGACAACGATCGACCTGCTCGCTTTCCGGATATTATTAAGCTCCGGTAGCAGCGACTGACCGATTATGCGAGAGACCGCCCACACGCAAGATCCGTTCGGAACACGTGTTTGTTGTTACATAGCGATGACGACAATTAAGGGGGAGCCCCAGTCTCCTGTAAACGATGTAGAATTCCACCATTTTCATGAAATTTTTTCAAAGCGACGCACAGTGGGCCAGATCGGCGCGCTAGCTGTTCACGCCTATTTCACCATTATTTCAATATATAAAGACCACATTAAATAGGTCATTGGATTCGTCTTGGCGTCAGCTATAATATTATTGAATAAAAAATATACAGTTATAAATAAATAATCAAGCTGAACACAATTTTTTATTAAAAAAAATTTTGTTTTTAAATTTTTTGTACTGAGATTTGTAAAAGACTGTGTACTGATTACTTTTTGTAGGAAACATTTGTTTGTCACACCACAGGAAACGTCTGAAAAATCGTGTGAATAATAAATAATAATTGGAAACTGGCTATTCAGGCATTCAAACAAGAGTAATCCATAATTTTTGAATGAATGAAGTTTATTACATTTAATGAAATAATAAAAATCTATTATTACTGTCTTATATTTAAGGAATTACAAAAATTCGAACAAGATTAAGTATTATATTTTACAAAGTCACTGACTATATTCAGTTGATCATACGGATTTTCTGCTTATAACTTTATTTATCTATGAATAAACAAAAATCTATGCTATACTTCCTTTTAACAAAGGTAAAAGACAGGTCTTCAATATGGAAAAACTGCTGTGATGCTATACTACGATGCTGTTACTATAGTCTCTCAAATACAAATGATTCAACTAAGCTAGGCTTAGTCCAACTAAGGGCTTAAATAAAAAAGTTTAAAAAATGCCTTTTATATTTTTGCATAAAAGAATATTTTTGCTTCCAATTGATTATAAAAAATCCAGAAAATGTATATACAATATTTGCAACGTGATCATTTTAACGTTGTTTATATGAATGCAGATGTACATATAATTTGTATAAGGATCTGTGGAATAACGAATTTACATTTGAGTATAGAATAAAACAAAATGACATTGCATCATTACACTTTCGGGTCATCCACAAGGTGAATTGTATGTGTAAACAGGTGGATGTGCTCTGTGTAGGGATGAATTGAATGTGTAAAATGGCGAATTTGGTCTGTGTAAGGGTTTTGGAGTGTAGAACCTGTTTGTCAATTTGAGATAAGAAACGGATAAGGGTTAACCCTTGAAGCCGGTTCGACGTACACGCGTACGTCAAGAAGCACATACGAAATTACCGGCTTGAGGGGTTGAGCGGCGTTCCTCGCAAGTTGATGAATCTTTCCCTACAGAGACAGGATTAAGACGAGCAGCAATCACAGACCTCGCAACCGGCAGCTAGGCACAGTAACCTGCCACAGCGTCGTTTCTTTCACGTCCCTACGTCAATTCTTTTCTGCCATATACATAGGTACTATCTCGGTCAGATGAGTGGGTGGGAGGTGACCAGAGCTAGGCAAGGGAGAAGGAAGGGCAGGTCAAGCGGTAGGTTTGCCGATTCTCGTGTGTACGTCCCGCGAAACCTACGATACATCATTTTCGGCTGGGATGATCTTACGGTAGATTTACCATTTGTACAGTTTATGGGCGTCGGTCTGGGCCATAAACTTGGTTGGCAATGGCGGTAGCGCGGGTCGCCGTCGACTAAGTTGGGTAAGCTCCGCCGAAGCCGGGATACTACGATCACAAGGAGGAAGAGAAGGGAAGAACGGGACGGTCGGAGGGAAATCTCGTGGCCAGAGGAACCTTGCGGGGGTGGAAGTAGTTGGGGAGCATGCAGAGGCAATAATCGTGTCCCCCAGCTCGGTACCGACGAAAGTGCTGTCGATGTATTGCTCCCCGCTAACCTATGTCATGTCGAGCACCATTACTCAAGCCAGCCATTTGGATATGTTTCTTCAGCAAAGATTCTTTCGCCTTCCTTCGACGAAGCTCGGCAAGTTGGCTATTGGATCTACTTCGTATACACCCCGCGACAAAACTCTAAGGCGTACTAGAAAATTTATGAAAAGTGTAGGGAGAGTTCCTTTAATACCGCGCCGGACATGTTTCGTAAGAATTTAGAAACAATGTAACACTACTATGCAGAAGAAAGAAGCAGCAGGTAATATTTAATAGAAAAGCGTAAAAAATTAAATAAGACCACAGTAAGTTTCGGAAAGGATTCTGCTGTTTAATTGAATAGTTCTGAGAATATGTGTTATTGCGGATTATCTGATACTTTAAATGCAATAAATCAATCATTGTATTAGGTGTGCAAATAGGTTCCTTCCCTTTTTTTTCTACGATCATAACTTCTGACTGAATTCGAATTACTTCCCGATTTTGGTGCCATCTGAAAGAGCGTTCGTTTAGTTTTAAGAGTCGTGATGAGCGCTCTAAGAGTTTCCAGTCCTCCAGTTTCCAATCCAGCTTATGCAACAATTTCAAGCACTATGGCGTGCGAGAAGCATCATTTGCGTCACTGCTTACTCTTTGCATTCCAGCTTAGGAAATCAGCTGTTGAAGCTACTGACAATGAGATGGTTTGTGCGGCACTTGGGGAGAACACTGTATCTTACAGAACATACAAAAAGTGGTACCAAAGATTTAATACCGGAAATATTTATTTGGAAGACGACGGTCGTTCAGATGCACCGAGAAAGTTTGATGACGGTCAGTTAGAGGAGTTGCTCATCTACGAAAATCCGACCCAGACGCAAGAAGAATTGGAAGAAAGATTGAGAGTCATAAAGCAAGATTTTATCTTGAATTTGGGAAAAAGGGGAAAGAACTTATTTGCACATCTAATACAATACAATTTCTACATAAAGATATTGTTTGTCATTATATCTTATAATTATACTGGGTGCTTCTTTCTTTTGCACAGTAGTGTATGTAATGTAAGCTACATGTAACAATATTGTACTTGCTAAATAAACCACTCGGTTTGAAACAATAATAAATAAATATTTTCAATAAAATTTGACGTGTTTCTAAAATAAACACGTATTTCTTGGAAAAAAATCCCTAAAAAATAACCGGGACATCTAATATAAGGAAATATTGGCGTGGGAAAAGACATTCTAATATTGTGAGTAAGACGAGAACAGAAAGCAGAGATTATGACAAGGGCTTGAAGTACACGATACGATTTCAACCGAGGTGTCGTCGACTAAAATCCTTTGAAACATGGTCAGAACGCTCCACAGAGCATGAAGCACAGAGAAACGAAATGGGGATCAATGTACACAACGATTGGCCGCGAGAATATAGACTGCAGCTTCTGGCAGCTTATCCTTGTTACACTGTGCCCCGGCTATGTAATACTGTCTTAACCGACCAGAGTCATTGTGATCTTATTTCCGGCCGACTCGATTTATTTAGTTATGTAACACCTTCAGCTTACAATGAGATGATTCGACGACCTTACATGTGCTTCGGACGTGATTATTTGAAAATGTTCTGTTACCGTAACGTTCAATTCCATTGAT
Source organism: Lasioglossum oenotherae (assembly GCA_028455765.1). Lineage (NCBI taxonomy): Eukaryota > Metazoa > Arthropoda > Insecta > Hymenoptera > Halictidae > Lasioglossum > Lasioglossum oenotherae. The sequence continues at coordinate 12,672,052 of CM052298.1, read as the reverse complement.
GCTTGCTTAGAAACATAGAATAGAAACATAGAAACTTCGCGATTAAAACATTTTTATACTACCTTAAATTATATTTGTCCTTCTTTGATGTTTATAATTTATGAGGTAGTACCTTGTATGTGTGTAGCTTTTCTCGTAACCTAGTCCATTCAGTTTGGCTAAAAAGCTGAAGTCGTTTGGTCGATCTATAAAAAAATGATTCTGATTTAATGTGTGTACCATTTCCCATCCAACTAAACCAAATAGAAAAGCTAGAAAAAATTCAATGTGCGGTAATAAAACTTGCTCTCGGATACAGAATTAGCAGGCCTACCCCAATATTCTTCTATCTGAATCTAAACTACAATTTATACAAGAACGTTCGGGATTCTGGACATAATGTATTTCATTACATAATTCTGGATATAATGTATAATGATATATTAATATGTAGTATCTAAAAATGTAGTTCACTTCGTTTACTCTTGTGGCCCTGTATTATGATTTAAAACATATGTATTGTTATCTTTCACTATCGAAGATACATTTGCAAATTTCTTTTGTCCATTAACCTTTAATTTTATCTCTATTCCGAACTTCAACTACTTTTAACAGATTATACCACTTCATACACTGTTAATTTTTGTCTCAATTGGAAGCTGAAATCATAAGCTATACAAAACGCTAAAGAGCAGTTTTGCCAAATTATGAAATCCATTGTTTTTCCCTCGTTTCGTCACGCCAGTCTTGGGCGTCTGCCGCACAGGGGTTTAATAAAAACTTATGATCACCTAAATTTTTTCAATGCAGCTATCTATTTTTTATTACATATTGTTGTAGTTAATGTTAAAACGAATTCAATGACCCACTTTACTATGACCTTAAATCTTGAAATAATGCTTAAATATTTTTGTTCCGCTAGATCGTGAAAATCTATTTTTATTTCCACGTGTTCATTCCTGTTTTTTTCATTAATAAATAGAAACTATGAAGAAACATGCGTTTCCTGGAATACGTATACTATTACCTAAAAATTAATAGATGTCCCTTTTTGAGGAACACAAAAAATGATCACGTTAAGTATAATGTACTGAAATGTCTGTATAGTATGCAAAACAATCTCTTCCGTGAGATTGAAATTACACTAATCGTAAAAAAAGTGTGTATCATCGATTTTATGAAACTGACTGTGCGTTCGTGTTTGAATTTCACAATATCCCAGATACCGACCATAAGAATCGATCGATGATGTCGAGAAAGCTTAGCAACCGAACGAACTTCTTTTGTCTGGCAGCCCCCGCGTCGTCTAACAAGTCTGCAAGTAATCGTTAACGTGTCATCATTTACGTGGAGTGTGCGCGTGTTTGTGACGGAACGGTGATCACTATTTCCTCGGGGGTCGGATGTTAGCGAGCGAACACGTCCCGTTCACGGCTCGCCGCCGGATTTAACTTCCCGATACCCACACCTGTACTTTACCTGCCGCACGTGTGTGATCAGCTGTACGTAATGGGACAACCCTAACTAAATCCGGCATTGTAAGAAATCCGGCCGGAGTTAATAATAGCGCTCGGGTTTCGCATTTGTGCCGGTCAGCACGCATATTGTGCCGGGACGATCGTAGCTCGTGTGGGATCTCGGCGGATTCGGTGGAATCGGTGCCCTCTTACGCTCGCCGAAAGGATGCCGCTTCCTTCCTTCGCCTTTCACGCCCAACGAGTCAGGATTAAAGGAAGTGCTGCAGCCTGGTGGGATCGCCCCCGGGAAAATTGGAAAATTCCTATGCCTGGCTGTGTCTGCTGATTGCGATTGCTTCTCGTCCCGTGACGGATAACTACCTCCGTGTCCTAAAAAACCTTGCGTTCACTGGAACAACAAACATTGAACGTTGTTGGAAATCATTTCAGTATTATTCAGGATTTTTAGGCAAAATCAGAATTGTGCGCATCGATTGTAGGAAATATACATTTATTTCTTCTCTTGATAATTTTCATAACTACACAGCGAATGTTTGTGCAAAATACAAATTTACTACCTGAATTGCAACAATCTGGAGTGAAATAGACATTTATTGTCTTTCTTACAAGGGTAGTTACCCAACCGTAACACGCCGATTTTCATGAAATTTTGGTATTATATAAAACTCAAAAAGATATTTGACACGTATTTGTTTTATAGCGGCCGACATTCACGTTAAGGGGGTGAAAATAGGTCTCAAAGTTGGGGTGAAAAATCGATTTTCTTTAATATCTTCGAGAAAAGATACACGAAAAGATTCGTCCTTCAAAGACGCACAAATTGGATTTTGAAATTTTTGTCTAGGCCTAATACTCTCGGAGATATTAAAGAAAATCGATTTTTCACCCCAACTTTGAGAGCTATTTTCACCCCCTTAACATGAATGTCGGCCGCTATAAAAAAAATACGTGTCAAATATTTTTTTGAGTTTTATATCATACCAAAATTCCATGAAAATCGGTGTGTTACGGTTGGGTAACTTCCCTTATTAGTATGTTTAATAAGTTGAAAATAATATAACAGTATTTTAAAATTCTCCTAATGCTTTTACTGTTTTAAATTGCACTTACTCATTTTTGTCATAATATGTATAAAATCCGCGCAGTCTATTAATAAGTTACCAGTAATACAATCGTATATGTAATACTATTTTTTTAGTGTTTCACCAAGTCATTATCGTCGTAAATGTATGAAATCCGCAGTCTAAGCATCGGACTATCGTCATAACCAGTGCTGGACGAAATTTAAAAAAATTTTAATTTTAAAATTGAGACGCAGCGTGAGCAATTTTCATATTCGGACAGCTTAATATTTTTACTTTGCCGTATTAGAATTTTGTGTATAATATTGAGGTGCTCTGTCCAGTTAAGCCCCTGCCCTACGATTTATTTTACGGTTTCAATGAGATTTGAACTTTTTTCGTAGTTAGTAATTTCCTAAAAAAGGAGAAAATTTATATCTATTGTATGCCTACATGTTCTTCGATAACTTCGATATACATTAACAAAACCAAAACAGAATTTCATCTTGGTTTAAAGGAGATTAATAACATACATATTTATTAGACTGTGTTCAAAATCTTCAACAGGAGTCTGACATGATATTGTAGGGCAAGGGGTTTACAATAGTGTGCAATTTATTTATATAACTTACAATGTTTGTTAAGTAGTACATTTTCCATGAAATAATATCCAATTATTTTCATTTCGATTGTCATTCTTTATACTTACAAAGTAATCCAATATCTTGCAAGTTAACGTATTTGTTTCAAACACTGCATGTTGGATTAAGTTAGAGTTTTGTTTGAGTTATAGGGTTAATAGTTTATATTAAACTTTATTCTCAATTTTAATCAATAGAAATTGAAAAATTTCCGAGTGATAATGTGAAACTGTCCGTGTGATTTTATTGCACGATACTGTAATTGTGTCACGAATTTTATTTTTATCATTAGTCTTTTTCATGTGGACTATCTTCTTCCATGTTATCCATACATCGTTTACCAAACTTAAGTCATGACTATACTGCGGATTTTATGCATTTATGACAAAAGTGGGTACCATACAATTTAAAACAGTGTAGGTATTTAAAAGATTTAAGGCCACCAGTGTATTAGTTTTACCTCAATAAGATAATTAAAAGAAGAGTGAAATTTTTTATATGGCTTCTGTGTCTTGCAATCAATGCAAACATATTTTATTTTGCAAAAAGATCCACAGTCTAATCATGACTACGTATCGTGCACAGTTTCCAAATATTCTGTCACTCTTGTAACTGGATTTTGAATTAAATATTTATGTATCAGATTTTAGGAAGAAATATAAAACTGGGGAATGGAGGCACGTACCACCCCTCCTTCTACTATACCCCATTATTATGGCAGAATAATGAAGAATCGGTTACATTGCGTGCAACCGCCTGCGGCGGTCTTCGGTTCAGTCATCCCGAGGACAGATCAGCCGTAGGGTGCCTTAGGGAGTGCCATAGAAGTATTTCATAGCTGATCGTATTCATCCCATGAATCTCGAGGTGGTCGCGAGTTCGTGGACTATTATCAGCCGCAGTCCTTCACCTGCATCCCGTGCATCCCTTTTTCCTGGCGGGATGGCAGAAAAAGCGACGAGGAGCATCGACACGAAATGGAAGTAAAGGCACGAGTGGGGTTCCTCGTTGGCGTAGAGCGGCGGCAGCATCTGGTGCCACCCTATCCTCCGCTTCCTCTTTCCTTATTCACTGTTCATCTCTTACCGCCGCGCCGCGCGCCGTTTTTATCCCTGTCCCGTGTATCGTCGCGTCTTTCTTCCCTCCGTTTCTCTCTCTCTCTCTGATTCTCTGTCGCTGTTGATATCCGCGCGCGTCCCTCTTTCTCTGCCGCTCACCCTGTCCTCGCTGGCGTTCAGGCCGCTGCCGTTGTCCCGACGTTACTTCCGTGACGATGAGCTTCAATACGCGCCGATAGTCGCGGCGGGAAACCAACGAGCCTACCCAAAGTCGTCCATGGTTTCCACGCATCCAACCCAACCCAAACCCGAGCCTAGCTCAACCTGGGACGCGACCGACACGTATACACACGCGAGAGCCTCGGCCGCACATCGAAAACGTAGACCTCGGGTACAGCCGCGATGGTAACGGTGTATAGGTATAAACACACGTTGTGGGACGCGGCGGGTTTGGAGGTGTGGGGGCCGACAAGGGTGAAAAGGGGACCGGGGGGTTTGGGGGAGAGGGTGAAGAGAGAGAGAGAGAGAGAGAAGGGCGGTTGCGCCCGCGCGCAACCATCCGTTCCTTGCTCCTCTGAAATAATAATAGAAGAATGAAAATGAAAGAAAAGGAAAAAGTAATAATCTCGGGGATCTTTTAAAATCCATCGAAGCAGACGAAGCCGCCGGATTGTGTTGTGTGTTAAGGCAATCTCGCCGCCACTGCTGCCTCCGCAGCGTGGTATATCCTACCCTCGCAACAGCCTATCGTGTCTAGTTCTGCCTCTTTTCTGCCTCCACGTCGACCTCGGTGTCCCCGGTTTTCCTCGTCGTGTCGTCGAACGAACGCACGCCCCTGTAAAAGAAGCCGGGACATCATCGTCGTCGTCGTCTTCCTCTTCGTTCTCGTCGTCGTCGTCGTCGTCGTCATCGCGAGCTTTAGATAGTCCGAGATACGATGCAAGAGCCCGATGCCGAGGGAGCCAGATATATACTCGACCTGACAATACGTATGTATCGGGCCGTGTGTGCAAGACGACGTTTATCTCTCCGCTTGCTCCTCCTTTTTCTTCCTTGCCCTCCATCTGGTGAGAGCCAGAGCCCACTCCCGCGAGGGTAGACCGTTATCGGATTCGCTGATAGCTTCCGGTGTCCCGGTCTCCTCGTTACACGCTGCACGTATCTTTGTTCCTGTTAATCGTTGCTTTTACGCGGACCGCTGGATCCCTGCCCTCCTCTGTCCTACCGCGGGGATCGTGTTTGTTTACACCAGTGATTATGGTCGCCCTTAGGCGAAGTCGCAACTCCATTTGAATATTTATCGTGGCGAAAACATTACCGAGCAGTGATGCACGTTCATTATCCAAAGAGACAATAGGGAAGACGTTTTTTTTTTGGTATGGAGAATGATGTCCGCGGATATGTGACCACCGACGAGAACCGACATTGTCATAATCGGCCATGTATCCGGAGAGGTTGGGTAAAATAGCCTAAAACGAGACGTATTTAAAAAACAATCATAACACTCAATTACGAACACTTTTATTAAAAATTAAGTACTACGTGTTTTAATGGTACAGAGATTCTTGAACATATCTACTAGTAAATTCAGTTCTATCTGATTTTTATTGTTTCCGCTTTTTAATGACACCTACCTAAAACAAAATTGGGCACCTAATATGAGGCCGTTCCCAAATCCGGAAAGAACCGTGATAATTAGCAAATAGCTCAAGGTTATTGATTATTTAATGATGAGGAACAACGAAATCTTAAACTTGATTGCATGCTCTATACAATAGTATTTTTGGAATTGATTATACACTTACAAAGTTATTTCTAACCGAATCGAACGCTTAAAAAACTTTCAGTGACGTGTTTTGCAATATGCTTTCTCAAGACGCTTAGTTGATTCGATGCCAATGTGCCGATGAAACTAACGATTGCTTACTTACGGAACAAAACAGCATCGCCACAATACATTCAAGAGTTTAGTATCGGAGATAAGCAGAGTTCTCATATTGGTAGAGATATTTTTGAAGTGATATTGATGTGTCGAAACGATTATCGCATTGGTGTCTTTGTGTAACAAGTCTCTAAAAAGTGCTAAACAAATAAGCCGTTTCCAGGGACATGTCCCTAAAAATTCTAGTAATTTCGAACGAAATTGAAAATTTCACATCTTCCAGTGTTTTGACGCTTTCGGGCCACTGTGTGACGTCGGAGGACTATTCGATCTGGACCGTTGCGCGGTATCTTCGTTCGCTTGTGTCTAGCCAGCTCAGCAAATTGGCTCTCGAACGGTGGTTTCCAGCTGTTTAGGGCGCGAGGCTCGCGGATGCCGCGCATTTGACGCATTAACACGGTCGGAACGGCGAAAGGGGACTCGATGTTCGGTGGAAAACAGGGACGCCGGGGAATTTCGGCCGGTTGACAGGAGGCAAATATGAGGGAATAAGACAGAACGCTGGACAAGGAGGGATCGAAGGGCCGAGGGCACGGGGCGGAGGGCGTGGAGGGGTGAACCGAGAGGGGTGGAAAGGAGAGAGGGGTCCAGATAGAACGAGACGGAGAGAGAGAGAGAGAGAGACTGGGTTTCGTTTCGGGCTGAGTCGGGGGGTGGGAGGGGGGGCACAGGATTTCACGGGAGGCTGATCACGAATGGACGCGTCTCCCGCAGCTCTGCCGCTGACAGCCAGGAATTGGAATTGCATCGGCGTCGCTCGATAGCCAACCATCCCGCCAGTCAGCCAGTCAGGCAGCCAAACGGCCTAACATAGCACGCCTACCCTGCTTGGGCGCCTGCTCTGCTGCCCGTCTATTCCCGCTCGTACCTGCTTGCCCGTCTATGCGCTCTGCCTAGCCTGCTTACACGTCCGACCACGCACCGACTGAATCTACTCACGCTTTCCTCGTCCGAACCCTCGAGACCGATGCGATCCCCGTCTACGTCGTCTATGGACGGGGCCGCGATCCACAGATATGCTACCGTATGTATGTTGGTACGGTACGCCCAAGACGGATAGATGGACCAGGTGCCGATCCAACGTCCCATAAAGGTAGTCACACACGCTCCAGGCCACCGACACATACATACAGAGACCAGCTGTGTTCGCGATTCGACAATCCGGGCCTCGAGATTATACCGTCCAGAGGATGGAAGGAGCTGGCCCGGGTTACTATGGTAAATTTATCGAGGATGTTTGGATTCGGGAGCGATTCTGCGGCATTTGCGAGTTAATTGGTGGAGGGTATTTTGAATCTACGAACCAGGTTAATTATTATTATCTAAGGAAACAGGTCCTCGCTGTGTTAACACCTTACAGGACGGTCACGAGTATGCACTGCGGTGCACAACCACTAACATGTTCGAGCGTTTTGAACATTTATGTACCTAATGATTTCCGATACCATTACATGAAAGAAGTTAAGAAGGAATGATACAAACGCGGGCAAAATTAAGTCGACACCCGTTGAAAACTACAACTTCGCTTTTTTAAAATTGGACGAAACGACTTGAGTGTTTTGAGATGTTAGAAGGACGTTGGAAGGAAGTTTGCTAGGTAATGTGTGTGACCAATTTCTTTTTCAAGTTACTATTGCTTGGATTTTCTATGGAAAGAGCGCACGCCGAGATTTTTTACTATTTTGTCTGTACCTATAATGAAAATATAAAAAAGCTACAAGCTATGATCGATGTAAGAATCTTCGAACTTTGGGCTTATTCATCTAAATCGCAGTTTCTTATAATTTTCGCCATTTTTAATTATCTACACGAGTAGGGGATTCACCAAAGAACGAGTTCTGTTATAATCATATGTGCAGTAGAGTCTTAAATTCGTCCTTAGTCACAAAAAATGGCGCCAAGTATAGATAAAATATCAATCTAGGCCTCGATCGCCTTCGAAAATCCTATCTTCACATTTCTGAGGCGTAATTTGCCTTATTCTACAGCATGTAGTTATGAAAATGGCAACATGCGCAGTTGTATGCTTCGGAATAGTGCAAATTATGCTGTCAAATACTGCAAATTACGCCTCGTAAACAAAAAAATAGGACTTTCGAGGGCGACAGCGGCCTAGATCGATCTTTTATCTAGCGTTTTTGAATCCCGCACCCTTGCAATCCTGGTAAACCGAGACTACTCCCTCAATAGATTTCCGGTAGAACAATTGTCGAAGGTGTTTCAGCGTCCTTGTCCGCCGTGAAACCGTTCTAATTCGTTCTGAAACGAAGTTGAACAAATGAAGACATCGTCACGCGGCTATGGAACATTATCGTACGCTTACGCGTTCACCGACTGTGAAGACAGCTCGATTTACCAGGATTGGGGTCGGCGCAGCGCGGCGCGACGGGGGTCTAAAAGGATCGTGGCCCGTTTGTTGGCGTTCCCTGGGAGCTCGTTATTTGGGCTATCGAATAGATAGAGGTGTGTGGGCGGCGGCGGTGGCGGCCGTACGTTGACACGTACCATGTGCAGATACGTTACGAGCACGTATAACTCGGATTGATGCCGGTGCACGGCAGCTCCGCGAAATATCGGATACCCGGCTGCCTCGCCAGTATTGTCAGACTCGTGTTTTCGAGGGAATTGGATTTTTTTTATTTAAAGGACGACGCCTGTCCCACAATCCGCGATCGACAGCCGATCCTATCGCGTTGTACACTGCCGTCCACTACCTGCCTGTTCCGAATTTACCGCTTAAAAACAGACGTTATCCCGTGATTACGTTCCCTAAGCATACGAGAATCCTCGCGCAACAGATCCACGTAACACGCGTTCATGTTTACCACCGTGAAAACGAATCGTGTTCGCAATCAATGATACGAAGTGTGCTCAAATACTTAGGAGACTGTGTCCGTAACTATGCTGTTTTTCATTACGTATACTTAAAGTCAGTCTCATAATTTTAAACGAATTTTGCTTGACGCCCTAAAACACGTTTTTCGTCAATTATAAAGGGTATAATTCTCTGTAATAGATGTGCGGAGTTTTTTGCGAGTATCTAAAAACCTGAGGAAAATTTGTTCAAAGGTGAGGAGTATATAATAACTAGACTGCCGCGGATCTTCATGCAAAATAAAAAATGTTTGCATCGATTGCAAGACACAGGAGTGAAATAAAAATTTCTTTCTTTTTTTAATTATCTGATTAAGCTGAAACCAATACGTTGATGTCTTTAACTATTCATAATATGTTCACTGCTTTAAATTGTGCTTACCCATTTTTGTCATAAATGCATAAAATCCGCAGTCTAATAATAACCATTATCTAAACAGGCTAGTGTTTTGGATTTCTAAATTTTGAAAGGTCAGATGAATTGATGTGTACAAAAACTGTTTCGATAAACTTCAGAAGTTCAATTTTGCCCAGAAAAAATGGGTTTCCAGCCCACTGTGTCGACCCTGTATAAATCTTGCATGGATTTGAATTTTCGAGGCATTAAACAAATATTTCCAAAACACAGAGAAATACATTAACTGAAGGAACGTTTACACTTGCCACCAGCCGTTATCCGGCAGAATTCCGCGGGTCTCGCCCACCGCGGCGCACAAATTCGAAAGGCAAACAGCCCGACGAAGTTACGAGTAGCATCGAGCGTCGCGAACACGCTCGGTAGGGCAAGCGGTGGTGGCGAAGGAGGAGGAGGAGGAGGGATGGGGTGGAGCGCGATAATCGTGAAGGTATTCAAAGGTTGGCGGGCCCGCCGTCCCCCGCGACCGCCCCTCGGATCAATTCGCCCCCCGCGCCGCGCCGTCGGGAATCGGCCGAAGAAATTGGCTAGAAACTTTATCTCGTTCCCCCGTCGATAAAATGTCGTATTGCCTAGCGCGGAAATAATCTCCGGGAAGCAGGATAGCGTCTGCGTTGCCGATTCATGCGGAAGATAGTGATCTTTACCGGAGCCCGGTACCGCATAAATGGCGTAATGCGCGCCTCCGTTCAGGCATTTGCAGTTATATAAAGACCGAGGACAGAGCGACAACGATGCCACTCTCTTGCTCGCGCACATATACTCTCTCCTATCTCTGGAGAGCAGCTCGCGTTCTTCTATATACCGTTCTCCAGCGCACACAAGAGGACAAGATCGTGCACGTGCACGAGAGCCCACGAGCGGCAGCGCGCGCGCGCGCCCGCGAGTACGTTCTCTTAGAGAGTCGCGCGGAAAGGAAAGAAAGGTGGATAGAACGGGCCAAAGGGCGGAGATTAAGGGTCGCCGAGGAGATGAGTTTGTTAAAAAGGCAGAAGCGGGCCAGCAGCACGCATCACGGACATCAAAGAGACAAGACGAAATGAAATCCAACCGCTGCCCGTCGCCACCCCGCCTCGAGACTCTCTTCTCTCCTCTCTTCAACCTTCCCCCATAACCAACCCCCTCTCACCCCACCCCGAACCACCTCGCGTTCCTTTATCCACTCTCCTTTCTTAGCCCCGACTTCCTGCCACGCTGTCTGCGCCACTTTTTTCTTCCTCTTTGCCTTTCCTACAGTCTTCGGTACTCCACATCCGCGTCGACCCTCTCTCTCCCTCTCTCTGTCTCTGTTTCTCGCTCGGTCTCTCCTTCTTGCTTTCTTTTTCTAGTTCTCTCTATCTTTCCTCTGGCTCTTGGTTTCCTACTTTATCCTGGTACTCTAACCACTGTCGGAGAAAGAGCAAACTGGAGGAAAACACAGGGGACAAAGAGGGATGGAATCGTGGTTGGAAGAGGGCACGCGAACCCTTTACCCGACTCGGCTTGAGCGTACTACTGTTGCTCCCGCAATTCCCGCGGCGTCCCGCTCGGCCCTTTGCACGCCGGTGTTAAACGCAATTTTTAAGAACCGGCCCGAGTAATTGCTTTGTGCCCGTCGCCCCGGGGACACGTGTAACATTTGCAAGGCTCCGCCTGCGAGGGTCCGACGTGCCAATGGTTTTCACCAACCCCCGTCCAAGATTCGTGTCTGTTTTTCCTCCAGTTCCTTTTTCCTCTCGTTTTTTTTTGTCCCTATAGTGAACGTAGTCGCAACGTTTTCAAACCTTTTCATATAATTCTGTACTTTGAGCAAGCTCCTTTGAGCTACAACGTCACCGTCGCGTCGTCTTCATTTGGGTAGCGCGTAAGTGGCCGTTTGCGGGACCAGTTGAAAAGTTTCGGTGAACACATTCATCGTTTGCGGGAGAGAATTGTCGAATAAATCGCGGACCCTGTGATTTAGTTTCCATTTCACGCCGAAGAAACGATTAGCTTGCGACTTTATATCACTTTAGATGTGACGCTTATTGTGATAGCCGCGTGGACAAGTGAATCTGTCCAACGATTTCTGAATTTTACGACTTTAATCGTTTCAAAACAAATAATTAGAAATGTATTGTTTGGCTTGTCCAGTTAGTCCTCCGTATGTATAGGGTTTTGACTGCCACAGTAGAATAGCCCGTCATAAGCCAGACGTCGACTGCAGTTACTAATTCACCATGTTCCGGCTTACACTAGGAATGGTCGTGGTTCGACACGTTCTAGTCCGGCAACTGATGCGTTTTTGTTTTTCGATCGTAGTCTTTTCGACTGTTGATGTTGAAAGTGTGACATAAACGAGACAGTAATAAATTCGCGCTCAAGTGTTCGACGTTGTATATCAATCACAGCCCGATTACCAGAAGGCATCCTCGCCTTTCTCGTCTACCTCGCTTCGTGATCTTCCCCTTTTAGAACAGAAAGTCCCGGCACAGTAAACTTGTTCTTTAAATCTTTTAAATTCTGTCTTCATTTAATAAAAACTAATCATAATTATTAACAACTGCGACGTTTATTTAAGCAGAGGTAAAAGACTTGTCCTGTCCTTCCCTTAGAAAGAATTTTTTCGGCTTATTTTGAAAACGGGACCATTACCGAACTTTATTACTTGGTAACGATCGGGCTCTCCGAGTAGAACGTCGTTTGCGGAAAAGGGTACATCCGCATTGTGCTCGCGAAGATTAAGTGGTCTCTTTTGTGCGGCGTCCCCTTGGCCCCTCGTTGTCGATGATCGTCGGTAGGCCGGCGTCGTTCGTAGCTATTACGCGGGAAAGGGGGCCGGGCGTTTTAACACGAGCGCAATTATGCCGCGGAACGACAGTGTCTACGAACATAAGTCATGGCTTGGCGAGGAGGCGTCGTAAAAAGGGCCGCCGGGGGGGGGGGGGAAGTTATGCAAAATGGGGCATCGCACGCGGACGATGGGCACGCGTGTTTAAGCGCACGTGCCGCCGGTATCTTGCAGCCCCAATTGCGAGCATGATTTTATCGGATACGCGCCAGTTTGAACGATTCTATTAGGTCTAGTAATAGAAGAAAGTAGACTAATAGAGAAAGTTTTTTTTATTGATCATCGATTCCATGTAAATAGAAGAAAATTTCCTATTTATCGCTTCTAAATTATGTATTAAATGATATTGTGATGTATTTCCATGAACCTTAACATTAGTTTTGGATGTCTTCTTAAATCACCAAAACCCTGCGTTGTCGTCATATTGGGAACCGATTTTGGGACACTTTGGGACGATGTTGTATAGTGATAAAGTACTGTGTATGATTTTTTTATTTAAATGGTTTTTTATTCATTGAATTTTTATTTAGTATTGAAAATTTGTATTTTAAATAAAACTGGATATACGGTCAGTCACAAAAATATTGGGATACAAATATTGGGACAAAATTGCAATAGATCGGAATTGTAGAAAAGTACTAAAAGTTGCATTCCACAACTTTTTTATGTGGGCCTATATTGAAAATTTACAAAATTTATTTTGTAGATCTGTGTCAATTAAACATATTCTGAAAATTTCGTAAAAATCGGTCGACGTTGCAATGAGCTACAAACGTTTAAAGACGGTGAAAATTGCAATTTTTCACGATTTTCGGCGTGTAACTGCAATAAATCTAAGAATTCTTACATCTTTCAATGCCTATCGTTTTTTCCCGCATCAACCGATTTCGATGAAACTTTCACAGTGCATATAATTGACACAGATCTGCAAAATGTACTTTTTACATTTTCAATATAGGCCCACATAAAATAGTTGTTAGTATTTTTTCTACAAATCCGATCTATTGCAATTTTTGAAAAAATTTGTTTTCACGTCCTGTATTAGAATAATTGCTCTTGCTTTCCAAAAAAGTTAAAATCGCATGGTCCAATATTGAAAAAGTTATCGTCTTTTTAAAAGTGTCCCAATATTTTTGTGATCGACTGTATGTACTTACCTACATAAACAACATGCATGTCACGTGTGATTCCAATGTAAATGCGACCTTTGTAAATCAATAATGTGAAAGAAAGGAACATAGAAAAAGTTTCAGCCCTTAGAACTCGAATAGCAATTCTGAGGCGCCACTGAAAACAGCTATATACCATTGTTCAAAGTATTGTATTCAATAAATTAGCAAACATTTGTGTATTGTATGAGAAATTATATCCGGTTCGTATGCATACAATGAAATAAATCATATAGAATGGAAATAGTCTAGCTAGGAAGAAATGTTTGCCATTAGAGTTAAAATATTATAGCTCCAAGCGCAAAGGGTTAAATCCAAATCGAAAATATGTAGCCGGGTACCCGACTATTGATATAAGGGTTAAATGGTCCAGCCTGTGGTTTAATGATTCTCGAATATTTTCGAGTAGTATAGCCAACGCGTTTTAACAGGAAGAACTCATTGTTCCTCGGCGAATCACAAAGAAGAACGGGCCGAGTGTGGCAAACGGCGTGCAAGAGGGATGCTGGCCCCCGAAATACCCTGGCATTCCATTCAATTGATAGGGTTCGCGTGGGAGCAACCGCTTGCGGGCCGCGCTATCATCGGCCACGTTATTAGTACGGAGGTGAGAGCGTTTTCTAGGAGCGTCGATATGGTCACGGTGGCAGGGGGTTGCTCGCTGTCAAGGGGTTGTGTGGGGTTGGAGGGTGTACGTGGGAGGTGCGGGTACATGGGGTTCGGCGTGGTTGAAGCGTGGCCGGTTCCACGCGCGACGGGGGTCCTTGTTAGGGCGAGGAACGACGACACGCACTTCGTCCCTGGGGTCCCTTTTCTTCGCCGATGACTATAACCTCATGCTCGTTACCACATTTACCACCTTCCTCGACTTTCTATTTTGTCGCATTTGCATTTATCGTCCCTTCGCGACGTTTCTTTCTGCCTTTCCGCTAGGTTGGCTATATTTTTAATATCAATGGATTCTTCTCCCGAGGGTCCTGCACGAGGTATCCCGACTCCCGTAACGTTTCAAACCGCCACCCCTCGCCGCGATCGACGTATTGTTACGTCCCAGACGGGTAAAATTTATGACGCGACGCGGCGAATTCTTCCCGACCTCTTATCTATTGGTATTTAATGATACCTTATTGCCGAACTAGGGTTATTAGCCGTTTGATGGGGGACCGCGTGGAGAATCCCTGAATGGGTCGTGATCAACTCCTATATTCAATACTACAGATAGGGTAACAGTACCGATTACTGCGGTATCATGCTCGATCGGATTTTATTTTAATATTATTCTTAATTTATCGTGAGATAATAATATACAGTGAACCACGAAAGTATTTAACGCACTGTAAAATAGTATAACTTTTTTATAATTGTACCAAACGACCTAATCTTTTGTAAGCAATTAGAAGCATTGGATGCAAAAATAAAGAAAGTATTTTTTAAAACTTTTTTGTTTGGGCCCTTAATGAAGATTTCAAAAATATTTTTTTGTAGATCTATGTTAGTTATACACATGCTGAAAATTTCATAAAAATCGATTAACATACCTAAGAACTACAAGTGGTTAAAACTGGTGAAAATCGTAGTTTTACACGGCTTTTGATCAGTTTCAGCTTAAAATTCACTAAATCGTACATCTTTCGATGCGTGTTGTTTTTGCCTGCGTCAACCGATTTTGATGACATTTTCAGCATGTGTATAACTAATATAGATCTACAAAACATATATTTTAAATTTTCATTACGGGCTCTAATAAAAAATGGTGTCTCTTTTACTTTCTCATGTAATTCTAATTAGCAATTGCAATTTTTGAAAATCTTCTTTGCATGTCATTTGGAAAATCAGTTCTTCTAATTACTATTAATTGTACTTCAATTGCAATTACGAATACATTGTAATATAATTACAATGTGTAATTATAATTCCTCGAGTAATTCAATTGTAATTCTGTACATCTTTGTATCATTATACTTTCTGCAGCGAAAATGTAGTTGGCAACAATACTTTTCAAACGGTATATATTTACTCGCATAATTTTCATCGTTATAGCTGAATATCGGAACGTGTTCCAACTTTTACGAAACTCCCTTACATGTGACGATGTTTACGGTCGATTTATGAAGTTAGTCGGCATTTTTTAATTATTTTTTAAGGTACCTCTTCTAGACCCATTCTAATCTAATGCAACAGTTCGCGAAATTATATAATTGTATGACAATTTTGATATTATGGGTCAAAATACACGGAGTCATCGCTGTTGGAGGGTTAAAGAAAAAACAACTCGATTCCTCATCCTATGAAATTTTATATCTGTCAAACAAAACGTGTACCAACCTTTACAACACTCCCGTAATACTAGCATTAAATTCTCCGACCCCGAAAACCCCTACAACCGTTCTGTTTCTAATTAATACTGTATAGTTAACAGAGACACTAATTTCGTCCAGCTTTTAGCGATTCTGGCCGAATGTGGGACGCTTGAACTCTTTAATTCGATTGCCCTGGAAAGTCGTTCGACCTTGGAAAATGAAAAATTATTTTAAACCGTTCCGCGGTCGTGCCAATAAATCTCCATAGTCAAAAGACGTCGGAGAGAATCGCGGAGAAGCGGCTTCCGCTTCGCGGGCCGCCTCGAATTTCCGGGACGGGAATGATCAGATCATAAATATGTATCCCGGTGGTAACCTGCTGGATTCGTGGAACTTCTTTAATTGAGTTATTTTGGTTTTCCAGCGTGCAAACGGAGGGGAGCTCAACGCCTCCGTAAAATCCTTGTGGGAAGTGTGCAGCCTCGAAATCTTCTTAGAACACCGGCTTGCGGCAAGTAGAATTCCCCGGCACTCGGTAACCGTGTGATTACGTCGTTGCACGCGTACCCCGTCTTCTTCTAATGAAAATCGCGCGGTAGGTGGCCCATGCCGAGAATGGAAAAACTTAATAGCATTTACGCGAGATACGCAAGGATAAAGCTGTCGGATTAGCAGCTGCCCCGGCTGAACCTCCTGCATCTTGCGTGCCCGCGCTGGCTCGCAGATTATGCGATAATTAAAGTGTAAAGAACGGTTAAATTCTGTTTCTCGGAATCTCGTTTTTTCTTTGCATCCAGGTATTTAAAGGTGCCTGTGGAAGATTATTCGAGCATTAGCGACGCTCAAGTTTTATCAATTGGAGGGTAAAGTGCCCAAATATGAACCACTTTTTGTTCTTGTCATTTTTTGATTATTTCAGAATGCACTTTTTCGTCCAAAAAATTACCAGTTGTAGATGCATTTCCTCCCTATAAGATTCTGGAGTCGAGTTTGTTCAAAAATTAATACAGCTTGGGAAAAATATTTTTCTTTGTGGTATGTCATTTGCAGGTTCCAGCGAAAGGGGGTCTTAATATGGTACACCTGAGTCCCTAACATGACACCTAGTGCAATATTCAGCACCCACACCAAGAATGTCAATAGCTATACCCATATTAGGGATCCCTTGGTAGTGCCATATTGGGAACTCCATGTGGATAATACTACTGACAAAGAGAAAATGAATTTCAGCTGAAACCAACAATTGGCAAACATTAATGTGAATAAACTGAAACTACAGATATGCTCAAACATTTCAAAATCACTTATCTTCCTTGAAAAGAATACAATTGAAAATCTAACCACAAAAATAATCAACACATGGCGACACAACTGGCGGAGGATCGATACTAAAATCTATGTATAGATATGGTGCGATTGCACTGCACACTGTTGAGTAAACATGGTAAACTAGTGTTTGAGGATTTTCTCACTAGAGTGCGACTTCTCCTTTACAAGATATGAGGTGGTGCCATAATAGGGGACTATACCATATTTGGGCACTTTACCCTATTAGATTAGGTCATCCCATAAGTTCGTGCCGACTTTTGTGTATACATTCCATGCGTCGATTTATAAACTTTAGGAGTGTATAATATTTCGAGACCATTTTCATTATCGCGCATTCCCTTTCGATTTTCCAGTAGTTAGTATCCTACGATGATACATCTTTGCCGCTCGAGGTATATCTATTTAATTCAATAAGATACGAAGCAACGGAACCACGAGCCTATCCTATATGAATAGCGGCTACCCGGTGGTAAAAGAGACATCGGCTAGTCCACGTGTACTTATATGTACAATGGCTCACGAAAGTATTCGAACGCCCTTTAAAACAGAATAACTTTTTTATAATTGTAACATAGACCTGATTTTTTATAATCAATTAGAAGCACTGGTTTATGAAATGATATACAAAAGAGATTTTCCAAACACTTATAATTTACAAAGTTACATGCAAAAATAAAAAAGTCATTTCTTAAACTTCTTTATTAGGGCCCTTACAGAAAATTTAAAATATATGTTTTGTAGATCTATGTTAGTTATACACCTGCTGAAAATTTCGTCAAAATCGATTAACATACACACGAGCTACAAGCCGTTAAAAATGGTGAAAATCGTAGTTTTACACAACTTTTAATCAGTTTCTGCTTAAAATCCACAGAATCGTACATCTTTCGATGCGTGTCGTTTTTTCCTGCGTCAACCGATTTCGATGAAATTTTTAGCATGTGTATAACTAACATAGATCTACAAAACATATATTTCAAATTTTCACTAAGGGCCCTAATAAAAAAGTTTAAAAAATGCCTTTTTTGTTTTTGCATGTAACTTTGTAAATTATAAGTTTTTGGAAAATCTCTTTTGCATATCATTTCATAAACCAGTGCTTCTAATTGATTATGAAAAATCAGGTCGTTTGTTACAATTATAAAAAAATTATTCTGTTTTAAAGGGCGTTCGAATACTTTCGTGAGCCACTGTATGTATAGTGAACACACCCGTTAGTGAAACACAGGCACCGGTTAGTCCACGATAAATCTGGCAAACCAAACCATCCTCGGCTCACGCATAGCTGCCTAAGTGTAAAGTTATAGTGCAGCAACGAGGTGAGCTGTGCGGTGGAAAAAAAGAAAAACAAAGAAAATACATATGTACGTTTTCTTTAGTAAAATGTCGAAATGTTGTCAGGAATGTTGGTTTGTAACGGAGATAAAGAACACCGCCTATAAGAATTTTCTTGGTATTCGAGGTGCTGCGATTACATGGCCCATGACGTTGCAGGTGGATGGTCTGGGGAGTTAGGAGCCGATCCGAAACGTACCGCAACCGTCCCCGGCATTTTAATATCAGCCGAGGTTACGGCTGGTCACGCGTACATAAGTGTCGGTAGAGGGGTGAGAGCTAGGTGCGTCGGCACTTCGGGCACGGGGTACGGATCGAAAGGTGGTCGCAGGGGTGGGTGGCGGAGGGTGAAAACAGGAGGAGAGTCGGACCAGTCAGCTGTCTAATGACTGGTTACTGGGAGAGCTCGTAACGAGGCCACCGATAAGTGACAGGCAGGTATTCCGTCCCCACGTGACTAAGCTTGAAGAGGGTCGGCCGAGGTGGCCGCGCGCTCTCTCTCTCTCAGGGTGCACAGCTAGAGAGAGGTTGCTTATACGTGTATACCTACGGTTCTGCATGTCACTGGCACTTGCCACCGCTTGCGGTCGATGCCGTTGCGGAGGTGGGCGCCGGAGGGGCCCAGGATCAAAGGAGTAATTAACGTTTCAATCTCGAGCAATGATCTCGTCGTTGAAATACGCTTTTAAGAAATGGATACGGTAATTGGACGAGGCGCAGAGTTTTCGCCGGCCCTCGGAACTACAAATTACGTGGAACGGAACCAGAAGTGCTGCGAATGGACCGACGCACGCGGCCCCGAAGAAGTCGGCGAAGATTGCGGCGCGCCAGCCGAGATGATTCATTTACGGGGATAATGCGCGCAGCGTGTTCAGCAAAGTTGAACGATAGCAGTTTCGAGTGCTCCGCTGTGTGCTTCGCTGGATACCAGATCTGCTGCAGAGATATTGGCACAGAAATTGATTGTTCGGGAAATAGGGGTTACATTCTACGCGAAGATGATCTCCATAGAATTATAAATTATACTGATGACTAGAGTTCAAGAAATCTGAAACGCTAGAAACATAATATCGACATATTACCGTCACCTTATTCAAACTATTATAGGAAGGAATCAATTTTTGTTTCATTCCAGTATCTTACAATTAATGCAGAAAATCTTTGTTTCGCAGAAAGAATTCGGAGTCCAGTAGTATAACGATAAACAAATGGTATCAATTAATTCGTCATGATATTAATATTCTTGTACATGTTACATGGACGGGACCTAATTAATAATACACAGTCAATTAATTCCACTAATAGTACTGTGATTTACATACATATATGTATATGCAATATATGCAAATACATATATAGCCAAACCAAACCCAAAGCATTATACATAATCAATTAGCAGCATTAATGACGCTGCAAGGATTTGCAGCATTTTTCCTCTAGGAGAAAACTCTGGAATGGTAATCGGTCTAAAAACTAGTAAAACAGCCAACAAGCTTGTGCCGTATGCGGATTTGAAACGAATGTGTAGTGAGCTATTTAAAAGGTCCGCAATGGCGAGTACGAAGCATATCTGCATCATGGATCCGCTCGAAGACCGTACGAAGATCGCGGTGCCGAGGGAGGGTTTCAATCGTTCCCTCGCTCAGGGTTCCATAAATACAACTTGATCCTCCTCAGGAAGAAAGTATACCCACCCGCGATTTTAAATAGCTTGCCACGCATTAACGTATTTATATAGGCCACCTTTAACCCTTCGATCGCTAATTGCGCGTGATAATTTGAATAGAACTTAAATCGCGTTATAATTAATCATCGGCTCTGCAGGTACCGCGCGTTTCATAAGTGTACGCTGGAAGATGAAGAGCTTCATGGACATGTACGACGCGTGTAGGTAGTTGTTCGCTTACCTGCTACCTTCGTTTTTTTTTTTTGAAAGTTTAAGGGGAGATTTTTGTGTGACTGGTGCAAAAAATAGATTTTTTAAATTACATATTTTAGAAGTGTATAGAACCTGTGTGTGTGTGTGCATTGAAGTAAGAGGTAATCATTTTGAACACATACTAAACGAAAGTACAAATAAAACGATCTCACCTTCTCTGCATTTCCCCGCAAGTTTGATCTTGAATGACCTTCAGTCATAGGTCATTGAACTCATCTCAAAACGCACTATTTGATGGTGGATAAAAAAAATATAAAAATAGAATTATCCATTTAAAAAAAGAAACTTGACCTTCACGTCACCTTGAAGTGCCAACCGGTAAAAATAAAAGTCCCACCACAATATGTACCCCTCGATACTGAACAACTATCATCTGAACCATTTTTGCGTATGATCAACATTTTTGCAGATATTCGTCTGTAACCAGAGTTGTGCTAATTCAGTTACACAATTCAATTACGCAATTCAATTACATTGTATTTCGATTATATAGTAATTCAACTACGTCGTAACTGAATTTCATAATTCAAACCTTTCAATTAATTCAATTACTAAGTCTTTTAAGCAGATGTGTAATTGAAATACAATATAACTGAAATACAGTATGATTGAAATACAATATAATTGAAATACAATATAATTAAAATATAGCTCTCCAAATTATAGAAAAATATATAAATTATATAATTATGTTTTTCATTCATATACTTCAACGCTCGGATTTATTTACTCGCGGCGGCCGAGATTCGAAGGCTACGCCCCCTTGACCCGTCCGTGCGTCTCGCTCCCCGTGATGGCCCTAGTTCTCCTAGGCGCCATGAATAGCGAGTATGGAACGCGCCTAAGGAGCTCCGAACTAGGACCGCCACGGGGAGCGAGACGCGCGGCCGAGTCGAGGGGGCGTAGCCTTCGAAACTCGGCCGTCGCGAGTAAGTAAATCCGAGCGCTGATGTACTTGTTGCTGTCTGTGCGGCGTAGTTTCTATTCCTCGCCCTCGTTCATAATACGTAACGCTATTTCATGTCTATGTTTGAAATTTAAAAAATGTGTAACGCAGAAGTTATTTCTGTTTAGATATTATAAATTTATAAATAATTAATTCCTTCCGTTTGAAACCTTCACATGGATTTTTCAACCTCTCTTCTAACCTATTACTTTATTATTCTTTAATTTTGTTATTTTTATTTAGTTACATCGTAATTCGTAATTAACGTAATTTAATTGCAAAGTATTTTATCATTGTACTCCATTTGCAATTACGAATTACATTGTAATTTAATTGAATGAAGATCTGAATTATAAATTACAATATAACTGAATTACAATGTAATTGAATTACTTTGTAATTATAATTCCTGGAGTAATTCAATTGTAATTCCGCACAACTCTGTCTGTAACGCTTTATAATTTCCACCCTGTATAAACAATGAGATAGGGACATAGGAAATACAGGTGAAATTCATACATACGGTCAAATATGTAGAACGCAAGCAACAATCAAACAGTCGACGCCTAGACACGTAGGACACTTGTAGCACACACATGTCACATTTGTTCCAACTGTTAGTGTTTACTTGTGCTACTTGTGTACACGCAACTAGGTACATTAGACGCAGACGCGCGTTACGTAACACCTATCGCCAACTAGCATCGGGATGGTAATTCACTAACGAACATTCGCAAGTTCTCCGAGTGATTTGTTGCCGTCAGAAATGCTTGTAACTGGATAACGAAGTTTTATTCAAAATCGAAATTGTTTTCATTCATTACAGGACACGGAACCTAGACAGATATTTATTTCTTTCCTTGATAATTTAAAACAGTAAAACACTAGAAAAATTGAAAAATACTGTTACATAATTTTCAGCCCACTAAACATATTAACACATTACCGACCGGTGATTATTGCATAATTTTGATAAATCTATGGTACACATGGCTAAACACTTTTTAATGGAACCTACAATGACAACAGTAATTTTCATTGTGAACTAATATTTCACCCTCAATAACGTCATCTAATAGTTTCATTTAAGATTGCAATGTAAAAGAAAATTTCTATGCTTTCTTTTGGTACAGCACAATTATTGAAAATCCTATTAATAGGCTTCCGGTAGGTAAATGGTTAAGAAAGAAAATAAATTTCTTTTTCATTCCAATTTGTTGCAATTCAAGTAGAACGTTTTTATGTTGCATAAAGATCCGCTGTCTAGTTATGATTTCTATGCGGCAGAGAGCGAGAGAGAGAGAGAGAGAGAGAGAGAGAGAGAGAGAGAGAGAGAGAGTTAAATCTCACAAAATGAGTATCGTGGCATAGCACCTTCTTGCAGTTGACTCCTCAATTGTTAATGTATTTTGTTATAAATTCTACGGACAGGATGCTTCGTTTGTCACCTAAAAAGAGAGGTTACTCAATCGTACCACGCCGATTTTTATGGAATTTTTGTACGATATAGACCGCAACAAATATTTGACACGTATTTTTTTCACTGCCGACATTCATGTTAAGGGGGTGAATATAGGGATTATAGGAATATCTCCGAAACTATTAGGCCTAGACGGAAATTTCAAAATCCAATTTGTGCATCTTTGAATGGTGAATCTTCGGGTGTAAACTAATTAAAAAAGAAATAATTTTTTCAAAAATATATTAAAAATGAACTTGCTTTTGCCCTTTTTTCATGAAGATTAGTATACACAGTCTACATACTTCGAAAAAAATATTGCTAATATTTATATTATGTTCCAAATTAAACTCACAGCGACAGTATATCACCCCAGATTCTGTTTTAAATCTTTCATATTTTTTTAAAAACTAGTTTGAAATATTTTGATGAGTTCTATATCGTATAAAAAGTGTCACAAGAAGGCTGAAAGAGTAGGCTCTTGTCCCGCTAAACGAATGAAACGAAACCGAATTTTAAGAAACAGATCGCAAACGAGAAAGAGTCTGTGTCGAAATGTCGATAGTGGCATCGACTCTAATCCCATTTGCCAGTACCGCCACCCTCCAGTCGCGTCCAGGGAGAGAATATCCCTCTTTCTTACCACCGAAACTCACCCCCTCTTTCTGTCCGTTCCTCTTTCAGTCTCTTCCTCTCCCACCGCCATTATGTTCCTTTTGCTGGATGGTTACGCGTCTCTATAGCAACCCGCCACCGAGGGCAGACAAGAGAACGCCGGCTACCTACGTACACACCCATCCCATCGAGGGGGTGGCAGGAGCATGCGTGCGCTCACGTGCTGGGCATCGCGTACAGAGTGACCCATTTAAAAAAAAGGAAGAAATCGTCGTACGAAAAAAAAGAGAAAAGAAAAAAAAGAAAAAGAGGGACAGCGAGAGGGGTTGGGGGAGGGAGAGGAAGAGAGTGAGAAGGCGGGGTCGGTATTTTTCGCCGACAAGAAGGAACGCCGGCGAGCTCGGTTAATTAGGTTGAGTACTTAGCGGGGAGGAAGTAAGTGGATTACTCGCGAAGTGTCGCGCGAAATATTTTTCTTTCCCTTTTTCTCTACCTGTTTTCCTTAACTCCGTTCGGCGCGTGAAGGACACCGACAGCCTGGCACAGAGCTCAGCTTAAAAACTGTGTTTCAGAAAATATTGGACGTCACGCGCTTGTCCCTAACTGGTAATTGGATTTTGCGGCGCCACCCTCCACCTCCTCCACGGGAGAACTACGATGAAAAAGTAGAACGGACGCGGACGACAGACTACAATTACGCCTCTTTGACCAAGATGTATTCTTTCGGCGTTGTAATATCAACACTTTTTCCCCCCGTTGCGTTCGCGAGCTCTTGTTTATGCAGACCGATCGGAGATAACAAGTATCTTGCGTTGGAGCGTAATTGCTGTTCCGCTAAACGGCGGAACACTCGAGGCCTCTAATTTTTTGTACAACAGGTAATTTTTTGTGTTAACAGGTGCGTAAGATTTTTCGACACTCGTAGGAAACGAGATTACTGGTCTTGCAAATGGATTGCAGTAGAGCGCCAATTATCCGGACCTCGATTAACCGAACCACTTCCAGTACCAGTTGGTGTTGCAAGATGTTGCAATAGTGATAAACAAATTATTAAAACTAAAACTTATACATCTGCGAATTTTGTATAAATATAATATACAGCTATTGGAGAACATACAGACATACAATTTATATCAATATTCTCCTTTTTTAGAAAATTACGATCTGCAAAAAAGTTCTAGTTACTAAAACCGTAAAATAAATCGTAAGACAAGAGGTGAAGATTCTACTCTTTTAAAAAATACAATAATAAAATCGATTCTTTTTGCCCATCTACATGAGACTGTCCCCTTAAATGGCTGCAGGGGTCGATGGGGGATAACCCATCGGTATTATTTAAGGAAACACCAGGGCGAAACTAATACGCTGTCAATTGCGAAATTGGCCTGGTAATACCAGCAAGTTGTGCAAAATGCCTTGTGCCCGTAACACCCGTAAATGACGTGGGTGCGGATCGAGGCACGTTCAGAGGCAAGGCCCCTTGATGAATTGTCCGCACGTGCCTGCCCACGTACCGCACCTAATTACATGCTGATCGCAACGAGTACCTATATTGTCCTTTGAAATGCGAAATTGCCTATTGTCAACGTTTTCGCGGTCGAAACAACCGGCAGCCTGTAATCGAAATTTACCTCCTGATACATTTTCAATAGGGCATGATGCTACTTCTTTCGCGCTGTAGCGAACACCACATTTTAATTCGTTCACCTTATAAAAGACAGATTACTTTTTTCGTTATGACTTTCATTTGCCATCAATCCGTCACAGATGATTACAATTTTATTTCGAGTTGTTGGCCATGCCAGCAATATACAAAATGGAAATACAGCAAAAATAGCGGTAATTATTGCGAACAGGTCTGCGTCCTCCGATTTTGATGAAATTTAAATATGTTATAGATTTCGACATTTTGAACAACTTTTTCCTTTTCCAATATAGGGGGTCGCTTTTAGTTTTCGAGATATTTGCAAAAAACCTGTCCCGGTGTGGCGTTTGTTTACATTTTGACGCTGTGGAGGTGAGAGAAAACAGACTATGTGTGTAATATTTATTATCTTAAGCTTGAAGCTGTTTTAAATTGAGGACACTGAAGTTTTCAACATTTCATAATTGCATTTACAGTCTAAACTCCTTCGTCTTTCTCAATTCTTCTTCCAGATCTTTTCGTGCACTCCACTTTACTTTGATTTTTATATTTGTCATATCTTCTTATTTTATCTATAAATATTCTTCATCTATTGTAGAGTTATATCTTACCCATTTACTTGTATCGAATAGGTACCTTACCTAAACCGTTAGACTGAAGTGAACCACGTTTCTCATCGTAGTTGCAATTCACACCGCAGTGTTAGGGAGATTTCTAGTGATTTTGTGCCGCAATAATGAGCTCCTCCTTCACAAGTTCCTTTTCATATTTTTATTATATCGAAGCAGGTACCTAAATAATAATAAAACGTTGCCCTATGCAATTTAAAGCAATATAAAGAATGTACAATCATGTGAACAACCGTTCTTTGGTGATCGAGATAGAAGAAAAATGGTCTTATTTCTACCTTTTATGAAGAATGATTGACAATTTTGTTTGCCTCGCCAACGGGAATACATTCTCATTGAATTGTACAAATTTATTCAGGGAAAAATATTTATTTTTACGTATTTTAATTGCATCGGGAAAAAATACCGCAGTGATACGTACACCCGCAGTAATAGGTACATTTACTCTACAGTTAGCAGAGGGTGTTTCTGTCGATCAAGAGGCGTTGGCATTCGTAGTCCGTCACGGTGGAAAATTTCTCTGGTTTCGGGGGAGAGCGTTTGCTGTGCCGTTCCTGACATGCCGCCGATCAACATTTATTTTTTTCCCATCCTTAAAATTGTCCATTGTGGCGTGAGTCGTGGATTGATGTGTTTGCTGGAGCCGTTGATAGATGGAGGCGCCCGCGTTGTCGGCGCCCTTTCTACCCCCTTAACATAGACAAATGCTTCCTACCCACCCCAACAAATATCTCTCAGATTTATTATGCGAAACCGCCCCGGCCTCTCGCCACGCGGCAACGACGACGGCGACTACGTTCCTGAAAGTTTCGAGAGCAAAAAATTGGCGTTCTTTTATGCGCAGCCGTGCGTGCCGACGGGAGAAGACACGAACGAAGAAAAGCACTCCTCCCGAATCGTTGAAACCGGGACGAGCCCTTTTAATAAGTTTGATTTCAAGATCAACGTCTTATGCTGTATTAAGTAGAATGAAAACGGAAACGCGGCGAACGGAAACTTTCCTCGGCTCTTTTTTCCAGTTTCAGATTCATTACGGCCTCGCCTTTAAGCTTGACCATTCCTTGCTAATTACACTCCGCCACTCTAATTGAATGTCTCTTCAGCGACAACACCGGCTAGAATTATTTCAACGCCGATGACTGGCGTCATTGGTGGCGTTTCCTGCGGACGGCGTTATAAGTGAGCTTCTGAAATATCCCTTTCAGACACAGGCCTATAGAATTATAATAACAAAACAACAATTTTACTGATGCAGGTCTTTGATAGGAGTTCTAAGCATCGAGTGCGTTCCATTTACCTAATGGCCAATTTAATATTAATTTAATGAAGGCTTGTACAACGTGTAAAGAAATTATATGTCGTGACTATCATAGCGAGATTCTACATTCTCAGTTTGGTGACAATTGATGTAAAAAAGCTGCTGCAAAATGAATTCTAATGTCAAGAGGTCAGCGATGGTTCTTATTGCGTCTTTTTCTACTCATCACAAGGATAAAAAGTGCGAAAGAAACTATAGGTCAACACTTAAGGGGGCAGACTCGTTTTTTCAGGATTGCAAGGTGCGGGATGCGCCTTCTCATTTCTCAAAACATTAATCTAGGCCGCGATCGCTCTCGGATGACCTATTTTTACGTTTACGAGGCGTGATTTGCATTATTCGGCAGCATGTACACTCGGCGACAAAACGATAAGACACCTCTAGATTTCGAATGTTTCTCAATACCAATGATGTGTACAAAGATTTTGTATATAGATCTGTATTAGAGTATCCTCTGTTTAGTAACATACGAAATAACTGCTATTATTTACGTTGTGTCTTAGGAGTTATATCAGTTTACGTGAAAAACCGCTGCGTCAAAACGATAAGACATGGTGAAGAAGAATAGTGATTTAATTACACTGTCCAACACCAAAATTATTCCACAATTACTGTTAATTACTGTTGGGTGGTTCTTATAGAGTTTTTTGCGCTGATTCCGAATCTGCCCTTAATTTTTCTCCTAGAGGCACAGGTTTTGACAAACATGACTATAAAAAAAACGTATTTTTCAAATTTCAACAAATATTGTGATGTTATTATAAAAGATATTGAATTGTTCTTTGCAGCAAAGGATTCTACAGGTTTTCCCGAATACAGTGATATCCAATATTAATCCCTTTTACTAGCTTTTATCTCGAGAAATCACTGTTTGAAGTTTGCAACTTTGACGTTTCTTTCGAACCGCAAAGCAAAATATTTTTGCCCGACATAAGTTGGCCAATTTATGTTGAGACCGCGACAGTGGTGAGCGCCACTGGCGGCAACTTATGCCAGACGAAGATATTTTGCTTTGTGGTTCGAAAGAAACGTCAAAGTTGCAAACTTCAAACAGTGATTTCTCAAGATAAAAGCCTGCTCTATTGGGTGATAATAGTTCGATTTTCCGCTGGACCCTTATTTTTTGAGATAAATTCAAAGATATCTTCAAAAATTGGTTCAAACTTGTGTCTCTCCGTGTTTAATGATTAAACCACTAATGAAGAACCATCTAACAGTAATTGCGGAACAATTTTGGTTTGGACAGTGTAATTAAATCACTATTCTTCTTCACTATGTCTTATCGTTTTGACGCACCGGTTTTTCATGTAAACTGATATCACTCCTAAGACACAACGTAAATAATAGCAGTTACTTCGTATGTTACTAAACAGAGGATAGATAGTTACTATATCCTACAGATGATATAGATACTCTATACAGATCTATATACAAAATCTTCGTACACATCATTGGTATTGAGAAACATTCGAAATCTAGAGGTGTCTTATCGTTTTGTCACGGAGTGTAGGTGTCGCAGCTTTATGAAAATAACTGCATGCGCAGCTGTATATACTTCCGAATAATGCAAATACACTGCCGAATAATGCAAATCACGACTCGTAAACGTAAAAATAGGACTTTTGAGGGCGATCGCGGCCTACATTGATGCTTTATCTCTAGCGCTTTTGTCTATTGAAAAATCCCAATCTTTGCATTATCGAGAAATGAGAAGGCGCATCCCGCACCCTTGCAATCCTGGAAAAACGAGTCTACCCCCTTAACCATTCTCATAAAAAGTTAGAATAAAGTTCTTTTTATTTATATTATTTACAACCGGGATTTTGGACAGCAACCGGGCTGATAATATCGAAGGAAGAGGAGGGGATAATTGTTTCAGAAGACGTGAATTAACATGACGCGGTGACCAACCTCAAATCGCCAACATGATATCCGATTTCCGATCGATGAGCTTCAGTCATCGATCCGAATAGTCCCGTCTTTCTGTCTGGAATAGACAACAGAACTCGCGGGGTGAGTGCCTGCCCCCCCCCTAACCCCCGGAGCGGCAAAAAAGGTGAAAAATAAAAATTTCGCGACATAAAAAACAGGAATAGTGGTAAAAAGTCCGGGGAAAACAGAGAAAGATAGAGACAGGTGCGTATAAATCACCTATCGCCCAGTGGGCCGCGGTTCATTATCATTACTCGCGGTTCACGTGACACGCCACGGCAAACATAGCGGCGGCGGATGACGTTGGTGCGCCCGGTCGCCGACACTCTCTTTCCCTCTCTCTCCCTCTCTCTCTCTCTCTCTCTCTCTCTCTCTACCCCGCAAATTATTGTGGATATAAAAGCGCCGCGAAATAACGCCGCCGAACGAATGTACGAACGAACGAACGAACGAACGAACGAATAACCGAGCGAGCGTACGGGCCCCCGCTCACGTAAGTGCAAACGTACGTGCGGCCGAACAAAACGCGTCAGCCGATCTCGTCGCATATTTGTGGCTCCGCTATCCGGTCGTAAATAAAGTCCCTCCGAAAACAAAAACACAACGAAATAACGAACAAATGTACCCATCACTTCTGGTACATAAACCCCTGCACCCGTGTGCAAACCCCTGCCCTCCTCCACGTCCTCGTCCTCCTACTCCCTATGCGACCATTTCTCCGACCACCGGCGACGCCGATGACGGTGATAGTGGTCGTGAGCGAAGCCACCGACACACATTGATGATTACAGCCAGGGGTGACAGGAAGATTCGGTAAAATGCCATCCGCCCGATCGGTGCAAACAATCGATCCTCCTGCGCGCGGTCGTCGATGCGACCTCCTCTTTCGTAGTTTCAGATCGATGCTTGCTCGCCGGCGAGGATCTAATACTGGAAACGTGACGTTTTTGCCGTGATACAACGAAATACAGCACTTGGATCACGACGAATCGGAAAACAGAGAATCGAAAGCGAAACTCCGGAGAACATGTCTCGGCAATTATTTACAAAAGGGTACTCCTCTCCCATTTTGATGATCTTGAAATATGTTGCCAGCCACATGGTTCTGAACAGCTTTTCTACATGTGTTTACTGTGAAACTCGTGCTTCAAGACGGGGCAGGGGATCCTGAAGAGTAGCTACTATGAAAACAGCCTTTATGTTGTAAGCAGCCTTTATGTTTGCGTACGAGTCGTGCCGCTTGAGGCGCTAAGAGAATAAGTGTCGTACGTGATACGTGTGAGCATGTTATGGTTGTGCGTTGCTCGCGAGAGCAGTCATTAGTCGGTCTTATTGTTAGTCTTACAAATAGTTTAGTCAGTCCTTTGTTAAGCTTTAATTATTTTTTTAGTTAGTCTTTAGTCAGTCTTTAGTCTGTCTTTAGTCTGTTGTATCATAGAATATACATTTATATAACCTGACACAATAAGCATTTTACAACTAATTATTATGTTTTATTATTTTCTTTTAATATCATGATGGAAAATAACCAACATAAAAGTTCCGCCATCGATATTGGTTACATAGTAACCAAAACGAAACTCTAGTCATCGATAATCGTTAACGGTGACTAAAGAAATAATTTCCAAAAGCGATAATATAATAATAGTTATTCGTAACCAAAAATTAATTCCGTCACCGCTACTAGTGATCAGAAAGTTTTTGTCATTCGTAATTGTTATCTGCAATGGTAACAAATAAATCTTAAAATTTTTTCATTGCTTCGTTTCTCGAAAAATGTCTTTCTTAACACCTGACTTCTATTCGAATAAAAATTAACTTTTCCTGAATGGTCTCCTTTTTGGAGAAATTTCAAAAATTATTACCGTTATTTTATCTGTCTCTGCTTAAGGAATTAGAAACGTTTTTCCTGGATTCCACAAGGGTGCGGGATGCGCGTTCTCATTTCTTGACAATACAAAAATGAGGTTTTTCAGTAGGTCAAAAACGCTAGATAAAAGATCGATCTAGGCCGCTATCGCCCTCAAAAGTCTTATGTTTACGTTTACGAGGCGTAATTTACATTATTTGAAAGCATACAAAAAAGAATTAATATGCGGACGCTCTAAAAGGGACGATAACTTTTTCTATATTGTACTATATGATTTTAACTTTTTTGAGAAGCTAGAGCAATTGGTTTATTATAGGATGTGAAAAATTTTTTTCCAAAAATAACAATTTATCGAAACTGTAGAAAAAATACTAAAAGTTGCATTTAAATATTGAAAATTTAGAAAGTACGTATTGTAGGTCTGTATTTTTTCTTCAATTCCGATCAATTGCAATTTTTGAAAAAATTTCTTTTCCCATCCTGTAGTAAACGAATTGCTCCAGCTTCCCAAAAAGGTTCATTCGTATGGTACAACATTAAAAAAATTATCGTCGTTTTTAGAGCGTCCGAATATTAATCCGAGTCACTGTATGTATTTTCATAAAGCTGTGACAGCTACATGCTGCCAAATAATGCAAATTACGCCTCGTAAACGTAAATAAAATCAATTGCAAAATTTCTACCGAACAAACAGACAAACAGACAGACAAGAAAGCGAGCTAATAAAAAGTGGTAAAATAGAACTTTTGAGGGCGGTCGCGGCCAACTTGAACTTTTATCTAGCGCTTCTGACTACTGAAAATCATCTTTGTATTATCGAGAAATGAGCACGCGCATCCCCTACCCTTGCAATTCTGGAAACGAGTCTACAGCCTTAACAGATCACTTTCACCGTCCAAGTTGTGAATGAACTACATATATACCTGTCGTCGTGTACTCGAGATTGATTCTTCGGATCCCGGGTAGCACGGTTGGCCAATAAAACAAGATTCCTTCGGATCGGCACAGGAAAAGATAAATTGCGGTATTCTTGGGTACTGCGGACGCAATATCGGTGTATATTTACGAGGCTGTGGGATGGGGCGGGCAGGAGGGACAGAAGGCACACGATCGTGGGGTAGCCGAGACGAGGATCGAGGATGGCGGTGGGTAGTTGGGGGTGGAGGTTTCTGGCGTTTCTTGCGAGACGGGGACCCCCGGGCTGTACCGCTCAAAAAACATTCAAATTAATTCCAGCCGGGTTGTTCCAATGATGGCGGCCAATGTTGTGCAACATAAGATGAGCCCTCTGGCCCCGCGTGTTCCTCGAGGAATACATAGTACACGTGCACACGAGTCTATCAACTCACAAATACGTCCATACAGACGCGTACGAATCTAAAGACGCAAACGTGTATACCCGAATATACAGAGTGTCCAATTTGAAGTGAACCATTCTCTGAATATCTCTGAAATCATTAACAATATCGTAAAATGTTTTAAACAAAAGTTATACGTATCCCAGATTTCACACGCCGTCTGAACGTCCTAAACTGGACGTCCTTAAGACGAGAGTCCACAATGGGTGGAGAAAATATCTACCAATTTGTGAAAAGGGTACTAACAAACGATTTAACAGTAGCGTACAATTGGATGGGGCGGAGAGGGACAAAACCGTTCAACAAATTAAACATTGCTTATTGTACTGTTATTATAATAACGATGATTCTCATATATAAATCGGTTCAGAAAGAAATTCTTATTCAAGGTGCCGCAGAAAAGGTAAAAATGGCCGGCAATAGACGAGAAACGGAGACATCCGTTCAACTGCGGCTGAAGAAGGCGGCCGACAGAATCTCCGGAATCCCGGAGAAACATTAATTTTAATTTTACTTTTAATTCAACTGTACGGAATGTCCAACACCAGACGCCGTCAAGACATCTTTGTGCTGTCTGGGTTGGTTTCAAAGGGGAAGTAATTCTATGTTAGTGGTTTGCTTTGTAGGTGGAGAAGTAGACGGCATACGAAGGTCGCTTTCAATTTTTTAAACCGAGCTATGTATTTTTCAAATCGCCAATTGTTGTAGTCAACGGGTTAACAAGAAAAAAAGGAACTTATCCTTGGCTTTCGAACCATGGTATAAAAATGACTACGTTAATACGTTTACATCTTAACTGACCGAACGCATGAATGGAGCGTGCAACGACGACAAAATGATCGCTGCGTGAGAAACTAGGGGAGACATTCAATATGGTCACCGGTTACACGTTCCCCGCAGCGCGAAGACAAGACGGAGCTCCGTCTTCCCTTCGGACTTTTAAATATTTAAAAATGCACAATTTTCCACTCGATTTTGCCGCGGAAGACATGCTCTGCCGCGTCTTGTCTTCGCTCGGCGTGAGCAGATCGCCGTCTTCAGAGACACCCTTTACACAGCCGAGCGGCACGCTTATGCAGTCACGTTTTTATGTACAGCAGTCATCCCCGCTCGCGCGCGTTCATGTACCTGTCGGTCTACATATCCGTAAGGTACATGCCGAAGACCACCCCCTAACCCCTTCTCACGGAGGCATCGGTCCTGCCGCTCTCCCCCCGCCGGTGATCCTCCTTTTTCTCGTATCCGTCGAGCCATCTCTCGCTACCTCGTGTGCGAGGAGAAAACTCGAGCGTGTTGGTAACAACGCTCGGAAAGGAGCTTCGGAAAAAGGAACATTTCACGGATATTCCGTGCGGCCGTCTTTCTCTCTTTCTCTTCTCTCCTCTCCGCCGACTATCGGTCTCTCCCCTCGGACTACGCTGTCTTCCTTTAAACGTACCTCTCGGCCACTCTTTTTGCGTGGCCCCACTCTGAACCCCTGCCGACTCCTTCTGCTTTGCATGTCTCTGCGGAATCGCAGGAGGGGGCGAGCTGGTGAAGGGCCGTGGGATGAGCTTTCTTACAGGATACAGCGGAAAGAAGCGGAGGCCATCGAAGAAAGGACGAAAGGGAGAAACCGGCGGAAAGGAGACAGCCCGAAAGAGAGAGAGAGAGAGGGAACGGAGGGCAGCTGTGCAAGGGGTGAACGGAACGGAAAGAGAGAGAGAGAGAGAGAGAGAGAGAGAGAAATGATAATCCATTGGACGGTCATAACGCAGCGCGGCACCGTAAAGCTCACCAGACAAGAAATACGGCCAACCGACTACCCTCCCCGTTTCGTTCTACGCTTTCGTCGTCTCTCTATCTGTTTTCATCTTTCTCTCCGTCCCCCTCCCCCCATCCGAAAGCTCGCTGCGAACTTACCCCTGGTTATATGCAAACCGCCACCGTTCCCCCGGGCCAGTCATAAACTTACTGAATTATATTACGCGGACCCGCTGTCCCTCTGTCCGACCCCCCGCGCTCCCGCACCGACCCCCTTTCACAGCCCGAAACCCAGCCGTCTTTTTGCTCCCGCTATTCCAGGCTCGGACCGTTTTCGTGTGGATTTTTTTTAAATTACGAAACAACCCGCCCGGGTGTCTCCTCCCTCCTCAAATCCTTCGAATTAACCAGGATTCCCGTAGATCAGAGTCGGGCATTAATCAATTAAAATTTTAACCAAGATTTATTGATTAATGTGTACAGGTTGAACAAGGTTTTTGGTAAATGGACGGTTGATTTAATCCATTGATAAAGTTAATCCTCAATCGATTACAAAAAGAAATCATCGAAAATCAGAGGCTGATTTAACGCCTTGCCCTACAATATCGTCTCAGATTCGTGATCGAGATTCTGACCAGAGTCTAATAGGTATGTATGTTATTAACTTCCTCTAAACCGAGATGAGATTCTATTTTGGATTTGTTAATGTATAGTTATTGGAGAACACATAGGCTTACAATAGATAAAAATTTTCTCCTTTTTTAGCAAATTACGAACTACAAAGAAAGTTCTAATCACTGAAACCGTAAAATAAATCGTAGGGCAAAGGGTTACTCAATTGTTGAAGTTAATCGCCACACGATCTGTTCATAAATTGTAATAAGAAGGGAGAGAGAGACATAGACCGCAGATGGAGAATTGACAGAAATATATCTCAACAAGAACTCGGTTTACATTTTTCTCAGTATGCATACAGTTTTGATTTCGTATTTCATTTCGAAATTTCAGCAGTTAATAATCATTAATCAATTATCCGATCGACGATTACAATTGAAAAGAATGTAATCGTTAACCGCAATTAACGACTAAAGTAGGAGTTTAAATTTTAATTGCGATTAACGATTGAAGTAGAAATTTATTCGTCATTCGTTGATTAAATTTTTGCCGAACTCTGCCGTAGATAGTGTTACCTCGGTGGTTCGCAGGTTTACAGGGTGTACACTGCGTATACCTTTCCTGATTGTGAGACGCGCGGGTCAGAGAGTACATACATACATAGTTCCTGGCTAGTGATGAATCGCATCTACGAGGCCCAATCACAAAATCAATACCATACTCTTCCACGTGTAACTTCTTCGCAATTTTAATTCACTTTAAAAAAACAAATTCGATCTAATTATCCCCGTTATATTAAATTGACTGCAAACATGTCGCTCATGCACAAGAAAAACGTTACAACTGAACATATTTAAGTTTTCGTTTTATTGCATTGAAATAAATACCAGAGTATTAATAAACACATAGAAAAATGTAATTAAAAAAAAACAACTTTAAATATAACTTAAAAATTGACATAAAAGTCAATACATATTTATAAAACTTACCCCATAGATAGCCTGATTAGGTGTTTTGTATTTGTTTTTTTTTCTTGCAGCCTGTATTTTCATATTTGTGACGTTTTTTTTTGTGCATGAGCGATGTCTGAATACTTTAGAGATTAGACATTATTTTCTTCTCAGTGAGTAATTTAAAATTTATGTATTTCTGATAAAGAGAAATTGCTATAGTTCCAGTTAATAAATAATAGTTTATTTACTCTATAAAATCAAACTGTTGATGATCATATGCATGTTAATATAATATCGCTACCATTTTTCTTAGATGTGAATCAAACGACTTAAGTCTATTCAAGAATTCACACAGAAGAATTATTTTATTACATCACGTGTGAATAAATTTTTGAGAAAATCGTAATTGGAAAACTATAGATACTGCTTTCACAGCTTTTTTGCCTAAGCCTTTTATACATAGATCTATGACGAATAAAAGCAAACGTACAATCATACAACATCAATCTTGTTAAAACCAAGTCCTGTAACATCTCGATAAAATTCAAGTGTGAGTTAATATTAGTGTATCAAGTGTAGTCAATATTAGAAAAGTTATTTCGTTTAAAAGTGTGTCGTAAGGCTGTTTTGATTGACTGGTGAATTGTTTGTATAAAGGATGGATGTACGAAATCGTTGCTCAGCGTCATCGCAGCAGGATATCTGTCAATCGACAAGAGGATCGACACGAGGGCTTCTCGTAATCTTGCGGGCGTCACGTGAAGAAGATTTTCATAGATTTACCCCCGCGGGTCGAGTGCCCATTCGATGCATCGATCGGTGCATTTTCAATATCGTCGCTGGCAACGACCAGTCACCGACATGCCGGGTCATTACTAAATGCAAATCGTAGCGAAACTAGGATCGATGAGTTTGCACGATGTACCGCAGGAGCGAGCGAGTAGAGCAGATTGGAGCGGAGCGGAGCAGAGCGGAGCTGAGCGGACAAGCAAGCAAGCAAGCAGCGTGCGTTACGCTGTTTAACCGTTTAGGGGCTCGGGAAACGTTAACGGGGTGAGAATCGGCCGTCGCGTCGCACGGCTCGACACGCGCCTCGTTGCACGGCGATCAGCTTTTTTTTCCTGCTCGTCGAATTTTAATAACCTCGTCCCCCGCTCGCTCCCTCTGCCGATCCACGTGGGCGTTACCGGGGCTTATCAGCGTCGTTACGGATCGAAAAAGTCACACGCGACCCTCTTGATTTCTCAATTTTGTCGGACGCCACCGCCGCCCCTGCCCTGCTCGACGACGAGGGCAATTTGCTCCGACAGATTGCTCGTGAGAAAGGGAAATGAATTTGCAATTATAAAATGCTACTTGATCCACAGTGCTGTGAATATTTATAAACTCGACAGCATTTTCTTTATTATTTTTTCAATGCATTCAAGAAACCACCGATCACACCTGTATGTCAGCCGATTAATGCAGAAGCAGTCTAACTAACAAGGAGACGTCACAGCTATGGGTTCGTCGATTTTAATGAAACTTTGTGTACTAATTGTCTAGAGTCTAGAGACAAAATAAGCAGACACGTGTCCCAGCTTTTCTGCCAATGCTAATTTTTTACGAGGATATTAT
Source organism: Lasioglossum oenotherae (assembly GCA_028455765.1). Lineage (NCBI taxonomy): Eukaryota > Metazoa > Arthropoda > Insecta > Hymenoptera > Halictidae > Lasioglossum > Lasioglossum oenotherae. The sequence goes on along the minus strand of CM052298.1, from coordinate 12,635,023 downwards.
TAGGCGTAGAAATTAATCCGGTGCCTTGATATTAAATTATTTATTACTCTGGTTTGAACGCAAATAATCGCCCGCCATTTTGTAACGTTTAAGTACCAACTCTTACAGTTATGAAACATTTGAGATCTAGTCAAAACAAAAACTATTATTAAGTGAGATGGCGATGTCTGACAAGACTCACATACGGCACTGTATACTGTTTGCCTTTCAATTAAAAAAGCTATGCTTCCGAAACCGCTGAAATGGTTTGTTCTGCTTTGGGTGAAGGTGCAGTAATAAAACGTGTAAATAGTGGTATGAAAGATTTCGAAGCGGCGACTTTGATCTTTCTGATCGAGAACGTACCGGACAGTCAAGAAAATTTAAAGACGAAGAACTTGAGCAGCTGCTCTCTGAAAATTCCGCACAAACACAACATGAGGTAGCAGTACAACTTGGGGTGTCACAAAAAGCAATTTTCCATAGACTGAATAACTTAGGTTTGATCCAGAAACAAAGTCAGTCGGTACCGCACAAGCTTAGTTCTGAGAACAGAGAACAACTATGCGAAAACAACAAAGGATGTTGATGTCAACTCTTCTGACGTGGCTCCATCGAATTTTCGTTTATTCCGATCAGTCCAGCATCATTTAGCAGATACAAATTTCCAAACATTGGGAAAGGTGCAAAAAAGTATTCACGAATTCATTACATCGAAACCGCCATCTTTTTACCGTCAAGGAATTCGACAGTTGCCTGAAGGATGTACCAAAGTCATCGAACATAATGGATACTAATTCGAAAAATAACAGATGTATGATTCATTATAAATGAATACTAAATTTGTTTTAAAAAGGCGCCGAATTTTTTCTACACCTAATGTATGAAAATATAATATATAGAAATTTAGAAATACCTGGCTAACATGTATGACGTTATTTGCGATATTTGATATTCTGTGTTTTGGTTAGGTCCAAATGCTATTTTCCGAAGTTAACTGGGCCCAACGGGGACGATTGGAGGGAATTTCTCAGCGAGAAAATCGAAGCGGATGGAGTCGTCATCGCGTGTCACAGAGACGCGTATCAAATCGTGCATTATAATTGGAACGTGGACGTGTACGTACGCGCAGCACGTGCCGGCACTGGGTCGCCGTTCGAATCACAGTAAGACCTGCTCGTATATTATTCCTATGGAATCATAACTCTAATTCTCGATATCGAATCGAATTACACGGCGATTGTTATGGGAGACGCTCGACGGACGAGTGCACGATCTGGAAGGGTGACTGCGTCTGAGCAAATATACCAGTTATTAGAGCGTGGTAACAGGATGTGCTCGATGTCTGACACTTGTTTGATAGAGAGCAATATTTCCCGTGTGAGGAACGAGCAACGCCTCGGCAAATATAATAAGCTTTTATATAGAGAGAGAATAATATCAATATGAAACAATTCTAGAGGAAATGGAATCATACCAGCGAAACGAGATTTTAGTAGAATGTATTTTATTCTTGGGATTTGTGATCAGTTACGAAAATCACTTTAAAAGTACAGAAAGTGTTTTTAAATATAATAGAACAATTTGAAATGTTTAAGATGTTAAGAGGATTAGTTAACCGGATGATGTGTAAACAATTTTCTCGTGAAAATTCCAATTGGTTGGAGTCGCGAAGAAGTTTGAAAAACTGATATAATTTGGAGATTTGTGTCAATTGTCAAGAATGACATTCTAGTTCATTATTATAGAATTTTTAATGACAAATTCCAGTTGTATGAAGATTTAAGAATACAGAAATTGAATAAAACAATAAATAAACTGTGCAGTTTATGAATTTATGACAAAATTGAGCGGCTGAAATTTAAAGCGGTGAGAAGATTAAGATAATACAAAATTCTTTATGAAAGAACTTTCTATTTGGACTCCACTTCCTGCAATTGACGCAGAAAATGTGTATTTTGCATAAAGATCCACATTACTCGAATTATTATTTACACACGACTTCCTGTTTTCAATTCTTCAGTACTCGTTAAACTTGTTGCATATGCTTCCCGAATTTATAAACGTCGAAGGATGACTTCATCCAACAACACGAGGGAGCTCCTCGGAAAGGACTACTAAATCCATATGCATCCCTTTAGGTACACAACTTGAACAAACATAAAGTCCAAAGCCCTCCAAAAAGAGATTTCGAGTCTGTTCACCCCTGCTCGCAACTGAATCTATTAGCCTCGAATACCCGCCTTCATGTCTGTCAAAACCAAACTCCAATCTATACATTACAGTACATCACAATTCATCTTTCTCAGGATACGTAAGCAACGAAATAATATCATGAACACGTTCTCTGCTTATACACGAAATGATGATTTCATTTATCTCTTCACTTGTCATATAATACATTGTTTTTCAAACCGACTGTAAGGTTATGTAAACTTCGATTATGTAAACTCACTTTATATACAATCTTGTCTTATAGTAAACTATATTGCTGTCGATGCTTGTATTTATAAATATTTCGAATGTCGTGAATTGTTGAATTCGGTATTGAATTTAATTACTTCAAAAATTGTTGGCAATGTTTTCATGTTAAATAATCAAATAAGAGAACACAGTAAGAACGATTCCGCTGTTTAATTGAATAGTTCTGAGAATATGTGTTATTGCGGATTATCCAATACTTTAAATGCAATAAATCAATCATTGTACAATACAATTTCTCCATAAAGATATTGTTTGTCATTATATCTTATAATTATACTGGCTGCTTCTTTCTTTTGCACAGTAGTGTAAGTATTTCAATTCTTTTTTGTTATTTCTGTCCAATGGACACTTCTGTTCCTGTTTGAGGGTTAAGGCGCGCACCAACCTTTCCGCGATCTTACCAGGAACTTCGAACCAGTATTTCTTTCATGGCCAATGTACCCCATTGATCGTACGGTGCGGTGCGCGGTGTTGGTTCTCTCTCTCCGAGTTCCTTCGGTCATAATACATGGACAACGTAATCAGAATTTACACTCGTCTAAATCGCGTATCAATCATCCCATACCCGGCGTGGCCGACCCTCGGCTCGGCGTACCTAAAGGGAAGCACGCGTGCCCCCTTCCCTCACGCCGGAGAAACTATAATGCATTTCGCGCCAGCGAGCGTCGATCTTTCGGACGATCATCCGACGATCGTCCGTCCACACGTCCGCCCGATTCTGCGTGTCCGTATAAGCTCGTTCGTTTTATGGGTTGCCCTCCTGCAGCGGCACGAGCAGTCACGTGCCCGAGGCGCCCCCCTCAAACGGCCTCCCTCGACCCTCAATCCTCCCCTGTATCACCAAGCCGCCCACTTTAGACGCCCCCGAGAGGGAAGGAGAGCAAGGAAGAAAGAAAGAACAGTCCTGGCACGACCTACCCTCGTCACCTCTGCAACGAGCTCACCCGCTTTCATTTTTCCCCCACTTTCGACGTCTCCCTCTTTATCTCTTTCTCTCGGACTCGCTCTTCCTCTTTCCCGACACCAATTCTCTCGTCCCTTCCTCGCGCACGCGATCCGCCGTTCGCCGCTTTAATAAAAAGCTACTTACTTTTTGGACGCTGTCAACAAGAACGCCAACGCCTCTCGTGCCGTCCACGCCGCCCAGGGATGGAATTATTGCCGACTGATAAGGGACGATTAACGCCGGTTTGACGGGGTGGCGGCTTCCCTGATCGGGACTTGTCGAGGAAATTAGGAACAAGAGGATCTTGATGATCCGAACAACGAAGTGAAGAGAGCGCCCGGTTTATTTGGTGCTCCTTTTGAATAAAGAAAGCAGGGTCTTAACCTTTCAAGTCGATTCAATGTACAACATGTACGTCCAGATAAACTTGTTGACGTCCAGATAAGTTGCTCAATTAATATTTCGTGATTTATCAAAACACCTTCAAAAGTTCAAGTTAATCGGTTAAATGGTATTCTCACTTTATGTAATTTTTAAGAAATCGCAAAGAAAAGTATTGCATTACCCCAAATTAATTACCGCCTGAGCCCTTAATTAATTGTCGCGATATTATCGACTCGAGAGGTTAATGGAGTAGGCACGTGTTTATTCAGATTCAACCTGCTGACGGAGGAAGAGAGTTAACTCATTATATGTACAGTATATTCACTGTACAATCACATTAATATTCGGATACTTTTAAGTGGACGTTAACTGTTTTAATATTGCAGCATACGATTTGAATTTTTGTGAGATGTTAGAGCCATTAGTTTACCACAAGACGTGAAAAGAATTTTGGAAAAAATATTATATTGATATGCACTAAAAAGGAGAAAATGATTTTTTTCCTGGTTCTCCATAAAATGCCGAATCCAGTTAAATGATTAATAATATTTTTCCCCAAAATTTTAAGCAATTACTTCGAAATTTCTTCTGTTATAAAATTAGTGTCGGAATAGATAGAAAAATTTAATATTTTAAATAAAATCATAACATTAGAGACTATAAATAAAAGCGTGGTGTGCCCACGAAGATTACGTCAATATAGTTTAGCGCTCCACGCTTTTATTTTTATAGTCACTAATGTCATGATTTTATTTAAAATATTAAATTTTTCTATCTATTCCGACACTAATTTTATAACTAGACTGCGGATCTTTATGCAAAATAAAAATTGTCTTCATAAATTGTACAACATTGGAGCCAAATAGGAATGTAATTTTTTCTCTAATGATATTAATTAGCTGAAACGAGTACATTGATATTTTTAAATCCTTTTAATCTGTCCACTGCTTTAAATTGCACATACTCACTTTTACCATAAATGCATAAAATCCGCGGTTTTTTTAAAACAGAAGAAAATTTAAAGTAATTGCTTAAAATTTTGGGGAAAAATATTATTACCCGTTTAACTGGATTCGGTATTTTATGGAGAATCAAGGAAAAGATTATTGTCTCCTATTTAGTGTATTTTAATATAAGCGTGGTTTTTAAAAAGTTTTTTTTTATATATTTTATTTACTACTTGTATTGTCATCGGAAACAAGTGTATATACAGAATTTCAGCAAGATTGGACTATGGGAAGAGGTTTAAAATTCGATTACAAGATTTGACGCATACAACAACACAGCAAGTTAATAATAAGCGTGGTAAAAAAACGTGCGATTAATCAGAATCACAGAGAAAATACTAAAATTGTTGTTAACAACTTTTTGATGCGGGCCTATATTGAAACTTTAAAAAATATACATTTTGTATGTGTTCGCGTACCCTTCTGTGGTATAGGCAGAAGAATAAAATATTTAACCAAGTATTATGTTTTTTCAATTCTCTTCTTTACGGAACAGAAATATTTAATAGCACTCGAAGCATTTAGTCTTTGAGAACGTAAATAACGATGCACAAGTAAAGTTGTCAGAAACCAAGTATGTACGTATCTAATGAAACAAAGGACAATCGCAAGCTCTTACAATAGAAGGAACCTTTTTAATATCATTATCTTAACAACACCGTAAGCACTCGCGCAAAAGATACACATTTTTCATATTCTGCCGCAGCATATTTGCAGGGTAGGTTAATTTTTTCTTCTCCTGCAACCTCTCCTTGAACCCGGCGGCCATCACCGCATTAAAAGCTTGCTAGTTTTAGAGCGAAATCTCGTAATTAATCTCCTCGAGTAGTACTAATTGTAAGTAAGTTTACGGACTCCGATTGAATATTTGTTTATTAAAATACGTGTAAAACGTACTGGATGATATACTTGCATGTGCAGTCTGTCACAGTATTATTAGGACACTTTTAAATAAATAATAACTTTTTAATGTCGAACCATACGACTTGAACTTTTTCTTTTTGAGAAGATAGAACAAATAGTTTACTACATAACCTGAAAAATTGCCTGAGAAATCACGTTCAGTTTTGAAACAAACAATCCATAATGATATGTATTCGTAAAATATTGATTTTAAAAAATGCTTGTACAATGTTTAATAAATCTTATTGACTTCATCGTTTATGAAGGTGATGGACACTTATAGAAAGTAATATACATTCGATAGACATTAATATCCTGAATTAATAATTCCTGAAAAAGGACGTAGTCGGAAATGATTTTTACAGCATCATACAAGGAAAGGTATATTGAAAATATTCCAATTTGAAAAATGCAGAACTATTTCGAACTCAGAAGATATACCATGTCAAAGAGAAATAACTCCGACAACTTTCATTAGTCCATGAAGAATTTTTTATTTAATGACGAACAGTAACCTAACCCAGACCTAACCCAGACCAGTTAAAACGCAACATCGTGGCCATGTCATCCAAAATTCAAACAACAATCGCAATACCCGCACTATATTATCAGCATTAACGTGTGCCCGTGCTGCTATCTAGCGGTTCTGCTCGGTAAGCGGCGCGCTAATCACTACAAACCAATATGGCGGCCGCCTTACCTGTCAAAAGCACTGAGAAATGCACAACTTTAAGCAAGCACAACTCCTTAACCATTGATCCTACAGGATCGAGACTTCAATCTGCAACCGCCCGGGTACAAATCTACTGGATTACATACCAAATACATCATAATTTATACGAGAAAGGCACAAGTTTTCAGTCCCGTTATGTAAAGAGCAGCCAATTTCATTAATATCGACAAGTCCGGTATTGCTAAACATGTAGAAAGTAATGTAGTTGCATTAATTACCGATACGAGACAAGTCATTTTTTACCAAATGAACTGCCAGATCGGCCGCCAGGACCACTGTGCCCCTTCCCCTATAACGAAGTCGGCAAATTAGACACTCTGACAATGATAACTCGGAAAATGAGGACCCACTGTAACTTCATGTGCGAAACACAGGAATGAGAAAATTCCGAGATGCAGCGAGTCCACTAGCGGGAATTTCTAGCACCCCTAGAATTAGATTCTAAATTTAGCAAAACGGCGCACCGCGCCGCCTCTGGGATAGAAACGATCTTGGAAGACAAGCGAGGGAAAACAGGAGAGAAGTCTCGCGACTCGCGCTCGTTTGCCACCAGCGAGGCTATAATTTCGACGTTTTCCGTTGCACAAACAACGAGCTGGCGGAAGAAAGGGGTCTCTGGGATGGGGGTGTACGGGGGCGGAGAATCTGTATAACGGCAGCAGGACACGTAGAGCGGCGTTGAACTTTAATATTACAAAAAGCTGTAATCCGACGGGCAAGCCAGCTGGAGCGTTAACCCTGGCCACCCAATTTATAAAAATAACGATGAAATTACTGTTGCGTGAAGTGTAGCGTCACGCAGGACACTGATGCAACGATGCACCGCGCGAAAGGTTGACGAGCGTCCAGCGGACGGTGGGTTGGGTCCAGTCACATGGAGACCGGCTCGTCCCGAAAAGGGGTGTCCGAGGGGGTGTCGGGGGGCTGTAGAGCCGTGGGGGTGGGAGGACCGGAGGGGCCGAGGGGGGCGGCAGCGTGACGCGCGCGTTTTGTCCGTCATCAGCTAGCAGCGTCGGGGCGTTGATGTTTTAGTCTCTCTACTCGCGTTTTACGTTCGAAAAAATATGCGCATTGGTACGTGAGCTAATCGGCGGTAATAACGAAATCTCGGATCCGATTAATTAAAACGGTGAACGAGCGCGGCACAGCTCGAGAAAACCAGCTCTCCCAATTCTTTTACATGTGCGCGTGTCGATCGCGGAACCGTTTCTCAATCATTCGAGGCCCGATCTTTTAGAGTTCGTCGATAGTCTAGTCGACGTCCCCGTATTGCGGTCTATTCGCTCAGAAATTTCGACGAAAATCGTACCTGCCTTTGGTAACTATTAGAGGTGTGCAAGATCCCGAATATATCGGTTCGGGCCGTGTCGAGACGCACACACACACAATTCCGGGACATATTTCCCTAAACTAAAATATAGTATGTATACATTATGTCTGGAAAATAACGGACCTTTTCAAATAACAAAAAAACAATTGGTTATTTTGCCGAAGGTGCTATCACTTTATGCGCTATAACTTGACAATCCGTTGATCGATTGCAATGATCGTGGTCTTGTCTTGTAGAGGAAAGTTACAGCTTTCAGGATAGGTTTTGTTTGAATAAATGGCGGTAGTAGTTTCCTTTAAATTAAAGAAGTTCCGTAGTTTTCCAGACATACTGTGTATGTATACATATGTATATGCATAATTGCCAGTTCCTCTAATAATATCGTATATTCAAAAACGTTGTATAACTCGCGTCATTTATATGTCTACACATTCGGACTCATCGAATTAAAACCTTAATTTTCCACATCAATTTAAAACTTACAACAATGTAATTTATGAATCCCGAAATTCCCGTTACCCGAAATTGCAGTCGGGTGAGGTTTTCGAAAGTTTGCAATATTCTTGTATAAACTTGTAGGCTGTAAAAGCATTTCTTGAACAAAGCGCGCTTTAGAAGATTTTCATACGCAGCAAGCTAATACTAATAATACTAAGTTAGACTGTAGCTAGTATATATGTAGAAGACTAAACAATAACAGTTTCTTACTCAACGTAATTGAATTTATTCTCTCGCCAGACTTGGATATTTTTTAATGTACATTTCGTACAGTACGAACGAGTATATCTTGGTTAAACAAAAATTGTCGTCTCGCTGCCGGCGCGCAGCTTCATCGAATGAAACGGCGTGGTTCAGTGGATAAATTTCGAAACGATCATCCAGGGTTTCGTCCTCGTTATTATTAAATCACGGCGAAACGCCAGGAGGACGGCGGTTCTCCTCGTCCTTGGAACAGAAGGGAACTGTCCCTCGGAGTTCACGGTAACCCTCTTCCTCCCCCATGAAACCTCTGCCCGCCCCCGCTCACCCTGTTCCCCACCGTAGAATCCTCATTGGGCCGATGCTAACAATGTTTGTAGATATATTGTATCTCACGCATCACTTGGCCCGCAAATTGTTTTATAAACAGATTATTGCGACAGCGGGGTTGCTACCAGCGTGACGCTGGTAATATACTTCGGGGCCACCCCCTCGCGACCCACCCCGTCGACCCCCCACAAACCCTCCTCCACGTACACAAGAACTATTCCATTGTCGGGAATGACGACCGTGCAGCGCGGCCTGGCTCATCGTCGAATCCTGGCTCAATCTTCGATACGATAAAACCCACGGCGAGCCGTCGCGTCGCGTCGCGTCTTGATCCTCTCGATTCGCAAAGACAAGACAACGACTGACCCGGAACAACACGGCCCGCCGGTTTCTATGAAGACCGTTTCAATACACCCGGTCGCCGCGGACTCTCGAAATTGAGTTCCGAGTTCGCTGTCGGAACGTTCCTAAACACAGGACCCGAAATCGCATTCGCGGTTAGCGAGCGAAACGCACTTATAATTGTTAGCGATCATTCGAGGGACAAAGAAAATTTCGTTGTTCCACTATAGATCGAAACTTGATGCTATACAGGCTGTCCCAGTTAAAGCGATTCTCTCGAACGTCTCCGAAATTATTAATGATGTCGAAAAATGTTTAGAACAAAAGTTGGTAATTCTACAAAAAAGGGTTCACCTTATCTATTTTGATGACCTTGAAATATGTTGTCATGATTAACATATATTCCCTCCGTCCCATAATAATAGTAGCAATTGATGAATTTAATTTACCCCATAATAATAGTAGCAAAAGAAAATAAATATAGAAAGCAACATTTATAATCAAAAAACTAGATCACATTAAACGATAAATCAAAAATATTACTCCTAATTTTTATTTTGAGTGTTCAAATAGTTCCTGGATTTTTCAATGATTTTGTTACTGCATTGTAAACTTGTAGGTAGGATCCCTTGGCTGCGAAGATTTTCTTTCCTTGTATGCGTGAGCTTAAAATTATTGGAGCCATCGTTCTTCATTGCTTCCAGCATAACTTGTTTATTTTCATCTTACTTTTACAATGGGCTGATATTCCACTGAAATGAAACAATTGATTTCGAACAACGGATGAAATTAGAAAAATAGTTATAATTCGTAATAATTAGGATAACCTAAAAATTGAAAGATGTGTCAAAACAAGTGGCAGATGTCATGAAACATTGATTTTGATTGAAGGCTTCGCAATTTTGCGCTATATAACATAACTTAAAAATTCCCGTTTACATATTCATTTGCTACTATGGTATTATTATGGGACAGAGGTAGTATAAGTTATTTTGTTAATAACGAATATGCAGGATCACATACAACATCTCAAGGAGAAGGAATAATTTAAGTTGGTTGGGGTTAGCGCGCTGGTGGGGTTAATATGGATTTTTATTATATAAAAATACTTTAGGCACTTTTTTCGTCCACATCGACTGTCAAAGTTGGTTAGACCTGGTTCAGGTTAGTTAATATAGAAAACAACAACACCTATGAAATTTTACCTCAAGTTATTATTCACTAATTTGGAACATTTCGGCCATAATATGAACAAACACAGTTATGCGGCTATCATAATTAAAATGCTCACGAAATAAAAATTCGGCGACATATCCAGCATAATGCTCCTCTTGAGTTCCAAAACGTGAGATATTAGCTCTAATTTCTCGTCATGCACGTTCTACGTTCTGCGTGTGTGCTCCACTTTCCAAACTAACGAAATTCATCTCATGATTGACAACTATGTATAGGTGCCTGTATCTGGTCTTTTGTCTCTCCGTGTTTACACACTAAAACGTGAGACATCTAAGGGCATTCTACCATGATACAACGAAAATAAACACAAACCTAACTCAAACCGAACGAAAGAGCGGTAACACGTACAGGAAAAAGTTGCTTATGAATTCTACAACATATTTGTGTTTCATCAAAGTCGGCGAGGTGCAGCCTTTTCTGTATAATCACCCAAAAGTTATACGTTAATATAACAGTTTCTTTTAGGTGGAGGATCTAGGTTATTTTCGATTTTTTCGTGCATTTTGAAAAATACCAAACGATATAGTTCATTATTCCCCATAAAAATGATCGATTCACCAAATCATTTTCAAGGGTCTGTACTATTAAAAAATACAATTTAAAAAATCGATATTTTTGGACCAGTTACACGAGAATCCCCCCTTAATGGCTTACGTCGCGTCGCAGTGAAGGATGTTCGCAACAGGCATCCACGATGAAGATCGAAAGGAAGCCATTGCGAAAGCGCTGTTTCAAAGTTGGCGTAGAGGGGCGGGAGAAGAGAAATTATACAGGATCGTAAAGCCACGCGACCGGAGACGCCTAGCAGGCGCGTCGAAGTACCGGGAACGTTAGTTCTTCCGTCTGTGCACGTATAAGTAAATTTTTGGTCCTCGCTCCTTCAGGACCGCGTACACACGTATACCCAGCGGAGCTGCTCAGCGTGCTCGGGTCACAGACCATTAAGTTCCAGGTTTACCACAATAAGCACGCTATTCCGTCCTGGATGGCGGGTTACCGCTATTACCGAGCCAATGAGCCACGGACACTGATTCACCGGATTTTTCCCGTTCCCGGAACCAGAAGTTCGATGCAACTGCCTTCGCTGTACTCCTTACCCATCCCCCGGTTTAACGTAATCTGCTCCGAATTTTTCGAGTGGGTTCTTGGTTCCAAATGTGGCGCAATGCTGTTGCTAATTAGGTTATGTAAAAACGTACTTTCTGGTTTTTAAATAAAATCTTGTGATTGAAGTAAGCATCGCTGCAATCAACATGGCGTGTAATACAATAGAATTGTATTGATCTATTATTTTAAATACAATCTCGACATCTATGTAGAATAGTTCATACTAACTTATACTACATTAATGAATACAAGCTAGAGAAATTTTGTTCATATTATAACAAAAATAACCAATTAACGGACTTGCCCCGTAGGCGGACTTACCCCACTCCACCTTATTCTGAATTAAAGTGTGTGTTATCAGTAGACTGCGGATTTTATGCATTTATGACAAAAATGGGTACGTACAATTTGAAGCAGTGGGCATGTAAAAAATATTTCAGGACATCAATGGGTTAGTTTCAGCTTAATAGGACAATTAAAAGAAAAATACAATTTTTGTTTGGCTTCTGTGTCCTGCAATCAATGAAACATTTTCTATTTTGCATAAAGATTCGCAGTATAGGGTGAGTCACATAACATTTGTACTTCAAATATCTTTGTCGTTTTCGAAGATACTCGAGGACAAAGTTGAATGGTAAAGAATCAAGGTGACCTTGACATCTCTATAAAAAATGACATAAAAACAAACATTTTTTGGTGTCGTGTGAGCTCCCTTTTACCATTCAACTTTGTCTTCAAGATATTGAATGTATCTTTGAAAACAACGCAGACATTTGAGGTACAAACGTTAGATGACTCGCCCTGGTTAAACTTTAGAGCGTCGAATGTTTAAAGCATAAATGGGAGAAAATAAATATTGTAAAGAATTAAATTTTGCTCCTGGCATAGAGACACAGGTTGCCTACAGAGATTAAGCAGATTTATGAAATTAGCTCGGGTTTCTACGATTTTCGACCACCGCGCGTCCTGTCCACGTTCAAAGACATGGAGAACCGAGGCTGATGCAGTTCCCGGCGCGGCAAGTTCCGTTTACTCCGTCGGAAGTCGGTGATAAGTGGTTCTCCGGAGTGTCAAGCGAGGATACGATGCCGCAGCGATCGCGGGAAGTTCGCGCGTGAACATCGAGCGCCGGTCGAAGGGTTAAATCGGTTACGTAGAAGGGTGAGCACGCCGTGTCGGCGCGGGCAGTGTTTGCCGCGGATATTTTCGAGCCTGGCAATCCGCACTTTTATGCGCGACCCTCTGGAATCTATCGAGCAATCTTCACCGGTAATCGCCTTGACGAGTTATTTCTGTAACGTTTCCCGCGCGCAAGGGGGTAAAACTCCCGTAAGAGGCGAGAGCGTAGGCAAGAGGAGGGCGTACAAAAAAAGAGAACCGACGCGCAAGTGTGCGACCGGTGAGATGCCTCGCACGATTACCTACCCAATCTCGAATATAATTTTCTTGTTAGCCGTAAAATCGAATCAACGTCGCCGGTGCCTAGCCGCGCGTCGCCTCGACCAACCCCGTTCAAGTCTTCATCTCCACCCCCTTTTCTCTCTTTCTCCTTTTACTGTTCCCCTTTCATCGTTCACGGGGGGATCAAGCTGGAAGAACACGCACCGCAACCGACGACAACGACTACAAGCAGGAGAATAGAAAATGGAGAACGGAGAATGGAGAATATTGGAGGAGGTACGGGAAGGGAAGGAACTGGTTCGATCGGAGGCCGGAAAGGAAGATCAAGCTGTCGAAATCCGCTGTTGCTTCTCGCTTATTTCGCGGTTCCCGGGTAATACGATTCCCGTGACCGTTTCGTCGAGTCGCCTGTGGCCCTCCACGGCAGCCAAGCTCAGCCACGAACTGCCCTGCCATGCCCTGCCCTTTGTTTTCTACGTGGCCCTCTCAATTATTCCCAAATAAAAGGGCGCGCTGTGGGGTTAGACCTTCTCCCCTACTATCTCCTCTGCCCGCCTTCTGTTCTCGTTCCGTTACTTTCCTGTACCGCGAACTTTCGCCCCTTCGCCTCTTGGCTTCTGGAAGATTAAAACGCTCTTCTTCGGGGGAAGTACTAGGGGCGGGGCTTGATAGACCTTGCTACGTTTACTTGCGCCCCGTATCTCTTAGATAAGAAAGGGAGGACCGTTTTATCGCGAGTCGCCCCGTGGAACCACGACACTGGCAGTGAGAAATTTGCTAACATCCTCGTTAACTAGACTCGTCGTGTCTGTCTCGAGAACGAACTTCGAATTATTAGCAGAACGTGGGGATAACGCCTAAAATATATAAAATAAAAGATTGTATTGAAAAACATTTAGTACATAAGTTGTGTCACACTGTTATCTAGAAGATACTAAATTTGCATTACAAAATGTCCAACAGAAGTGGGGTGGCAACCACGTTTATGAGACGGTTTTAATTTTTCATCCGAATCAGAAAACGAAAAATTCTCTTTAAAGAAGATAAAAAAAACGATCTCGGTAAAGATTCAGTATCTAAGATATTCACGTTCGGAAGAGGTACCAAAGCGTCTGGGTACTAGACTATTTTCGCAAGGGTCGAAACTGTTTCTGAAATATTTCTCCGGTTTATTCGAAGTGCATCGGCGCGTTACTTTGATAGAATTTATTGCGGGCGATGCACCGGAAGTGGTCGTTTCGTGCTAGCGCAAAGATGCACGGTAATTGATTGATAGAGTAAGGTGGGAGGAAAGCTTCGAGTCGAATTTGCATCATTAAAAATAATTACCCGTTGTCGAGGGCGCGGCGGCGGTGCCGGGACACGACAATCGCAGCGACGATAACTGCGGCGGTTTCTTTTCTTTTCTTAGCAATTATTATATTCTTCTTCCCGTCCAGGTCGATCCGTCTCGACTTATCGGCCTACCACGGAACAGAATAATAGGCGCATCCTGCTGCAGGAGATTGAAAGGAAAAGGAGGAGTGCCTTCTACCTTAGCCAGGTTCACTGGTAAGGGAGCGAGTGCCCTCTTCTCCTATGCGCCTCGCTGACTACAGACCACGGAGTTGAATCAATTAAAGTTTAATCCGGAACCAGGATCGAGAGAAGCAGCCCCTTCGTCCACCTTTCCTGCCTTGCTACCCTACCCTCGTCCCCCTTTCACTCTTTCCCCCGCTTTTTTCTTCCGTCCTGTCTCTTGTCCCTTTGTTTCACCCCCTTTCAACCTTATCCTCTTCCACCTTACTGTTTCTTTTGTCAACTCGTCTCCATATTCTTCTCTTTCATTCTCTATCGAGTCATTCAATACGTTCGAGCTTATTAGAAAGAGCTGCGTGTGAATGTTTGCTTCGATGATCCGCGGTTACTTTCCGCGCTCCGAGATTTCGCACAAGCACGTTCCAAAGGAAATTACTCGAGCAACAAATAGAACATGCATTGATTGCCTTCCTGCATACATCACTCAGGATAACATTTTGTAAAAACTGAACTTGAAGTTACTGTTTAAATCCTTTCTGACTCTGTGTCAAACTAGACTCAACATTCACTTCTGCACTGATAGCTTCGACTGATTTACATCGCATTTATCGATAACGCTGTTCTAAATAGGTTAGTCGAATTACGTAAGGGAATATATATGATGATGAGATGTTTTGGGACTTTGGACGGCAAAGGATTAAAGTGTTACGCGAAAATGGATGAAGCAACTATTTCTGAGAACCGTGCCAAGGTTAATCATGCAAAGACCCGTAGACTGTATTGATCCTCTTAAGGGGTAGATTCGTTTTTCCAGGATTGCAAGGGTGCGGGATGCGCCTTCTCATTTCTCGATAAATCAAAATATAGTTTTGCAGTATACAAAAGTAATTTGCATTATTCCGAAGCATACAGGTGCGCATGTAGCTATTTTCATAAAGCTGAGAAATAGCCTAGATTTATCTTTCATCTAGCTCTTTTGACTACTGAAAACCCCCATTTGCAACCCTTGCAATCCTGGAAACAAGTCTAACCGCTTAAACGTCGGCATTCTTCTTTTATTATTCTTATATTCTTATCTTCTTCTATTATTCTTTTCGTGCGTGCATCGTTCTCGAGCCTCACTTGGACTTCTTTCTTCATTTTCCGTTTCCAACTCCATTCGCGTTTCCTTTCTTCTGTGTCGCGTCGTCGCACTGTTTCCTCCCTTTTTCTTTCGTTTAGCTGTGTATCGAAAGATTTAAATTACTTCCGCGACGACGCGACAAGAAACGCAGGGCACCGCGAAGATCGAAAATAAGGGGCGAGGATTGGGGAGAGGAACACGAAGAAGCCCGAGGGGGAGTCACGGCGAGAGTTGCCACTATAAAATAGCGGTAGAGGGGCTGGAGAGAAAATTGGGGATCCCCAAACTGTATCGCTTACGCGAGGGGCGCCCCTCACAATGGAGGCTCGCAACGAGCGGAAGGAATAGTTATCCGTAATATGGGGTGACGCGTGCTGATGAGTCGGGCCGGAAGTTTCGATCACTTTTATCCCCGCCGACCCTCCCCAGTCCGTTCTTTTACTTCTGTCTTCGTTAAAAACGGCCTGCGTATCGCCTGTCACTCGGCGTGGCATCCAATCTTTGATCTTTCGACAAGCGCATCGGAGCGGTCCGAACGAATTCATTGCACGAGTTCTTCCTTTGACAAGAAATTCCGCGGGAAATTAGGTCGCGGGAAACACGAAATTCGAAACTTCGACGTCGATTGAATTATAGATACAGCATACCATGAATATTTATAAACCCGGGTACATTTTCTGCAGTACTTCCTACTCTATAGTAGGATCTTCATTATCTGAACCTACGATATTTGGATTATTTATTATTCGCACAGGTTTCCCATGTATTAGGTTGGTACAGTCGGACACCACTATAGTTTTGACTATTATAGTCCGTACTTCATAAATTTATGTAATAAGAACAAAAAGAGGTTTCACGTATGTTACTATGCAGTGTGTAGTTAACATACATAGTTAACTACACACTGCACAGTAACATACGTAAAACCTCTTTTTTTTCTTGTTGCATAAATTTATGAAGTATGGACTATACTAGTCAAAACTATAGTGGTGTCCGAATATTTTCGTGACCGACTGTATATCTATGCTTGTCAGAAAGAACGCCGCATGTCACATAATTTCACTTTCGAGATATTTCCGTTTAATGTTTTGGTCACTAATGCATTGCCATAAGATATCAGTTTAATTGCATTATGTTTTTAAGCTTTTCGAATTTATTTTCATGCCGTTTTTCTGATAAAGACATCCTATACTATAAATCTCAATTAATGCATAAACTGAAATTTTTTGAAATTATGTCATGCGGCGCTTGTCCTGACAACCACAGATATATGGAATGTAAGTATTAGGTGAAGTAAAAAGTTCTGAGCGTTTTTCGCATTATAAATAAAGTGAAAAACGCTCAGAACTTTTTACTTTACCTAATATAAAGCATGGAATGTGTGTGTGTAAGCTACACTCGCGTCGGTAACTTAAAAGTTGACGCGGCCTAAGGGTGGATTTTTTTAAGGGTGGATTGGAAAAAAAGAAAATCAAAGAAAATACATATGTATTTTGTCATTAGTATGTGTCGAAATGTTGTCACGAATGTTGGTTTGTTTTCACCGCGCCGTTATCATCGATGCTCGCCGCTCCACTATAACTGCACCCTTATTCGAAGAACGCGTTGCTTTGTTTTTCTAGTGCACGTGTTGTACTTGATCTTCTCGTCTCCTTCGCTATTTTCAGAGCTACATTCTGCCGAATAATGCAAATTACGCAAAAATAGGACTTTCGAGGGCGATCGCGGCCTAGATTTATCTCTTATCTAACGCTTTTGACTACTGAAAAATCCCATCTTTGTATTATCGAGAAATGAGAACAGCCCTCTCCCTTGCAATTCTGAAAACGCCTCTACCGTCTCAATGTGGTGAAAAAGAACTGTCCCAACTTATACATAATCCCAACCTTTACGACACTCCCTTATTGTTAGTTTCGACATCTATTAGTAAACGGCAGAAACTTATTCAAGATATTACTAACTCGACAGCTGAATATTTTCTTTAGTCGATCGTTCACATTATACAAATAAGGGTCCGCTAACGTTCGCGAGTGTCATTCATCTTCACGGTTTGCAGTCATTCTGCGCGGTCTGTCTGAAATGCGGTGAACGTACTTCATTTTTCGTATTATTGACATGTTCAATCGCAGCAGTCTGGAAAATCGCCAGCTCGACGTCCAACGAAACGAATCATGGGCTTATCGGAACGTCGAAGATTTTGCGGTAAAACTGGCTACTACAAAAGAGTAAGCACACACGCTGCTGTGGGATCTTCATTCTTTCCACGAGTTCCCGTTCGTTGTGCTTCAACAGCTTCCTGAAATAACCTTCCCCGCTTCAGCCGGAAATCGAAATAATTCAATTGAAAATGATCCAAAGGAGGATAAAAAAGCTATTCTAATTAACTCGTAACTTTATGAAGGATCTGCCTATATATATAAGTAAGATAATTAATTAAAAGCCAGACACGACTCTTCACGAAACGAAAAGCATAGAAAAATTACTTAACTTATCTCCCCTTTATTATATAATTTTTATAATTAAAATATCCATTTATAGCCGATACGCTGTCGGTTAAAATATTAGAGACCGCAATAGCTATTACAGATCCTCCAGACGAATCGGAACGAGCAAATTAGTAAATTAATTACTTCTCTTAAGTGTATTTTCATAGTTTTTAGAAGCAGTTAAAACTGGGTCGTTCGATTGCATATGGTACTTCCAGCATTATAAATCTATAATTACATATGACATTTAAATGGTTATTTAAATGATTCATGTGTGTTGCCTTATAAAAATGACAAGATCCAATTTATTTAAACTTTGCACGGTTCTTATTGTAATATGTGCTCTAATAAAGATATTTATTAAATCATTGTTTATGGAAGCTTGTTCATAAGTTCAATAATTGTAAAATAAAAAATCTAGAACCGGTCGTTTTGACCGATCGTGGTAGGTTCAGTGATAACCTAGTTGGATGAAATATGAAACAGTAAAAGATTAGAAAAATATCAGTAACAAAGTCATTAAGGGATGAAATCAATTTTTATTTTATTCCTGAATCCCACAATCAATGCAGAACATTTTTATTTTGCATAAAGATCCGCAGTCTAGTTTATTGCTCCCCGTGTGATGTTCCAAAATTGCACAAAATTGTTGTTAACCGTCAATGTTGTCTTCATCTTGCTATAACTTTGTAAAAAACCAACATAGCAACAATTTGAATCAGAGCATCTGAAACTAGAGGTTTCAGGCCTCCAAACCATTGTTTAACTATATCGATACGGCAATTTTTAACGGAGTTATGATCACGTAAAGTGGGACCAATTTTTCGGGTTCGCACAAGTGATCCCTTAATTCTATTGACGAGTGTAGTTTAAAATAATCCGGAAGGAACGATGGGGAAAGAAATCCCTATTGAAGGGATAAGTGATTATTACTAGATCGACGGTACTCGAACGAAGTTCGGTTGGAGTTGCGCGGAAATGCGTTTTTGCGGGGAGCAGGAATACACTTCCGGGAGCTCTTGTCAACGAAAGTTCGTCAGACGGCTGCCGCGCCGCGCCAGGACGGTATCAGGATAGAGAGGAGCGAAATTGAAAAAGTCGGGGCTAGAAGAGGACGGTAGGAGTCGCCGGCAACTCTTACGAAGTAAGAAACTTTGTCCTTTTGTCTCGAGGACCAGACAAGTTTTTGCAATTGCAAGTTTTCTACGCTCGCCCCGGGGCGAAACGAGATACCGAACGACGTCGACATTTCCTGGGAGAAGTGAAATACTGCGGTCCTGGAGTCAAGGCACCGCGACGTAATGTTGCGCCCGGAACATTCTGGAATGTGAATATTAAAGAGCGCCGGAATGCTTAAGTGGCTCCCCGCGATTTATGCGACTCGCCACCGATCTCGCACAAATTTATTGCGATTTGTCTACTCGGATTTTGCGCTCGATCCGATTTCCGCCGATTCGGTTCCCAAAGCGACGTTGCCTAACACGCTTCAGCGAATTTTTGACAAATTAACGAGTTCCGTTTATTATACAGGCTGTCCCATTTCGAGTGAACCACTCAAATACATCCGAAATTGTTAACGATATCGAAAAACGTTTGCAGCGAAAGTTATATGGTTTCGAGGAGGACATAATTCTATGTTATTGGTTTCATTTTGTAGGTGCAGGAGTAAAGCGCATATAAAGGTCGCTTTCGAGATGTCTTTTAGTGTTATCATTGTATATATTTTGAGTCATAAAATATTTTACGATTAAGAGATTTCACAGTCATATCGCAACTTTGCGGCAAAGGTGACACAAGTCAAAAAACTACGTTTTTTCAGAAACAGTGAGAAACAGTTTCTAACGTAATAGAATATTGTATATTTATGTATACAGTGATTGGAACATGAGAAAGACAATGAAGTCAACACGCTTTTCATAACGTATGAAATAATATTTACAAAATTTATTAATGGTAATAACTCAAAAATCAGGTTTTTTGACTTGTGTCACTTTTGTCGTAAAGGTGCGATGTGTATACTATACTGAGTTACAACGAAGTTCGTAGCGTTTGTAAATTAAAACTGAAAGCTAAAATTCAGATATTTATTCATAGATTTATTCAGCAACATATTTTCCATTCTGTTCTATTACTTTTTGCCATTTTCGAGGTAACTTCTCGTATTATTGAATAAACATATGAATAAATATCTTAATTTGAAAACGTTACGAACTTTCTTTCCAACTAGACTGCGGATTTTTATGCATTTGTGGCATCCGAAAATATTCAAAAAATGTTGGAATATAAAATTCGTTAGAATTTAATGCGATTTCTATTTATTTCAGATCTACAAATGGTACTATCACTGAAAAAAGGATTGTATTTTATTCCACTTTCTTAAAACTTGCTTACAAAAGTTGAAAATAGAATAAACATCCCTTATCTAATTATAATCAAAATACGGAAAGTTCAGAACAGGCGAAGCTATGTGTACTCGAAGAAACTCTTTTAAGAAAGTTATACAGTAAATCCTCTATAAACGCAAGAAGCTCGTACACGATAAGCGCAAAAAGAATATCCCTTTCACTGTAGTAGTCTGATCTCGGCTCGGGTATATAGGTGTGAACCACTACTAATGCGACGCGGAGAGTCGCAGTCGTCGGCACAGTTCAAAGGCCCGCGCGTCCTCACAATGTAATACCAATATAAAATCTTTTTTATTATTACTTATTTTTTAATGAAACTTCCACCAATATATTTGTGGCATTTTTCTGATTAAAATAAGACCGAGCACGAAATAATTTCAACTGTATTCACAGTGGTTTAATTGACGCGGAGAGTCGCAGTAGCTTCGGCCGCACGCGGCCTTAGAAGCTCAAAAATATAGTATCCGTCTACGAAAAATGCAAACAAACCTCCCCGAGGCTTCTGCGTTTATAGAGGATTTACTGTAGTTCCCGAGTGCGTGAATTTCAAACAATACCGGAACAAAGGTAATAGAACGTGCCGGTTTTGAATTCGCGAGATGTCTGCAACGGGAAAAGAAGATTCTGTTACGCGACAAAGAGTTTTGTTACGATTGCAATTAATGCGGTACCAGCGACCGGTGCGGTGATTTTTTGTCGTTCATCTCTCCGCAAGCGAATATGAGGAGGCAGTGGGGGGTGTAGGGCGTGGCACGTTGAGCATAAACAGGATTGTGACGTAACACGGTCAGAAACTTCTCAAGAATCTTATTTATTATCCCCACGGGTCCGAGAGCGGCCGGAGAACAATCGCGAACTAATTCAGCCGCCTTAATTACCGGCGTAAGAACAATAAGATTTAGCGCGCTTTTGTCCCGGCAAAAATGAGAAATTGCCGCGCGGGTCAGCGGTTTCGCGAGCAGTGCATTTGCAGGTAAACGGGCCGTGGGGATGCACTCTCGCAAGTCGGCTGCCATTGTTTCGCGATGCCCGCCGAGCAAAAAGTCCGCGGGCAAATGCACTTTTCGATTTTTCCCCGAGCCCCGGTATCGGCCAGAGTTTCTTCTTAGTTTATCTTGTTCCGTTCCGAGTGGAGAAATCCGCTGAACATGGAATCCTCCGAAAACTGAATTCCCGTGATAATTTATGGCTGCTTGCCGCGCTGAGAGAGTTGCCAGTGCGGTCCTTTTCTACGTCTCTCGCGAAACGGACAGCGGAGCTTGAAGTGTGAACATGTGAAAGAATTAGTAGGAAGCTATCGACGTGTAGATACTGCAGTGCAGTGAACGAAATTTCTACAAGGTCGTTATGATTTACGAAGAAACGTTAATGGATTTCGTGAATCTTTACTAATTGTAAATCTGCAGCATCACGATATCCTCGAGATGTTCTGGGTAATCAAATTTTGAGTCTTCTGTTGCGAATCAGAGAATTGTCATTCACTGATCGAGGTCAATAATATACACTCGTCAATAGAATTAAGGGATCACTTGTGCGAATCCGAAAAATTGGTCCCACTTTACGTGATCATAACTCCGTTAAAAATTGCCGTATCGATATGGTTAAACAATGGTTTGGAGGCCTGAAACCTCTAGTTTCAGATGCTCTGATTCAAATTCTTGCTATGTTGGTTTTTTACAAAGTTATAGCGAGATGAATACAACATTGACGGTTAACAACAATTTTGTGCAATTTTGGAACATCACACGGGGATCAATAAACTAGCCTGCGGATCTTTATGCAAAATAAAAATGTTCTGCATTGATTGTGGGATTCAGGAATAAAATAAAAATTGATTTCATCCGTTAATGACTTTGCTACTGATATTTTTCTAATCTTTTACTGTTTCATATTTCATCCAACTAGGTTATCACTAAACCTACCACGATCGGTCAAAACGACCGGTTCTAGATTTTTTATTTTACAATTATTGAACTTATGAACAAGCTTCCATAAACAATGATTTAATAAATATCTTTATTAGAGCACATATTACAATAGGAACCGTGCAAAGTTTAAATAAATTGGACCTTGTCATTTTTATAAGGCAACACACATGAATCACGTTTAATGGTCGGTAGGTTTAGTTTTATACATAGTTTTGTCGCCCGATTTCAACTTTTTATTTTCATTGAGCCACTGAAACCTATTATAGGTTTATTTCAGCTTTTATTTGAATCAGTTACGTAAAAAAGTATGCTGAAATATTCTTTGAACCTTTCTCTTTTTACATATTGCAAGCGTAACTATTACGAGAATATCTACAAAATAAGCTGTAACATCCATATTCGATAAATGCAAAATGTATCAGGTTGTCCCACTGAGGTGTATTCGTTCAGACAAAATTTTCAATAACACCACAGTATTTGCAGTACGAATTTGCACCATGTAATAATAATAATAATAACAACCATGCCAACAGTATTGTTCAACAGAATTTCCCAAGCGCCCGAGCAAAAAGCACATGATTTTCCAATAAAAATTCCGGAATTTGTTTACACGAGAGGTCCGTTCACACCGATATAACTGATGATTAAATAACAAATACCGAACGAAGCGGCGCTCGATCGTCTCCGGCTTCCGGGATAGAAACAAAGGGTTCCGCACGGAAATAGTGTCGCAGTGCGTGGAAAATGAGAGGCAGCAATTGTTCGTCGTGCTTCACTGGACACGACGCAATGGAATTTAATACCCTTTGTAGCGCATGAAGTAGCAAAATGAAATTAAATTCGAACAAAACGCGCGGCGCGTTCGGCGGCGGTAGGGGGCAGGGAACGAGACGAAGTCAACCGTCATGTTACTCGCGTTTGTGCGGAAATATACAACAAATGTAATGTAAGCGTCGCAGATGAATGACGCGTATTTTCGCTGGAGCGACACGCGATGCACGTGAATCATTGAAAGCCGAAAAACTAGCGGAAATTACGCCGACAAACGTGACCGTGCCGAATATGAAAAAATTGCGGACACATCTCTCGGAAATTTGGAACACTACGCCTGCAATATATACGTATTACTTTTTTTCAAGCAATTAGTTGTTGTCCTTTTCAAAACAGAATGTATCAACAATTTTTAGGTATCCACTTCGGAGCTCGGCGGAAATTATTTTTAATAAGGTTTTATTATACATGTATAAATAAATATGTATATAAATAAACAAATAAATAAATATATTCATATAAATATAGGTACATATATATGTTATATACGTATTACTGTATACAGGATCTCAGCTAAAGAAGAGGTCACCTAAATATCTCCTTTATTTTTAATGGCACAAAAGGTTTTTATGGCATAATTTAAGTGGTATCGAAGGAGGAATATCATAGAAGAACAATTTCTATTGTCCGGTTATTTTTTCATAGTTTTTTCAAGGTTATCGTTATTTTTCTACCGGGAAAACTGATTTTTTTTTATTCTAATAATTCTACAGCACGCCTCTGGACTTAATTGATTGATTTTCTTCTTGTAAGATCTTATTCTCGTGAATGAAATACATGGGTCCGATGTTAATAACAATTTGTGAAATGTATCTTCATTTGTACCGATTCTAGAAATTTTCCGAGTATTTTTGTACAGATGATTGGCCAATCGGAATGAATTAATAATTTATGACATTGGGAAAAGGCATAATATAAACATACGCATTTCAGATGTTTAGGATTAACGCATACGGCGATCGTACTCGCCGCACCATTGTCAGCTTTAGACAACTATAAATCGTCAAGTAGCACGAGGAGGGGAATGATTCATGTACGGTTATTTAAAGGAAGTTGTACCGAAAATATTCCACTTTGTTAGAGCCCGGGAAGTTTTGGGAAAATAAATATATCCTTTGACAAATATACAAATTTTTTTGAATCTGTCATGTATCATTCGGCATTATTTTTTAAATATATTATTATTAGTTATTACCAAAAAAATATATGATTTCTTATTGGGAAGGGATGCTCTATATCATACAAAAAAACTACGAAACTTAAACAATTTTGCCTGGTGAAATTTGCTCTTTCACAACGCTCAACTTCAAATGATCATGATAGTAACTAAAATATTTCTTCAATTTCATTAATTTCTTCATTTTCGGGGTCTATGGACGCTTACAAAGCAATACAAAATTAGTTTTCAATTTCGAAAAGTCGAGTTTTTGGTCAAATGTCCCTAAATTCTTCGATCCGGACCACTGTGTAGCGCACAGTAAGACACAACGATCAATTTCTAGTATTGTCAAATAGAAAAAATATGGCGTTACTTGAAAGAGAATTAATTGTATTATAATATGGAAAACTCTATTTTCTAATATCTGCTTTGTTTGTTTGTAACCGATGGTTAAATTCAGCAAGAAATCACAACTGTCATCAAGAGGTCTTATGATCCCCTAACTTTAATTCATGGTTCTGTGAAATCTGACTTTGGAAGATGCAGTTTAAACTAGTTATTATTATTATTATATCGTACCCCAGCAAGGATAATGACATAAATAAAAAATGTGTTCTCTCAATAACGATTTTAAGAAAATGACAAAATTTCCATCGAAATAGTACAGACATCATTAATCTTTCTGAAAAATATTTTTTAAAATGAAGTTGATTAGACTCTATGAAATGATATTATGGATCCCTCAATTCATTCTAAAGCGACATTGTGCTTGCCACCACAAATATGAACTAGCTCAAAATGAAAACTGACATAAATTTGTCATTCTGCGATTCAAGACCAGTGCGATTCGCGAGAAATTCATTCCGTACCAGCAGCAAACAGTCAGCAAACACGATCGGGTAGTTTCAATCAGAGCGCAGAGAATCAATGGTGGGCGAGAAAGGAAACTTTGTGTCGGAACGTGGAAAGAAAACGAGACAGCTGGTGAGGAGAGTCCGGTGTCGAAACGAGGCTGTATGAATTGGCAGCGGCGGTTTCCCAGGGTCAGCGAAAACGCGTCCAAGTCCGCGGGACACCTCGTGGAAAATTGAGCGGACACGTTCCCGTTTCTAACAACAGAAGCCGCACAAAACGGACCCCCTGTCGGTGGCGCGAACCATCGGCCGTTTATCAAATATCCGCAGTTAATCCAGTTACGAGCAATCCGTGAGACGACGCTCGCAGTTTGCAATGAGGATGACGGCGAAAAGGGAGGTCGCCCGGATGAGGGCGTCGGTGTGGATAGCGAGCCGCTGATTGCAGCGGGTAATGACGGGGCCAGGGGTGAGCAGCAGCCTGGAAGTAAGTAAAAATTTCAAATTTAGTTACTGCTCGCGTGCGTCCGACGGTTTTGCGAGCGCCGCGGATATGTGTGGCAGGATGAGTCAGCGCGGATAACTAGCAGTTAGCTGGACGAAAGGGAAACGTTGCGTTGCCTCATTGCTGCAACCATCACGCCGCACAGTAGGCTAGATCGAGGACATTTCGTGACATTCTGCCCAAAAGAAACTTTGTCGTATCGATATCTAATCAATGAACTTTGATCATTAAATGTCCATGGACCTCGGAAATGGAGAAATTGCAATGGGAGACACCGTATAAGTTGGGATGGTGATGTTTTCCACATTAACGGACTGGAAACACCAGTGTCATGGTTTTCAACTTTATTTCTGTTTACACTGTCCAACGCCAAATTTGTTCCACAACTACTGTTGGGTGGTTCTTATAGAGTTTTTCACGCTGATTCCGAATCTCTTTCCTAGACGCACAGTTTTTGAGAAACATGACTTTGAAAAAAAACATTTTTCAACTTTAACCAAATATTGTAGTGTTGTTATAAAAGATATTAAATTGTTCTTTATAGCAAAAGATTCTGTAGACTTTCCCGAATACAGCGATATCCAATATTAATGCATTATGATTGTTTAGACATGTCTACCACTACAACGGGCGATCGCTGCGCCGTATCCTGTGGAACGCCTGTTCTAGCGGTAAGCGCCACTGGCGGCAACTCATGTCGGGCGAGGATATATTTTGCTTTCTGCTTTGAAAAAAACGTCGAGCACACAAACTTGAAGGGTCTGCTCTTTTGCGTCGTGTAGTTCGATTTTCCGCTGGACCCTTATTTATTTAGATAAATTCAAAAAAATCCGCAAAAATTGGTGCAAAAGTGGTGTCTCTGTCCGTCTTTAATGATTGTTGTAAAGAACAATTCAATATCTTTTATAATAACATCACAATATTTGTATAAGTTGAAAAATATGTCTCTTTTTAAAACTCAATCTTCTCAAAAACTGTACGTCTAGGAGAAAAACTAAGGACAGATTCGGAATCAGCGCGAGAAACTATAAGAATCGTATAGTGGGAATCGAAACACAAAAAAAAAGTTGAAAGTTGTTGGACAGTGTAATTAGACTGCGGATCTTTATGCAAAATAAAACATGTTTGGATTGATTGCAAGACAGAGGAGCGAAATAAATAATTTCTTTCTTCTTTTAATTATCTGATTAAGTTGAAACCAGTACACTAATGTCTTTAAATCCTTTTAATATGTCCACTGCTTTAAATTGTGCTTACCCATTTTTAGATAAATGCATAAAATCCGCAGTCTATTATAATAATACAAGATAATCTAAGGCTGATTATAATTGACTACGATTCTACAGACACAGTGACAGTGATATTGTGTTCCATGTTTAACCACAAAGTCTGTACTTAACATTAAAATAAAAATATTGCCATTTCTTTTTTAATTTGAAATGACATCTCACTTAATGGAAAATGTTATATTATTCAGTAAATTATAGGAAGGTAAACTAATCCCTCTAACTTCGCAGAAAAACTGAAGTCGTAGGGTACACTTTTAAAAAAGTTATTCTGCTTTGAAGGTTGTCTGACCAATGAAGCGAGCCACTGTTAATCGACCCTACTAAAAATAAGTTAGGAGGACTTGTCCTTAAAGAGTTGATTCGTTTCGAACATTTCATTTAGTCCCAACAGAATAAAACGCTAAATCTGTTATCACCTCGACTGTTAACTTAACAAAGTTTGTAATACCTATTCTTGCTAATATAGTGGTGAAATCGTAAATTTGTGTTTCCCCGAAATTTCCCTTTTACGCGTACAGGTACGCGAGCAAGTTTGCAAGACCCCGCGGACACACACGCGCGTCGTAAAATTTGCGTCTCCCTCGGGACGAAATTTCACCCAATTAGATCGAGCGTTTCAGAGAGTCCGAGGCAACAAGCAACCACGGCGCAAGTGGAATTAGACCCGAGTAGCCGGTCTCGTTTATCGTCCATCCTTCGGCCGACTGTAATATGCTCGGCCATAAATGCGCGACCGCAGAAATCCTTAAATTTAAATTATCCTGCTTTCTCCGCGTATGACCTCTTATACTGTTCTATACAAATCACGTAGTTAACTTTGCGGAGAGCCGACGCCCGCATGCGAAACCATCTAAACTATTCGAAAATTCTACAAGAAACAGTTCTAAAACCTCAGCAACCAATACAAGAGTGTATATTAACATTTCTCATTTTTAAATTATTAGAACCGTAGCTTTAAGCCTTTGCACTCATTTGTCGACTATTACTCGACATCAGAGAAAGAAAAATGTAAATGAAACGGGTTTTTATAGGTGTATTTAGTTCTTCCTTTATTTATTTAATTTTTTATTTTTTAGTTAAAAACAAATATCATGTATAAAAGCCGTAAAGAAAAGCGGGTTTATTAACGTATTTGGCCACACGGATAACCAAATGTTAACGACAGACGTGTTTGTCGCGGGCGCTCGTTTCGATCTGCCTTCTTTTAGTAATTCGTTGGCGATCGTAATTTTACAATTCTTCTGTTATTTATAATTCTCTGTTTTTATGAATTTAGAGTTATAGGGTTGAAGTACGGATGATGTATGTATTTGTGTGTATTAACAGACAACTCTATAATAAGTTCCACAAATATAAATTACAACAAAATTTGAGAGCTATATTTAATATAATTAGTAAACATAATTGTTTAACCCTTTGCACTCGAATGAGACGACTGTAAGGCGCCAGTAAGAATGGCCACACCATTCTGCAAAACAGTTTCAATATTATTGAATTCGTTTGTTTTCTATAAATTGTGAAAAGCTCAACTGTTACATGAGAAAACTGGTTAAATTTCACGTACACAATATAGAAAAGATTACATAGAATAAAAATGTTCTGGGTCGAAAGAAATAATTTTTATTTTCGAATTAAAATTGCTTCGACTGCAAAGGGTTAAAATATTATAAGTAGCAGTCAAGGAACTGTCCTTTGATGTAAATTTCAAATAAAACAGTTAAAATAGTAGGGGTTGTTGGCAATAAAATTGAAAAATAATTCGGAGTGCAAAGGGTTAACCTTCTCTCTATGCATGGGGTGCAAATGCACCACAGACTGACGAAAACAGGAATGGAAAATTTCCAAAAATTTTTTAGGAATGCTATCTGTGATACATGTGTCCGATTATTATAGTATTGTGTACTTATGTTTTAAAAATCAATAAACTTTCACAAATACTTATGCAGACAAATTTCTTCTTTCATTTTGCTCCAAAAATGTATGGGGTTCAATTACCTCCCTCTACAACTATTAACATTAGAATAACAGTGCACAGAGAAAAGGTTAAGTTAGGTATAGAATTATATATACTATTACTATACTATGTAAACAACAACGTTTTAAGAATGTGAAAGAAGAAGGAAATTCATACTGCATAGAATACTAGCGTCGCCAGCCGTACCCTCATAACTGACGCAAGTTATGTTCCAACATGTGTCGCCATCTAGTAGCTACAAGCTTGAAGAGTTGACATACCCAACAAAAAACGATGATAGAACTTTCCCTTACACCTAAAAAATGCAGATTTATACCAACACACAGACACGGAACGGTTCCATTTCAGTATAATAATATCTTTTTTGTTTAGTTTCGTTTGTTAAGTACAAACACGTACATACAGAGAATCACAGTAATATTCAGACACTTTTAAAAAGACGATAACTCTATTAATATTGGATCATATATAATATATGACTTGGATTCTTTTAAAAAGTTAGAGCAATTAGTTTACTACATGACAGGAAAACATTTGAAAACATTGTAATTAGGCGGAATTATAGAGAAAATACTAAAAGTTGTTATTTACAATCTTTTTATGTGGGTCCATATTGAAAATTTGAAAATTATATTTTGTAGATCTACATAAATTATACATGTTCCGAAGATTTCATCAAAATCAGTAAACGTATTTTTAAAATTTTCAATATAGGTCCAGATAAATACTTTTAGTGTTTGCGCTATAGTTGCGATAATAATTTTATAAAAACTTTTTTTACGTCAACTAGTAAACTAATTGTTCTAACCTTTGAAAAAAATCACAGTCATATGGTCCAATTTTAAAAGAGTTATCGTCCATTTAACAGTATCCGAATATTGCTGTGGTTATATTCGATATACAGGGTGTTAATTGTAACTCGAGCACCCAAAATTTTGTCTGCTACTATGGAAAGTAAGAAACAATGGCTAAACAGAATGTACATGGTTTTAAGCTGTGCAGTTGATGGTCCGGGTAATCATTTTAACTGTTTCTTCAAGGTCATCGCACATTTTGCATATTGACATGTATTCTGCATAACGCGAAGTGGTAGTCAATATGAGTTCAAAACGACCTACATGCCATGACCTTGAAGTGACCTCGAAGGCGAAAAAATCAGTTTCGGTTGGAAGAATGCAACAGTAATAAAACGGAAAGAAAGGTGATATTACTTAGAATTGGACAAAAATTTTATTTAAATAAATTTATATGACTAATATTATTTAAGGAGATAATATATTATTTGTAATATATTTAATATTGAATAATTATTTAATTTAAATTAATATAATGGTAAGCTTAATATTATAAAGGATATAGTATTAAGGTTTCATCTTAAATATTTTGAATTAATATAAATTGGAAAATTTATATTAATTTCATATTTATTTAATGAAACTAAAAATCAAGAGATTTCTACCGAGGTAAAAATTATCTTTCAAAACGATAATAAATAATTTTATTTAAATAAAATTTTTGCCCAATTCTAAGTAATATCACCTTATTTTGTGCGATGCTCAAAATTCGGATACTCAACTGTTTTGCATCCACAACTTTCTGCTGAGGATTTTCAATATCGTGTTGGGCTTTCGTGAATGGGCTTTACGTCAGTTGCAAGATAATCTGAAATTTCTGACAACGTGTTATTTACTACGAATCAACGTTGTGTATCGTTGTTGAACGAATACATTCCGTATCTGTGCCTGTTATTTGGGGTTAAGGAAAATGGCACACGAGCCTGCGTGGCCTTTTTCCATCAACGTCCCCGATTTTTATGAAACGTTTCCTCGAGGGGTGGTGTCGATGTTCGATACGAGGAGCGATTCGGTCGTTTGAGAGACGCTGCCGCGCGTCTCGGGACCCCGGATGTCAGTGTGGAGGAGCGATGGCATCGCAGGGGTGTAAGCTTTAATAAGGGCTGCCGAATTTCACACTGACTTGGCTCACCACGTAGCCAGAAAGGGAGTCAGGATCCACGGAGGCTGGATCGCCGGCACGCAGAGGGTGCGGAAGGGGTGAGGATGTTGCACGAGCGGGCAAAATAAGGGAAGAAGAATCGGGGGACTACGAAATGGGAAGGGAGGCGTGCGGCTGATCGGCCAGAATAAAGTCTCGCGTCCTAAGCACGGCTCTAAGCGCTTCCCAATGCTACCCGTGCTACTCGCCTGGCCGGCTAGCCGATCAACAGCCAGATTATTAGAGTATTAGAACTTGTCTCATAACTCACGGGCCTAATGGCCTTTGACCTGGCTGGAATGGCGATATACTGTGCTGCGTTCCGTATTGCCGTTGACGCGGTTCACGATATATGTGCGCTTCATGGCTCACGGAGATGGATCGTATTTTTTCTTTTCCTCTTTCTTTTCCAGCCAATTTTCGAGGCACGAGGGAGAGCTAAAAGGTAAGTCGCAATCGTATTAACCCTCCGCGAGCCAGGTGAATCAAAGTCGCACACTGAACCGTGCTGGGTTAATTTTACCCCGACCATTATTCTTCTACAAATACAGTGAATCGCGGTAATATTCGGGCACGTTTAAAAGGACTACACAGATCTACAAAACGTATTTTTTAAATTTTCAATATAGGCCCGCGTAAAAAAAGTTGTAAATAACTGCTTCTAGTAGTTTCTCTGTAATTCCGACAAATTGCAATTGTTTCAAAAATTTTTCTCACGTCTTGTAGTAAGCTAATTGCTCCAACTTCCTAAAAAATCCAAGTCCGATATTTAAAAAGTTATCGTCCTTTTCAAAGTGTCCGAACATCTAACACATAGGGTGTTTTAAATATTCAATACAGGCTCAGACAAAAAATTGTACATAACTATTACTATTTTCTTTACGATTTCGACAAATCGCAATCTTTTCAGAATCTTTTGCGCTTCATCTAGCAAATTATATCAAATAAATCATTCTAACTCCTTAAAAGAATCGTTTAATTCAATTTTAACAAAGGTATTATATCGTAACGGGTGTGCGAACATTAATTCCGGCCACTCAGTATAAACAAATTTGCCAGTAGAGAAAGATAATCCCGCCGACGGAACACTGGTGACACGTCGATCACCGTGTTAAAAACGAAAGATAACAGTTGATTTCTACCCTCCGAGTTTATACAACGGGAAATTACGCGGCCGAAAACAAGCGTAAACGATTCTACTCCATTTGGACCGTTTACCTCGAACGCGGGCGCGATCGGAGTCGTGAACTCGCACGATAATCCGGGAAGCGGTTAGCAACGAAAGGGAGATATCGGCGCGCTGGCAAGCGCGAGCATCGTCCACCTGACCCAGACCCGAGGAAAATCCATTCGCGGAACCGCGAAAACCCAGAAACCAAAATCTCACCACGGCGAGAGGGCCGACACGGACGGGCACGGTTCGGCAAGAGAGCGAGCAGCTGCGGAAACGGGAGCGGATCGGATCGCGGGCTGGCCGCGCTTGCAACAGGATTGTTTTAATGCCATTTAAACTAATCGAATTAGAGAATGAATCAATGTGACGATATGGAACGATAAAAGGGTGGGGAGGGGAGAGGGTCCGGGTGAAGAGGCGGCGAGAAGGGGATGAAGCCGGCGTGCGGCAGGGCGGCGCGGGGGCGGAAAGTTGGACAGGGGGTGGCTGGATGGATACGCAAAAGGGGGCGCATGGATGTGCAACAACAACCCCCGTCCTGCAAACTCCACAGCTGCCAGGCACAGCGCCCGCTCGACCGGAAGTAACGCGACTACTGCCTACCGCGCGCGCGTCTTCGTCCCACCGACACGGGACGTTTCCTCTCTTCGTCCCTCGTTCCGCACCGTCTCTGTTTCAGTTTCTCTCTTTGTTTTTCCTCTCCCCGTCTCTTCTCTGCCCCCTCCCGCCCTTCATCTATCATTCGTTCGGCCTCCTTTTCCATCCAGCGTTATTCTACGAACGGATCCGCGCGTCCGCCCGTTCCCGGTTTCCCCTCTCTATCTCTCTCTCACTCTTGTTCGTTCGTTCGTTCGACGCGCACACACACCCTCGGCAACCATCCCGTCACCACCCCCGCGATTCGCACACCCTTCCCCTTGTCATTCACATGCGTACACGCGGTAACCAACCGCCCAGACACGCCGCCGCGCGGGATGAATCCGCGCGAAGCGAGACCGCTCGGCTCTCTCGCTCGGAGCTGCGGCGCGGGTTTTCCCCGAAAATCACTTCTCCTTCTGGCCCCGTTGCACCGCGAGATGCAGCCGCCCCCCGACACCCAGGAACGGATCTCCCGAGGATCGAGATTAAGAGGGAGCCGCACACTTTCCAGCGATGAGAAAAACGCAGGGATAATGGAACCCGCGGACTACTCGGGCTCTCTCCGTGTGCATCACACATCCAGTGATTAGAGCGAGGGGAAAGCGCGACGTATGCACGGATGGTGTTAATGTTTCTGACACGTCGGCCGTGGCTTTTTTTCGAGGTCGATTGCGAACACGGCTGCGCTCGATGCACCGAGATTTCACAACTTTTTATCGAGGTCTATACTGAAGATTTAAAAAAACACATTGTATAGATATGTGTCAGTTACACATATTCTGAAAATTTCATCAAAATCGGTCAACGTTGTAACAAGCTGCAAACGTTTAAAGATGGTGAAAACTGCAGTCTTTCTTGCGATTTTCAGGCTACTCAAAAAATCGTTTTTCTCCATGTTTAGTCCTATTTTTTATATTATAACTGTAATTAGGGTTGCCAGATCTTCTATATTTGATACGAGTCTTCTATATTTGAACTTGATCTCCTATATCATATTTGAATAGCATATAATTCTCAAAAATCTTTTAATAAAAAAGTTTAAAATGTGCTGTGCACCTCTTTTATTTGAAGTCCTATTTTTGAGCCTATCTCATATATGTATACATAATTGCAGTTTTCACTACTTTTTCTATATTTGGATAAAACATTTCTGGCAACCCTAGCTGTAATATTCGAGCACCATGTAGCAGAAACTTAGCACAACTCAGCACGCTGTTGAAATTATTTAATTTAACAAGTGGGGGGCAACCTCTAGAAGGCATACAACTGAAATAAATCTAAGGATTTTCGCATCTATCAATGCCTGTAATTTTTTCCGTATCCACCGATTTTTATGACATTTTCAGAATATATACAACTGACACAGATTTACAGAACGTATTTTTAAAATTTTTAATACTTGGTCACATAAAAAAATTGTAACCAACATCTTTTATTATTTTCTTTGTAATTCCGACCGAATGCAAAGTATTAAAAGTTTCTCTTTCACGTTATGTAATAAATTAATTGTTCTAACTTCTCAAAACAAATCCAAGTTGTATCCAAGTCCAACATTCTCCTAAATCTAGAGTCATGGCGACAACTTTGTTAAACGTATAATGAGCCAGCGTAAGTTTTATCATTGCGTGAACTGATAGTAAAACTGTGGAAGTACTTGTGTGATTGGTTGTACTCTGGAAGTTTGTGCAAATGTTTGATCGTAATCGAATCGAACACCTTTTTCTTCGTCAAAGCTTCTGGTTAATCGTAAATGAAATGAAACTATATGGAATTCTAGATAATCCTGTGTTTGAAAATCCTTCGAATGTTTTCGTACGCCATAACAGCAGAACGTTATCAGATCCACTGGTAAGTTCGACCTAACACTGGGTTTAAACGTTCTGGGACCTGAAACAAGTTTTAAAAGAAAAAGATTCAGTCGTTTAAATATAAAACATGTTAGAACGAACCTAACCCTGAGTTTAAACGTTCTGGGTCCTGTGTGAAACTAGTTTTAAAAGAAAAAGATTTAGTCGTTTAAATATAATCTTCTTATAGAGAGAGAATGAACGTATTTTTCCTACAAAAAATCCCTCAAAACTAACCGGAACACCAAACGTAATGGAAAATGTTCTGCAAACGTTCGCGACAGAATAAATATTGCAGTCACCTCGCGATTAAGCGCTTCTCGTTGTCACGTACACGATTAGAAACGGGAACGCGAATGAACGCAACCATCCGGAATGGCGGCATTGTGATTTGACACGCGTGGCGATGTCAGATGTTTAAAATTGCAATTCTCCGGGCCGGATCGTCTGGTATCGGCTAATCCAAAAAAACGTTCTTGCGTCGAATCGAATCTCTTCTGGCTGGCTAGATTCGCACGTGTCGGCCACACGGCCGGACTGCAAACTATACCATTTAAAATTGAAACACGATTTAACCGTAGGAACCGTGGAAACGCACGAAGAATGGGGACTGGGGCTACAAATTTCATCGGTGTCGAAACAGGTCTCCCTTCGGGAACGTGTTTCACTCGTGACAGAGATTAGCGGAACGTATTACGTAAAATTGCGGGATTCTTACGTGAATAATAATAGAACTTTTAACAGAACGCGTTTTAATCCGGCCTGCGCCGGAAAAATTCGTTTCTAATTGTAACTCACACTATTGTACTTTACTCCTCCGATGTACGATGTGCGTATGCACTATTTGTTTATTTATTTAACAAAGCTATGCACAATAGACGCACAGGGGGCCTCACCCACCACCCGCATAATCCAGCTCTCGCTGCAAGGCGACATAAATGTAGGTTACAAGGAGCGTACAAAATAACAATTGAGTTTATGTTGAGAAGCGGAAGTAAACAGGACGTAATATTATTTATTATTCAATTAGCTCGAGTTGCTTCACAGTGGGCCAGATCGACGCGTCCTCATATCGATTTTTAACGAATATACAATGTTTCTGATATGTCCATTACGATATAATACCGATATAACGATGTCCTAGAAAACCTACTGAAGATTAAGTGTCCAATTTCTTTTCTACGTGAAGAATGTATATCTATGTTGGGAACGCACCAGGAACTAAACATTATTGTTCATAATTTGTTATAAAAAAAAAAATACTTAGTCAACTAAGGAAAATCGTCAAAGTGTGATAAGTTAAGAAGTGCATAAAAATGCATGCTCTAACAAAGTGGAACATTTTCAGCAATATCTCCTCTAAAAGATCCTGCAAAATTCTCAACCAAACTCACCCCAGCTGGGAAACTATGATGGCGTGACACGCAATTCCGCGGCGAGTCGCGTTGCGCGAGACGCATTGACGACCACTCAGCGGCTCTTAAGAATGTAAGGACCTAACCCAGACCTATCTTATGAATTTTTTAGATTATACGACCAATGATAAACATTCGAATTTCTTGCTAGCTTAGTTGAGAATCATTTGTATTTGAGAGGAATTACTTATCTTTGTTAAGAGGAATTATAGTATAGATTTTTGTTTATTAACAGATAAATAGAGTTATAAGCAGAAAATCCGTATGATCAATCGAATATAGTCAGTAACTTTGTAAAATAATATAATACTTAATCATTTTTTAATTTTTGTAATTCTTTAAATGAGACAGTAATAACACATTTTTGTTATTTCATTAAATGTGACAAACCTCATTCATTCAAAAATTATGGATTACTCTTGTCTGAATATTAATAGCCAGTTTCTAATTATTCTTCATTATTCACACGATTTTTCAGACATTTCCGGTGGTGTGACAAAAAAATGTTTCCTGCAAAAAGTAATCAGTACACAGTCTTCTACAAAAAATTCGAAGAATTTCTTTTTTATAACAAATTGTGGTCATCTTGATTATTTATTTATAACTATATATTTTTTATTCAATAATGTTATAGCTGACGCCAAGACAAATCCAACGACCTATTTAACGTGGTTTTTATGTTTTTAAATCATGGTGAAGTGGACGTGAACAGCTAGCGCGTCGATCTGGCCCACTGTGTGCTTCTCTGGCATTTTCTATAATGTGTGTTGTTTATCTGCAATATTTATTTCATGATATAATTATTGTATCGCACAGTGCAACTCAAAGTTGCAGCTTTAATATTGATCATGACGAACATAATGAACAGTAAACAACTAAGCGGTAGTCTATTTATTGTGGACCTGGTTTTAAGGACATATCGTGGTGTGGATGAGGCGTAAGGATCGGTATACTTGTTTTGGATTGTATGAAGACAGCCAAAGTGTCAGAATGTTCGATGATTGATTGTACTGTATGCGAGAGTCGAAACAACGAGAGTGTGTTACTGAGAGTACGGAGAGATTTGCCATTATTAAGTAAGAGAGAAACGATTAATTTGTTCATCATTATTTCAAAACTAGTTTTGTTACCTTCATCTTTATTAAATATATATCTTCTCAAATACGATCACATTTCGTTGTGTACAACCACATTTATCACAACTTCTTGACGAGAGTGATTGAAATATAATTACAAGCTTCGATTCGGAAAGCAGGTCGCACTGAGAAAACTTTTACAAGAACTTCGTTTTTCAGTTATTCCTTCGCGCTTAATTCATCGGCGAGGTTCGCATTTCGCGAAAGCCCTCGCACAGGAATAAGAGCCACAAAATAATCACGACATTGAAGTCTCCCTTATAACTTGTCTGGAAGCACAGTGTCAGAAAACGAAACCGGGGAAAAAAGAAGCGGCTTGAGTGTCTTTATGAGCGCCGGAACACAGCCTACCTCGTCAGCCGACAAAAGTATGAAAAATCAAATATGTACATATTGAGACCCTTGGGACCCGCGTCCTCCCTGCCACTTGAAAATCTCGCATTCGCGGCGTGGAATAATAATAATAATTACTACGAGCTATAATGCGATACACGCACTTAAATACCGAATTAACCCACGCTAAGTTACCCTAGGCTATATTGAGAGTAATATGCCTATTACACGTCTTTCCTCTGTCCTCCCTCTTTGGCCGTTCTCCTCGCCAGTAAATTACGCGAACCCCCTTTTCTCATTAACGTGTGCGTGCACCTATAACCCTGTTTGTGTACAAACCCACCAAAAAGTAAGCGGCTGTCGTCGTTCCGCCAGCCTCGGCGTAATTAAATTCCTTTCGGCGATTATTCCATCGATCGGTCAATTTGCGGCGAGTGCATATTTTCGGTAAAACTGATTAGCGTCGCATTAATTTAGCAACCCGCAAAACACCGCCAGCGAGCACAATATTTTTGAATAATAGACGAACCGAACTTATAAGCGAGTCGCTCGAACGGAAGACTGTTCGTTGATTAGCCACGTATTGTTGTCGAACATATTCGACGTTACATGAATACATTTTTTCAAGTCCAATAGTTCACGGGAAATTTGAATTTTGTTTATAACTCTCACTTTTACTGGTCAGAGAGAGGAGACCTCTGCACTTCATTATTGCTATCGCAGTAGTCGGTTGACTGTTTTAATCAGTTAATTACGAGTTGAAGTAAAGTGACCACCCATTGTGAAAATACCAAATTTTTGAACGAAAAATAAAAAGTAAAATGTGTGTATTGATGCAAATCTAAATAAATGTTCCATGAAACATTTTTTATAAAACCAATGACAATATTTGATGTCTTTGAGGGGCAGGATACATACATATGTATCCGACATCCTCCACAAGCCAGGGGCATTATCAAATAAAAAATATTTCTCCAGGCTTAAGCTCTTTCATAATGGCCAACATACAAATTTTCAGATTTTTGCTCGTCCTCAAATATTTTTGATCCAAAGAGGGTTAATCCAACCCGCTACTTAATCATTGTTGTTTAAGCAGTGCTCGATTAGTCAACATTTTCTGAAACGTCTGACCGACAGTGTAACTCGAACCACAGATAATTTATTTTTCTTATTTATTTTACGTCGCTTTCTTAACTGTCAGGGTTATTTCGCGACGGGACCTACACTTTCTAAAGGTGGGACCTACAGATTATGTGACTCAAAATCACACTATTATTTACCACCGCCGATCAAATGACCGGTTTTTTAATTTGCAATTATTGAAATAATTATAAATTATTGAACACATCTCTTTGTGCAATCATGTATTGAATCGCGTACTTGATGACCCACGCCTTCGATCGGGCCAACATTTTCGGTAAACGGACCAAACGACTCCAGATTTTTGCAAACCTAGGATTAGTTTACTAGATGATGTGGAATGAAAATTTTTCTCGTGAAAGATAAATTTTCGGTTAAATTTTGATATACTAACGTTGAATGTAAACGTAGTCCTTGATATATTTCATCAAGGCCATCATTATTGATGACTACACTGCCCATCTTTATGCAAAATAAAAATATTCTGCATTGGTTGTGGGGAGCAGGAATAAAATAAAACTTGATTTCATCTCTTAACGACTTTGTTGCATTATAAACAACATCACAATATTCTTGAACTTTTCTAATCTTCTACTGTTTCATACT
This sequence comes from Lasioglossum oenotherae, assembly GCA_028455765.1. Lineage (NCBI taxonomy): Eukaryota > Metazoa > Arthropoda > Insecta > Hymenoptera > Halictidae > Lasioglossum > Lasioglossum oenotherae. Next base: position 12,595,784 of record CM052298.1, on the reverse strand, counting down.
GCACCCAACCAATTTTTTCATAAATGCATGAAGATCCACAGTCCATTGACGACTATGTCAAAAGTTAGGAAGTATTAAACTTTTTGTTTCAAACAATACGAGAAACACACTAAAATCTTAATGTCATTCGATCATTGCTTTATTTATATTATTGTATACGGATTCAATATACGAGTGTCCTGTCGCCTAAGGGATGCGGTTATTTTCCCTTTGTTACGCAGATCCGAAGAACAGAATGGAAACTTCAATGTTTCATAGTTGTTGAACAAAAACGATAACTTTGGCGACACCAGACACATAATACATCAACAGATTTGCAGACCTACGTCCCAATAATGTTCCAAAATGCACGAAGACCCTGTTCGATGTTTAAAAAATATTCTCTCTGCGAATCTCTTTGAAGTAAAATTACAAGTGGATCAAACAGACTTGAAGAACACAGCATCGTTATGTCGTTACAAAGACTCAGTACCTCGACAGGCTCATAGATCGACATACCCATTGTGTTCGAAAATTGAAGTAGGTCGCGTTCGAAGACTAAAACGTCCTTCCCCTGCGAATTGGGCGGGTCAAACGGACTCAAACACTTAATACATCAACCGATTTATAGATCAACGTCCTCCATTGTGTTGTAAAATGCAAGAGGTTGTAAGCTTAAAAAATATTTCCGCCGCGAGTCAGTTTGACAGAAAAATTGAGATTCATACAGCTGAGCGAGCTCCTCGAGAAGAGAATAAATAAATTCAATTGTTGAAGGTTGTCCGGGGGAGCAGAGAGGCTACGAAAAATAGCCTTAAGTCGTCGGCTGGTATCGCGATCGAATCGCGGGATGAAAAATCCCGGCGCGGTGCGCCCGGGCCGCGCGGGCCGCTCTCGGTGTCGGCCGGTGTTCGAGCGTCGCGCATCGAGCGCCGCGCTGATCCAACCCTCCGAAAAAGCACCCCGCGAGAGGCCGGTTGCAACCCTCCTATCGGCATCGCTCCGCCCCGTGCCACCACTCTGGCTGCACCCCAATAGAGGTGAGCCGCGTACACTCGCCTATAGGGTTGCACCGAGCGCCTCGCTGCAACGCTGCTGCCGCGCCGCGCGTCCCTTTTCACTTGCAACCCTTCACTGGTCCCATCCGTCCTTCCGTCCATCTGCATCCCTCCCAACGATCTACATTCTACACCATCCATCTCATCCGCGGTGTGCTCGCCAGCTGCGGACTCGACTCGGATATCGTTGCTGTTAACTTCTCGCGGATATTTTCTCTTTTCAACCGGCGCGGCGACCCCCTTTCTCGGACCACCCCTCGCGAGACTAACCTCCCCCTTCCCACCTCCTGCCTTTCCAACCCCTCGGCTACCCTCCGGGTTTCTTTCGTCCCGATGTATACAACGCAACGCGGGTTACTCTCGCCCTTCGTTTTTTCTTTTCCCTCCGGCCACATCCTCTCCCGCTTCTCCCGTACACACACACGCACAAACACGTCCACACACGCGCGCCAACCGTGTGCGCACAACCATACACGTTCGCCCGCGTTTGTATCACTATTAGGGACTCTCCCATTTTTCTGCCACAATGGCGATACTCGTTTCTTTGCAGCCTCGTCCTCTTTTGCGGCGCGAACGTGACGTCGCGACGCCCCCGCACACCGCCGCGCGCGTTCTCACTCATCCCCTTACCACTCTCTCGCCGAACCCCGTCGTCGCGGAGGGTGGAAGCGACGAAAGCTGAAGATGACACACCCGGAGGACCAGACGACGGGACAAGATTCTTCTCGGACGGTCCTTCGTTATTATGCCACTCTTTCCCGATCCGCCAAGAGGTAGCGAACGCTCGCGCTTATCGTGATTAAAAGTCTCGACCCTACCCGAGGATCTTTAATCACCGTGGACTACTCTCTTTGACCGGCGGTGGGGTTTTTGTTATTGCATTTCCGGACATGATTTTAATGGGGCCCTGATAATTGGACGCATTTTCACCAGCGCGGAACGGTCGTCGTCGAACCTCCTCCTCCTCCTCCTGCCCCCCCCCCCACCGGCGGGTCGTAATGCGATTTTTCTGGAGGTCTTGAAAGAAACCCGGGCTCACTGTGTGACGTACACTGTTGCGATGAGTTGAAAATCGAAAATCTGTTTACTTATTCTATAATGATACGATCCTGCAGTCTAATATTTTTTTTTGCTGGTTAAACAAGAATATCATTTACAGCACATGTTCGCTTTAATTATTTTGAATGTACCTTTACTAAAAGTAAGAAAAATTGAAACAAATTTATATAGATTGTACGTTGAGAACACAGTCAGTTTGAATGCTGGCAATTTACATTTTTATGAATACTATACGGTACGGTTCTAGTGCTCGCGGTCTATTGAAGAATAAATAAAAAGTCGTTTCCGTGGGCCAAATGCCGAAATGAACGAAAAACGCTGGCGAATCGTTAATTTGAATATCGCTGAGGCGGACTTTTGCACTTTGAGCTCTCCGCGCTATATTGCTGGTTCGCCGGTCGGCATAACCGACGAAGAAACCATTAATTGCTAATATAAAAAACCATGCACCCTCGCTCATTATGTTCTGTCGGTGGTATCCGGTCACGTCGTTGAAATATTTCGACTGTCTGTGTACAAAAGCACGGATTTAAATTAACTTCTGCTCTCCGTTCGAATTTTCCACGGGACAGAAAGATATTCAGTGCGACGAAACTTATTCCAACAATAAAATTGTATCAGTATTCACATAGAGTTATCATCGTATTCCGTTTTGCGTGTTTTACTAATAAAATGAACATGACAGAAATAGTCTCGGATAGTATTTACCGTCAAACCAATTCATTCTTTGTAATGCGATTCAAACAGATAACTTCCTCCCGCGTACTCGCTTTCGAAAAACTAGCACCCCAGTTTAGAGATTTCTAACTCCGTAACATCCAGGTATTGCAGTCGAGGGACAACATTAAGTGGACATTCTTAAAACACTTATAACTTTTTTAAAATTGCGAGAAACGAATCGAGCTTTTTTAAACGTTAGAAGAATTAGTTTACTAATAATAATAAAAATTGCAGAAAAGAGGGCTTTTGTTTATACAAATGCACAAATTCTGCGGGAATTGTAAGATGTAAAAATCTTTAAATTTTAGGCTTACGATTGATCTAAATTACAGCTCCTGAAAATTTTTGCCATTGTTAATTATTCATAGCTCACTGCAATCTTATTCGATTTTTATTGAATTTTGCACATTTATATATAACTTCCTTAATTCTACGAAATACGTATTTTAAGTTTTCATGATAGGTACAGGTTAAAAAGTTAAAAACTGTGACATTTACTGTTTTCTTTGCAACTTCGTCCAAATGTAATTCGCAGTTACATTTTAGCATACAATCTAGTGAAGTAATTCTTCTAACATTTTTTCCTAAATTTTTAAAAAGTTATTGATTTTCAAAGGACGTCCGCTTAATTTTGTCCCCGACTGCACATACTGAGAAAAGCGACGTGCTTTTGATCGGAACCCTAAAATTCATCAACAGCCCGTTTATATGCTCGAAGCCTTCATCTTCTAATGTCTCAACGCTTCGCAATGGAATCGCCGAGACTCGGTGCGACGAAGGATGACAGGTTCCGTGCGAAAGTTAACGAAAGACCAAATACGCGGGCAAGATCTAACGTTCCCGCAAAGCGGGTTTCGAAAGGTTGCGCGTGGAGGATGTCGAGAAAGAAGCTTTCGTCGGGAACGTCGAAACTTGTCGAACGGCCGGACATCTAATAGAGGCGCGGACATTCGTCGTGCAAAGCGAGCCTTAAAAGATAAATGATCCCCCGATGAATGATCTAATAGCAGCATCTCTCCCATCCTCGGGTTCTGGTGGTGCGCGCCCACCCCCGGGGTAACTAGTCCGGCGTGCTCTCGTCGTGATTCACGGTGAAGAGGACACATCGGCTTTAAACCTCAGGCAGACGGGCAACCTCCAGACCCTGGCGTAGAGTCTCCTTTCATTAGTTGGAGTAGGAAACCAGCCAGTCAGGCAACCAACCCACCTACCTACCAACTAACCATCCATCCAACCACCGCAACGACCTACCCACTACCACCACCGCTCCCGTCATCACCAACGAGGCCAGGCCTTCCATGATCCACTCTCGTTTCTGGCGCCCGGCTCTTGATCTTGCATGCGGTTGACTCGTTTTCAATGAATACAATGCCGGGGCAGATCATATTGAATATGAAAACGGGAAATCAACGAGCGCCTACCCCTACCCCCTCTGCCCCCACCCCCTTCCCCTTTCTCTCTATCTCTCTATTTCTCTCTCTCTTCGCTTCGACCATCTCTATCGCTTCTGTATATACTCCACCGCGTCCCGCCCTCCCCCCAACCTTCTTTCCTTCCGCATTCCCGTTCTTCCTCCAACCAGGTTGCATCGTCCAACTACACCGGCGAGCAGCAGACCCGAGGCGGAATTTCCACGGGTTCCAGCGCTTTATCGAATCCAGTCAAAGAGATAGAGACACACGGAAGGAACGGGACGGAACGAGAGGGGAAAAATGATATCGTGCCCGACCATCGGGTTCCGCGGAAAACTGACGCAACGATACCCGACAACGGATGCCGCTTAATCGGTGCACGCCAGATTACCGGGCAGACGCGTCGGTTTTCCCGGTTAACCCGGATCACGGGAACGCTGTGTACACCGATCTCTCTACCATCCACGCCGACTGACTTTTTGTTGTTCCACCGTTGCGTTTCGGTTGATCCTTCGCGCGTATTGTCTCATCGTTGCCGCGCGGAGAACTGATCCGCAGACCGGAAGTCCCTCCTGTTCGCGAACGAGTGACGGATCCGAGAATATACTGTAATGTCTCGATGTAGGAGACACCGGGGCTGAATGTTCCCGGGGTAAGTTGCTCCGAACATTATTTATAAAGAAAGGCGAGGAACGCGCGATTCGTTTTCAGTTTTAGAAATGGGTAAAGAAACTCAAGAAAATGGGTAAAGAGTAACGAAGAAACAACATCTTGAAACCGTTTTGCTGTTAGTTACTTTATTTATGAAGCATTTGTCAACATGTTTGTGACACTTATCTGATTGAAGCGACACCAAACACAACACCGTTTGGATCATATTTACTTGTTTCACTCGTGCTGCGGTAGAACCTCCATTATCCGTGCTAATCAATGGAACATGAGTTGTCGGATAATAGAACAGCTACGTACTTACAACGTCAGATTAAACCGTCACCGATTTATACAGTAAATCGTATTATTAGCTTTAAATCGAACGGCTTACACGCGAAACAGGATATTCGGATAATGGAGAATTCAGATATAATCAAGGATCTACTGGATCGTTGATTGAACAAGCAAATATGCTCTGATATTATGTCACGTTTGGTCTTGTTTCATTCAGAAAAATGTCGTAAATATGTTGGTCAAAGTTTCGTAAAAATATTTTGTCATTATTAGGGGAAATCAAATGCCCATTTCTCCTAGAATATGCTGCAAACTGAAACGTCTCCAGAAACTTTCAAACATTTTTTTTGGAAATGAAATTGCAGTAGATTTCATGGAATGGACACGAGGAACCAGTTCGTTCGTGTAAAGTGTAAAGCGATCGTAATGTAACTCATACTACTATAAAGTTGGCGACACACTTCTCGTTTGAAGTTTGATGAAACTAAAAAAAAAATCGTATTTCAATTTTGAAAGTTTTTGCAAAGAGGAACCTTGAATCTTTATTTTATTTTTATCTTTATTTCGGTGGTTTCAGTCACGGAGAATGGATGTACTGCATAGTATTTCTGGCCTGCTACATCATGAAAGAAATTGTGGACTAAAATGAACGATCAATTATGAAATTAGAAGCCTTTAGTAGCTCTAAAATAAGTCAACATTTATTTTCGTACCATAAAATACTTCTTGGATCCACTTGTAAGAATCTGTCCGTTGGAAATATTTTGGAACATGCAGCCACACGAGGCGGGGACATAGCTTTATATCATTGACTAAGTCGCTCTGATTTTGTTGCTCAGTTTTATTGGCACAAGTGTTTCAGTGAACGTGTTAGAAACTGTATGGATTTGCGTGGTGAGAATAAGAAAGAAACATAATGAGTGAGAGACAAAAATGTATGAAGTGAATTTGGTTGTGTGAAATGAAAAAATGGGTGTGCATGTGAAGGAACGTTTGTTTGAAGATTTGCCTGTTGTTTGATCGTTTGTGTTTCATGAATTATGTTATATTAAATACATAGTCGTTATTTCTAACATTTATTATCCCGTCCACTGCTTGAACAAAAACGACAGATATATTCCAGATGAAAATGTTAGATGACTCAACCTGTACAACTAAGAAAATAAAAGAGAGTCTTGGATTTGACCCAGGGGGTGCGCCTCGTGGGTTAATTACCAGTCGTCTTCATTAGAACTTCGAGAGAATCGAATACTACTTTTCAAAGCCACGAAAAAAGTTGTACCCAAAGAACCCTCGATGTGCTCTTTTCGGAGCTACCCCCGCGATTGGTACGCAGCGGCGTTGCACGCAATCATGGGAGCGGGCCAGGGAATCGAGGGAAAGAGAGGTCGAATGAGTCAACTGTTAACGATTTCACCGGATCGTGTTTTCTTTAGTCCCCCGACCCCTTTACATATTTCGTTCCCGTGGCCTCCGTCGGCAAACACACTTCGTTAGCCGATCCACTCGCCGTTGTTTCGAAGCGCGAGCAAACTATGTACTTCACCCCCATTCGTAGCCCACCCCAAACAGACAACCACTACCTTTAACCCACTTACAACTCCAACATGCTGTGGACACATATTCAAGGCCAAAGTCACCGAGCACCACCGTCGGGATTGTTCGTGCCACGAGCCGGATCGGCATCCATTTTTACGATTGAACGTTTCGACGCTAAACGTTTACCGCGTTTGCAAAAATGTTCCGGCCGGATATTTGTATTTTACAGTCTTTTGTAAACGTTTTAACGCTGCGCGCGTACACACATTACCTTTCAATTCCGTTTAACCGTTTAACCGTGGACAAACGAGCGAGATCGCGCTACCCGCTTGGTCGCAACGCACGCTGCCGCGATGTACGCTGCACGTGCGTTTAAAATAATCATATATGTATGAAAGATGTCGCGTGCAGGCGATATAGCTTTAAGGAAGATTAGACCACGACGAAGATTAGGCACGAGAAAACATAAACCTAGGACGACGAGCGAAGAGAAAAATACAAGGAGTCGCCATACAGTGGGTTGGAACGTAGAAAATGGGGTGAAAATGTAGAATGTTATTATTAACTTATTGATAGATAAATAAAGCATCATTTGCTGTATATTATTTTCAAAAATTCCATTCCTGTATCACAGAATTAAATACGAGAAAAAGAAAAATTCATAACTTTAACTCCTACCGAGTTTCTTAACTTACTAATACGTAACTTCGTATGATTGTGAGGATTTTGTGCATGTACTAAACTGAAAGCGTGTTTCAAGATGAAAATAATAGCATGTGTGTGTGTGTGCATTTTGTTTATTTTTTTGCTGTACACAGCGCCTAAGAAAATTGATGAGACAAGGTGTATTTATCAAGATTTTTTCCCCACTCAAATAGAATTACAAACCGATCAACGTTAATTTCCGTATTGAATTTTTAACGATGTTAATGGTAGATGTGCATACAACAAAACTGAAAAGAGTTTCGTTGCTTCCAGCTGCAGTTCTGTATGCTACAGAACTATACGCATGATGCGTCTTGTGTCACTCGTCGCTTCAGTGACTACATAGTGTGCTGTGTCGTTAGTCGTTCAAGATAGAAAGATATAAACAAAGGGGCAGAAATTAATAATTTGGGGAAATCTCTTCGCACACACACACACAATTCTCCGTAGATCCTACCTCCATAAAATTTGGTCTTTCACCCTGACACTGCCGAATTCGATTTTTAGAGTGCGTGCTTCATTTTTCTTATAGGCAAGTCTATAGACTGGATTTAAAGAAATGGGAAGCATCATAAAAACACTAAAATGCTGAAAAAACACAGATGAATTGTCGCATAAACAATTTATTATTATCAAATAATAAGCACTTTTTAACGATTTTTTATGATTTAGACAGAAATAAGCGCGGAGTACAAGAAGATTTCAAGAAGAAAATGGGTCTTTTGATAGATTAACCTAAACAGGAATATGGTACATCAAATGATGGTAATACTGCAAGACGTGCTTCTGAAAATGCAAAATTATTTTCGGAAATAACTGGTGTCAGTGGAGAATTAATACAACGATTTTCTAATATATATGGACAGTTTTAATAGCGACCGAGAAATAAATGCTGTTTCATTTAATAATTATTGTCTAGAATATATGCCGCTTTCTGTTCACAAATTACTGATTCGCCGAGCAAAAATAGTAAAAGCAATGCTTCTTCCTATAGGACATCTTTCTGAAGGGATTATACACAGAAACGTTCCATAGACTATTATCTATTACCGATCCGGTTGTAGCAAATAAAAATGTACCGAAAATCTCAGTATCAGAGCTGCCCGAAGAAGTGTTTCAGCTACTGAAACCAGAAGAGTATTTAACTAGTGAAGATGAAGATAATGATGGACGGGACGACTAACGGATATGGTCCAAAGATCATTAAAATCAAATAAACTATACAGATTTTGTATTAATGTGGTACAAAATATAAGATGATATATTTAATAATAAGTCTGGTTACATTCATAATTAACGCTTTCACGAATTCGAATTCGAAATAACTTCAAAAATAGGGTTCTTTTTCGCGTTCTTTTGTGATTTAACCCACTGCACGCCAGTCGTGTCCAGACACCTAACGACATCAATTAGCACATTTTATTACTATTTTTTCGAATATCGTTAGATAGTAATAACCCACATTATTACCAATAAGTTGTTGGGAATTCGTTCACAAAACCCGATCCTACATTAATTTACTTAAACTTTTCAGAGTTGCCAACGTCAAATCAATTCCCTCCTGATCGTAATGCGCGGTCGTAGAATTCCTTTCGTTAACATTGCAAATTGGGACACACTTCGTTCGCACGATTGTTTGTTAACTTCTGTAACGTCGTTTAAGGATACAGTCTTATGCGGACAGGTAGGATAGACGGGATTGTATATTATATGTATTTTCCGCGGATAAATCATAAAAGGGCTAGATTGATGACGTTGAGAACGAGGCGTATAAGGTATAAATGTGAATAATATTTTCAATTTAAAAAGAGTTATACAAAGTTTATTATAATTATTAGTTCCTGTTCACATGGAGAAGATCACTGGTTCGTTGACAAGGCGAACGAGTTCGCCGGGACTGTCCTGCTCGCGAGAGCCTGCACGGACCGGCGACGGGGATCATCGAGGGAAAACGACGTTGGCAGAGTTGGTAGCGTCATCTTCAGGAGCGAGAAGAGGCGCGGCGCGGCGGCCGAGGCGAGGGAAGCGCGGAAACGTAAGATCGTCGGGGCAGAAGAGGGAGCGTAATTAGCTTTTCTAGATTTTTCGACGGTGCACGGCGGTCGAACAGGGACCGTCCGTTCCAAGGGTGGACTGGTTTCACGAGGACATGCTCGATTCTTTGGGTGCTCGCGTATAGTCAGCCTCGCGAGGCAAAGGCTTCTCTGTTGCTCTGCTCCTCCGCGTTGTCGCTACTGCTGCCGATGCTGCTGCTTCTGCTGCTGCTGCTGCTACCGCTGCCGCTGCTGGCTCTTCAGCCTTCCGTGAGAGGGATCCCGTCGACAGTCGGTGCACAAAGCTTATTATGCCGGCTTGGCTCTCTTCAGCCCGAAGAGGATGGGCTCGTGCTCGCTGTGCCATGGTACAAGTTAAGTTGATGGCACTCGACGAACATCCTTCCTGTCTACATCCTCGATTCGGCTACGTAGCTTCTTCCCGTACTACCATCTTACTCACCTCTCTATTTCTCTCTCTCACCCTGTCTCCCACTCTCCTTGCCACCCGTTTTTCATGTTGTCGCATCGCTCTTTCTCTCTCACTCCCGCTCCTTCCGAGGGATACTCCTCGCCTCTATAACGCTCTCCTTTTGCAGCTCGTGCACGTTATCGTTCCGCGTGTCTTTTGCCGTTTTGTGAATCTCCGCCTCGGGACTTCAGTTTCATCGCTCACGTGGACCTTTGAGACCCTGCAGTTTCTGGAGCGACGCGAGTGGATTTGACTTCTTTAGAGATTCGATGTAATTTTATGTTTGGCGACGTTGCTGCCCCGCGAGCCTCAAATGCCAAATGAGTTCTGCGGTGGAGTGATTCGCTATTTCGGCTGAAATGCGAGGCGGATGGGTTCCTGGTCACTATTGTTGCTAGTGTATTTCGCGATGCCGATGATTGCACCGCTGTTGATGCGCGTCGGTTCCCCTACAGATGTTTCAGCTTTCCAGAATCATTTGTTAAGACCAAACCTACCGAGCACTAAACGCGATTAAAAGGTTCTACCTTACAAAAATAACAAGGCTCTATTTATTTAGATTTTGTGCAATTTTTATTACAACATGTGCTTGGATAAAGAAGTTCATCGCATCAATTTCCATGTATTTAAGCAACTTCATCATTTCAATAATTCTATGATGAAAAATATAAAATGGTCATTCGACCGGCAGTGGTAGGTTTAGTGTTAATAATAGTCGCAATTTGGGGAACAGTGATAAATATAATTGTGTTTCGTGTCCATATTTGTTGAAAATACTACGAACAAAGTTTGAAAGCGTGTATGTAATGCCTATTCTCGCTGTCGCCGTTATTTTGACTACCGTGCAATCTTTGTGCCACTCAGTTATACGCCAGAGTTGGGCAAAAATTTAATCACGGTTGACGAATAAATTTCTACTTTAATCGCAAATCGCAATTAACAATTAAACTTTTGTCGTTAAGTGCGGTTAACTATTACATTCTTTTCAATTGTAATCGTCGATCGGATAATTGATTAATGATTATTAACTGCTGAAATTTCGAAATGAAATACGAAATCAAAACTGTATGCATACTGAAAAAAATGTGAACTGAGTTTTTGTTGAGATATATATCTGTCAATTCTCCATCTCCGGTCTCTGTCTTTTTCTCCCTCCTTATTACAATTTATGGATAGACCGTGTGGCAATTAACTTCAACAATTGATTAAATCAGTCTCCGACCTTTCGATGATTTCCTTTTTTAATAAACGATTGACGATCAACTCCATCAATCGATTGAATCAATCGTCGATTTTTCAATAATTACCTTTTTTAATCGTACACATTAATCAATCAATCTTGGTTAAAATTTTAATTAATTAATGCCCAATTCTGCTATAGAGTGTCCCTGCTCTACCTCCCCCCCCCCCTCTTCCGACGCGGCCCAGTCACGTGGCGCGTTTCATTTCCGTCGTACATGTGTCCACTTCTGGCAGAGATAGGATATCTTTTTCCCCTCACTTCGTACTCCTTTCCCTCATCTGGCGACACTGATTACAACGTAATTCCGTTTTCACGTTTCGCTTATTTATTATCTTCCTCAATTCTCATAAACCCTGCATAATTTGTCAAATATAATGTAGAACAATATCACATATAAATAATGACGACTAGTCAGGTGAGTTTTATTAACGACAATATTCACGATAGAGTAATTTATTCACTGCAAGACGCAAACGATTAATATTAGACGTTTTGATGTCGGCAACTAGCAGTGAAATGAACAATGTTATAATTGCTCTTACAATTAAACTGCAGATTTTATGCATTTATGACAAAAATCACTAAGTGGTATAGAAAACTCTGAATATATCAGAACAATTTAAACAGTATCCCAACCTGTTAAAACTATTAACAATGAAAATTTTCTACTGAACGCCTGTTTTTATTTTGCACAGCAATCCTCAGTTTATTTAGAATGAGCCAAGCAACTAGAATATAAATCCGTCGAATTCTTTGAAATTAATTTCATCGTAGACTGCATAAAACCGCTCTGTAAAATGCCGATAAATCACAATTCCGATTTATGGCTTCATATTTCGATTCTAATGACCATTCACGTGTAATTAGGCATCGTGCGTCAATGCATTAGTCGTTGTATAATCCTCACTACGCCGCGCCGGTTGGAATTGTTTCACGTTTACGCGGGCAATTCCAGCGACTTGATTCTCACTCCTGGAAATTGTGTTGGTCGACGAACGACAAGCAAAGTTATTCACGCGGCCAGCGTGGATCGACAAATGGCAAATCAACAAACTTTCACCATTATTTACAAGCATTATCGCGTCGAGCGTGCGTAAACAAGGATATTTGGACTGGCCTACGCAACCCGCTGAAAATCGTTCACTGACAAATCACCGGCGATGGCAAAACGCAGAAAAAACCTCAACTGAATTTGCCCGTCTTTTAGCGGTTAAATACTTTTCCCATCGAGCGGTCTCGATGCTTTTGTTTGATCAACCGCGTACCCATCAAATTATTCATTTCTAGATCAACGTTATTAGACGTACTGTTTATTAAACTTTATTTATTCGAAAGAAAATTCGAAACTACGCTGCAATTAATTTCCCCTATTCAAAAAATGGATAATATTGTACACTCCGCGACAATACTATATACGCGACACCATACAAAACCATATACAGTGAATCGCAATAATATTTGGACACTTTTAAAAGGACGAGAAGTTTTATGAGGAGTTAGAAAAATTAGTTTACTGCAAGACGTGAAAGAAAATTTTTTATAAAATTACAATCGGTCGAAATCACAGAGAAAAATACTAGAAGGTGTTGTTTACAGCTTTTTCATGTGGGCCTGTATTGAACATTTGAAAAATACGTTTTGAATTAAATAAAAATTAATTCTATCCCGTAATCATTTTGTGTGATATATTGAAAACGATATAACAATATTCTTAGATTTCTTCAATCTTCTACTATTTTATCATAGCATAACTAAACTTAAACAAAAATTGAACCTAAAATTTAACATAACTTTTGATCTTTTATGTTTCAGCCAGCTAATTTCTTCATAAATGCATCAAAATCCGCAGTCTATTTATGTATTACTGCGATGAGCTGAAAATCGTGAAAAACAGCAATTTTCACCATCTCCAATCGTCTGTAGTTTATTGCAACATTGACCGATTTTTATGAAATTTTCAGAATATGTATAATTTACACAGGTTTACAAAACGTAATTTTTCAATGTTCGATATAAGTCCATTTAAACGCGTTATAAGCAACAACTTTTAATATTTTCTCGATGGTTACCGAACAATTGTCATTTTTTTCACGTCATGTAGTAAACTAATTGAATGGGTGTCTTTTTTTGTTTGATCGTTTCACGTTGCTTCTTCAACTGCTATGGTTATTAAGCGACGGGACCTACAGTTTAAGGTGGGTACCGAACCACCTAATTAAGTGGGATGTCTGGAAGAAGGGTCTGTGTCAGGTTTTGTAAATTTAATAGTATTTTAAATTTAATAGAAACGTGAATTGCAATAATAGAAAACAGCGAAAAATGACACAGGTCCTTCTTCCATTGGAAAAAGACTGAAAACTTAAAGACAATTTTTACGGCTTATTAAATGTTAAAGCAAAATAAGTTCCAAATTGTGCTCCTATAAAACTTAAAAAACCTAACATAGGCCCTTCTTCCAGACACGCATTCAATCTCTCTCTCTAACTTCTCCAAAAGACCCCAGTCATATGTGGTTCGATGTTAACACTTTACCTACCGGAAGCCTATTATAATAGGCTTTTCAATAATTCTGCTGTACCAAAAGAAAGCATAGAAATTTTCTTTTACATTGCAATCTTAAATGAAACTACTAGATGACGTTATTGAGGGTGACTTATTAGTTCACAATGAAAATTGTTGTTGCTATTGAAGATTCCATTAAAAAGTGTTTAGGCATGTACCATAGATTTTTCAAAATTATGCAATAATCACCACTCGGCAATGAGTTAAAAACGTGATCGTCCTTTTAGGAGTATCTGAATATTACTGCGATTCACTGTATGTCTTATAGTTTGGTCGCGGGGCGTATTCACTGCATAAGTTGCTTGCGATCGACGGAAACAAAGAAGTTGACGCGACATCGGGTCGCGAATAATTCGCGTACGATTCGCCGTGCGGACAAACGACGACGCTGCGATATGCCTGTCGAACGTCGTGGGGTTGCGAGGGCGCAGCACAGGCCCGAAAGTAAACCGGAGAAACCGGGGAACAATTCGGACGCGGGTAGTATGCCGCGGAGCTCTGCGGCTCGACTGATCGCCTTCTACCTCGAAAAGCCTTATATAGGCTTCCCCGAATTTTGTGGTCCACTTAACTAGAAAACCTGGTGCTTATCCGACTCCGGAGCCGCTGCAAAATTACACGCTTCGGCTTATCAAGCCGTGAAACTGGTATTAAGCGTCAGACGAACGAACGCGCGGGCGCTCCTGCACGCGCGCGAGGAGCCTTCGCCGGTGAGCTGAACCCGGAATGCACCAGTAAGCTCGTTTCCTAGGGTTCCTGTATAACTATATACACGGATATCGTTCACCTGACCGACCACCCTGACTTTTCGATCGGAACGTCCGTGCCGAATCGACCCCCGTTCGACAACTTGCCCCCGACACAACGCCCGCCCTGCACCCTTGTCGTTCCGCAACTCCGAACAACATGAACGAACCTTGTTTTTATAACCCTGTGCATAACTTTCTCCTTTTGTTCCACTTGTTGTTCGGCTGAACCGTTGTTCGTGAAACGGGGACAGTGGCTCGGTTAATAATGCTAGGTATGACCAGCGAGGTCCCTCGAACAACGTCAGAACCCAAGCACACACGGAAAGCTGGTTTCCCACTTTTCCATGTTCTCTGCGAATTACTTTCCGGTACATTTTGTGAATGCTTTTGCTGAGACATGATAAGCTATAACTAATTAATTATTTATTTATTGATGCCATAAACCTAGTTTGGTTTATATATAGCATACATTACTATAACACTTTACAAAAAAATAGAGAAGTATATAACATAATATGTATAAAGCGGAATTATGTAATATAAACGGTAAGCGCTAAATCCTGATCTTACATTTTTTGATAAAGTTAAAAATAAACATTAGCACTGTAATGTCTCGCACGCTTAGAAAAAAATTAATAGTGTAGGGAGGATAGTGTTTACGATTGAGGAGCAGTTCGAACAGGTGTTCTCGTTCTGAATCATATTCTGGACATTGCCAGATAATATGATTGAGATCCTGAGCCTCCGCTCCGCATTCGCAGGAACCATCCGAAATGAAGCGTACTCTCGCCAGGGAGGCATTTAAATTATAATGATTCGGACGGCTTCTGTTAGACAAATGTAACAAAATCCCTCGGTAATTTTAATTTAAATTTAATTTAAATCTCTCGATTATTTTGTTCATAGTTTCCTTTGGACTATCTTTACATTCTTCAGTGATGAACGGGTTTCAACGGATGTTTCGTCTCGCATATCCTATTTCGGATTATCTCAATTTGTTCAATGAAATAAATTTCGCTGTATTCTTAATTTGTTCAATGAAGATTTAAATCCAAAATGAGTTTTCTTAATTCTATCGCACGCAATGTGGCACACATAATATACGATAGTTTAATATTAATTATCAATTATAATATTTGATATTTTATTTCCCGTCCAACATTGTTAAAGCAAGTATAAAAAGAAATTCAGAAAATGTATGTATACATGATTGATTTTATTAATTATTATCATTGGCTGAACCACCGGACGTGACAGGAGAAACAGAGTTTTAATTCGACTTTAAAGAAATTAATAAGATACATATTTAAGGGATTAAGATTGCAATCGCAATCACAAGTCGATGTAACATGACAAGGGGTTAAAGAGCATAGAGTTAAACGTCTCGATACTTTGATGACACCAAAGAGCTAGCCATAAGTACAAGCGGTGACGATGGAATTTCGCCGTAACGATTTACAGGAAATTTTCTTGAGGCCATGCGAGGCGAGGGTTGCATACCGTTACACATCTCTGCAGCTTTGAAACGCCCATGTATTTCCGCTAACCGATGAAAGCGCGTGTCGCCTCCGAAATACCGTGGCACGGCCCAACAGTAATTAATTTCCCTCAAATTACACGAGAAATAGCGGAGGAAGTTCAGCGGTGGCACCGCACGCGTCTCTGTCGACGACGCCGCGTCAAATTACAATGCGAGAATGCCGATTAAATGATCGGGAGTAATCAAATGCCAAACTAATTGGCACCTATCCCGTCGCGGAGAAACCCTTAGCTATAGAATCGAAGTTTTCAACACATAAATTCAATACTTCAGATAAAAGTAATTCTCTTAACTCCCATACGCTCCTCAGAAATACACTGTGGAACATAACTATACCATCGCCCTTTTTAAGAGTTCTAAACGTACAGTGAGCCACGAAAGTATTCGAACGCCCTTTAAAACAGAATAACTTTTTATAATCGTACCAGATCTGATTTTTTATAATCAATTAGAAGCATTGATTATCCAAAAATTATAATTTACAAGGTTACAAGGTTGCAAAAATAAAAAAGGCATTTTTTAAAACTTTTTTATTTGGGCCCTTAACGAAAATTTAAAATATATGTTTTGTAGATCTATGTTAGTTATACACATGCTGAAAATTTCATCGAAATCGGTTGACGCAGAAGATAAAGATGTACGATTCTGTGGATTTTAAGCAGGAACGGATAACAAGTTGTATAAACCTACGATTTTCACAATTTTTAACCATTTGTAGCTCGTTTGTCTGTGTTAATCAATTTAGATGAAATTTTGTGTATAACTAACATAGATCTACAAAATATATATTTTAAATTTTCAAGGGGCCAAATAAAAAAGTGTTGAAAAATGACTTTTTTATTTTTGCAACCTTTTAACCTTGTAAATTATAATTTTTGGAAAATCTTTTTTGCATATCATTTCATAAACCAATGCTTCTAATTGACTGTAAAAAGTCAGGTCCTTTGGTACAATTATAAAAAAGTTATTCTGTTTTAAAGGGCGTTCGAATACATTCGTGGCTTGTGTATATGTATAATCATTTCTAAATGTTAATAGCTAGAGAGCGGATCTTCATGCAATATTAAATTTTCTACCCGAATGGCAACAATCTAGAGTGAAATGAAAATTTATTTTCTTTCGTGGTATTTAAGGGACTGTTGTAGAGGTTGGGACATCGTATACGTTGAGACAATGCTTTTGTACCACGTTCTTTTCTACATTAACGCTCTGGACACTCACATGTCATGGTTGCCAACTTTATTTCCGTTTATAAACAAACTTTTCATGAGTATTAGAAGCAACAAGTCGTGTTCAGTGTAGCTGTGCCAAGCAAAGGGTAAAAATATGTCCTAAAAGTTTTATTGTGTTTCTTATTGATCTGTTTCCAACTGAAAATTTTTCAATCCTGATTGTTTAAATATATCTAATCTGTTGGAAATTTAATGTACAGTGAAACGAATTAATATTCCGACGCTCTAACAAGGACGATAAGTTTTTAAATACTGTACGATATGATTTTAACTTTTTTGGGAAGCTAGAGCAATTAGTTTACTACAAGATGTGAAAAGAAATTTTTTCAAAAATTGAAATTGATCGCAATTGTAGGGAAATACTAAAAGTTGCATTTTACAACTTCTTTTATGTGGACCTATATTGAGAATTTAAAAAATACGTTTTGTAGATTTGTGTCAATTAAACATATCCTGAAAATTTCGTCAAAATCCGGCATCCCCCCCCCCCGGAAATCCTGGAATTCCGACCAATTGCAATTTTTGAAAAAATTTTTTTTCATATCCTGTAGTAAACTAATTGCTGTAGCTTCTCGAAAAGATTCAAATCATATAGTCCAATATTAAAAAAGGTATCAGTATTTTGAGAGCGTCCGAATATTAGTGAGAGTCACAGTATATTATGACTCCAAACAACCGTGTTAGCAATCGTTCACGTATTGAATTACATGTATGCATACAAATGTTGATGGATTTCAGCTGGAACTGCACGTTCACCTGCAACCGCAATTGCAGAAGCACTCTACATATAACAGAAAACCACTGTTGCACCTGCGACTGCATTCACAAATATAACTGACGAGCTCCTGTATACGCAGTGTTGAAGAAAAAAGTATAAAGCGAGGAAGAATGTGAGAAGTTTTGTCACTTTCAGGACGTAGAAACCGAAGTGCACTTAAAAATTTTGAAGCTCTTAAATACCTTGAAAGCTACGAGTATCTTGCAAGCATTAAAACTTCTGAAAACTCTGGAACAACGCTGAATTTTCTAGAGGGTTATTCTTTCTTTTAAGACGCGCTAAACCTTGCTTGAGAATTTTCATTTGGGAGGGTGACGCCATACGCTCGAAAATTGTCTTTTTCTACGGTAACCTTAGGGGAGGTCGGATATGTTTATTACATTTTTCTAATTTGATTTCTCTACAAATTATACATACCAGAAATGTCATTTTAACAAGTTTAATACAATCTAACTACAGTTTGCCTTGACAAAAAAAATTAGGAATGATTTTGTGACAATGTACCTCGAGCTTGGGTTGGTTGTCACAGTGTTGCGATTGTTACTAATTTTTAAATAACCAAGTTTATTAACAATAAATTGGGCTTTCGAAATTTTCTTCAACAATGCAATCATTCAATTAACTTATATTTACTCTGATATTTATATCTAATGTTCGCGACTTTGTGAATTTGTGGACATCCATAAGAAAACCTATTAGGAAGCTCATTTTATTAATACGATTATGCATCTGAAATACTATGGGACATAAAATTGAATTTTGGAATGCATATTGTAACAAAATTATTAATGATTTGTAACGATGTGATATCCTAATAAAATCATTAGAACTATTAGAGTCATTAGGTTGTCACATGTGACAAGTGGTGGGGATTTTCTTAGATCCTAAAGCTTCTGTGTTCTTAGATCAAGACTTTACTGCATAAACTTTGTAAATGTGCTATCATTTCGCCTCCAGGATTTCTCTTTTTCTTTTCTGCAGCGTAACAACTATGATACTGTACGATTCATTCATAAATTCATTTCTTCACACTTGTATCAATTCAATTCATTCACACTTGTCCTATCATTTAATCCAGGAGTTTATTATGGAATGCATCGCAAAAGTCAGTTCTTATTGTAGATATGAAGGATATCTTATCTTGATCCCTGCACGCGAGCGTCATAAAGGCGTTCCGCGATCAGGATCTCGCCACACTCGAACAATTCTGCATTCTCGAATTTTTCTTGCGTCGCTGTAGGGTCCAATCGAGTGTCAGCTAAAGAAGATTAGCCAGCGAAGGGAAAATCTTTCGAGAGAAGTCTCTTGGTCCCGAGCCATTGTCGAGGTTGAGTCGATGGGGGTGAAACCAGGCAAGAAGAATTCTGGCATCTGTTTCTGTTTCCCGTTTTCTCATCCGCCTTATTGCCATTCTCGTCCTTCTTTCCCCGTTCCCTACCCTTCGTCCTCTTTCCGCCCTTTGTCCCTTTGTTTTCGATACGGGGCTGAAACTTTCTTTTCACGGCTCGATACCGAGTGCTATCGTCGAATCGAAACGGAGGCTTACTTAAAACTGCATCCACCATTCGTTTCCTCCGTTTATTCGATCAATATGTAAATACGCAAGATATTTCAGAAATAGTTTGTTTAAGAAGCGCGGTCGATAACGTAAAATGGAGTCAAAGAAATCAAACGCAGTGATGGCAAAGTAATATACAGTTCTATCATGAATTTTTCCAATATACCTTACTTTTGTCATTATCTAAAAATTTTGAACTAGCTGTTTCTTATTATAAATTTATTTTCCCCAAAGCAAGTGAGTGAGTTTTTATGAACATTATTCCTTATATACAATCATTTAATAGTTTTTTAAATTATTATAACATATTTACTTTACAGACGCGATTCAAATGTTGTTGGTTGCGGTTGTTTAACGTTACTGTTCAAAATCGGACATTTCATATGCAACGACCTAATATATTTGTGAAAGGTAATCTTCAGGCAATCTCTAATTTTGTTTTCAGAGTGATGTTCCCGCACACATAATCATCCAAAACGGCTCGTAAGTTGATGAATACAAAAATGGCTTTAAAATATAAAACTTGCCTCAAAATATAAAACTTAAAAAATTCAATTTTACCTACGAAAATCGGGTTTCTGGCTCACTGTGCAATGGCCCAGAACTCTGCTGGTGTCTACACGCGGCAATTCAAACTCTCTATACCGTGTTTCACGGACTCACCACCCAGCTGACACTCAACCGCAAATATAATTACTGGCGTTTAAGCCGGTTCTATTGTGCGTGGGACGCTTGACTTGGCGAACGGCGAGCACAGCAGCCGTAGGACCTACGAAAATCCGCAGAGAAACGGAACGGGGGAGCCTGCAGGACAAGGCCGAAGGGGTTCTTGGCCACTTCTGGCCACGTGCAACGTTTCATCGAGTTGAAATTGATGCCGTCAGGAGCCCACGGCTTGTTCTCACATTCGGCCATTCTTCGAACGCTGACGGATCAAAGCTTGCAAGGCATCATGCGATTTCCGGACGTTTAATCTGCTTTTAACGCCTCTAAGCTTGTCGTGAGTAGCCTCTCGTCCGAAGGGGATCACAATTTCTTATGGCACTCCTTTCGAGCAGTTATATCTTTACACCATTTGAATGGATTGAAATCAGACTGAAGATTTCAGGCATTCGTTACGGATTATTGAAACGTAATCAACTTTGGGAAAATAACGGTTCTAGTTTTCTTAGTTAGTTTATTACTTTTCCTCTCCGGGATTTTAACCACTGTCGCGAGATCGAGACTTTTGTCCCCACTCTACCTTCCCTTTGTATGATGCTATTTTTTGTCGTGCATGTGTCCGGTACTGGCAGAGAGAGGGTAACTTTTTCCCCACACACAATTCGTGCTCCCTCGCCTCATCTGGCGACACTGATTACAACGCGGTTCCGTTTTCACGTTTCGCTTATACACTTCCTTCTTTATTATTCGTTTCCTTAATTCTCATTAGTATTGCATAATTTTTAAAATGTAATATAGAAAAATATACATAAATAATGACGACTAGTAAGCTGAGTTTTATTAACGACAATATTCTCATAATTCGCAGGATAAATCATTGGATGAGAGACAAGAACATGAGTGGTACCAGCTCAAAACTACAAGGCTGTTCAGGGAGAGATGCGAATAGCCGGTCCCTGAACTGTCCTTCGTCGGGCACATTGGTTGAATGGGAGTATAGGGCCCTTGGGCCCTATTTTACGGAAGTGGTAAAAAAACATACACGTGGAAAACCACGCGCGGCAGAAGTGAAACTTCTTGCAGTCTAGTTATGTTTAGAAGTAAATTAAGATTGGAAATGGTAAATAATCCTAATGAAGCGACAACAAGATCAGGAACAACTCTTGATGCAGTATTTGCAAGACATTTAGAGAAAATTGAATCAAGAATATTTATATCATATTTTAGCTATCACAAGCCAATTGTTTCAATGATAGAATCATAGAAAATCATAGAAAAAATAATGAACGATCAAAATTTGCGACGCAAAGGAGAGCGTATGGGAAATGCTATGAACTATGTCTCTTTCCTAAAAATTTTATTAAAAGTTCGCCAATGAAGTCTTTAAAGTTAGTAAATTAATTATGAAAATGTTACTTGTCAAACTATCCGAGGTTATTCGCGAAATTTCGTCACTTCCGTAACGCTAGAAAATTGTAGCTCCCTCAGCAAGGAAGTTTCACTTCAAAAATGCGTTTATGCACACCCCTGAGGATAGTGTGGGACTAAGGGGTCGGTTCCTCCACTACCCACTAAAAATCAATCCTCTCCCGAGACGGCTGATAAGACGCCCCTCTACTAACTTTGTCCCGATCAAACTGAGCCATGCGGTCCCATTTTCCACATTTCTCACATTGTTCAATGATCGGGTCGAATCCACGCCTGTTCTTTGCGTTTAGGGCCCAAGGACCCCGGAGAGTGGTTGGTTTTAGTGGGTATGGAGGGAACCGAACACCTATTCCCTCGAGTCCCACATTACCCCCATACGGGGGTGTACATAAATGTATTTTTTTTCACTTATCCTTACAATAAAAAAAGAGTAAATCATTGGGTGTCTAATAAAAGGGTGCATGCTGTATTTTTTAAAACAAGAATAGGTAACAACAATTCGTTGCTCCATGAAAAGCAGGGTAACATTCTGTAATATGGAACCTCTAGTGCCATTGTTGAGTACTTTGCCAAAGTAATTTGTACGTCACATGGGCAAAATTTGTAAAGTACGTAACGAATTCCTCAAGACATACAGAATCATGTTGCATAAAAAATTGTCATATCCAGTCAAGTCTGAAATTGGCCTATTTCTTCTCTTTCGCTCGGGGAGCGCACGAGTGTTAGCACAGTTTCCCCGTACTTCAATAGCCCGCCAAATTTCAGGCTTTTAAATTCAGCATACATTTGCGACTGCACAGAGTTCCCGATAAGAAATTTCATGTTCCGGAATACATCCCGCTGCCTGGAAATGCGTTATTCCAACAATTTTCCCTCGTCTGGAAAGTCAAAGCACGGAATCACCCCCGGAACGAATCGTCCTTATATCGACTACGGGATTCCATTACGAAGTTCCCGCGGTTCCCGCGTTAAAAAGAGGGGCGGGCACGTCTTGGGCGGCAAATTGTTTTCGTGGAAATTCGCAGCCGTCATTTCACACGTTCCCGGGCCACGATCCGCGAACGCACGCTTGAATATCGCGTGTCATTTCGCAACACAGGCGAATGCGGATCAATCCAGCGATGGGGGGCCGGAAGGAACGCAGCGTCATGTGGCACGAACAAATACGTTATCGCTGACGTGTGAAAACAGCGAGACTGTTAACTGCCATTAACCCTTAAACGACACACAAAGGGTTCGCAGCAACAAGCGAGCCCCGCCACATTCTACACATTTTCCCCATGAGGTGTATTATAATGTGCAATCTACATATTTCTCTTGTTTCTGACCTTGTATGACCTTGCATGTCATTGTGTTACATACGTGTAAGTGAATTCGTCTTGACTCACGCTTTCGTATGATATTTAAAAACATTAGATGATTGCAGAAGTACGTGCCCGATTTTCATTGATGTCGCAAACTGTACTGCACGGCGGAGTGTAAAAAAAAAATTATACAGTCACACCATTCTTTTGTAGTTGTAGAAAAAATTGTAGAAAAATTATATAGTCATCATTATTTTCTAATTGTAGAAAAGAAAAACATACATGTATATACAACATAGCTATATTTAGTGTAGACTTTGATCGAACCGTGGCGCCGAAAAATATTACTAGTTTATTGATACATGTTTATGTACCAAGTGCATGTAAATGTACATGTATATGTGTTTTGATTTGACATCTTTACTTATATTGTAATTATTTTTATTTTCTTCGTTTTTGTGCTATTTATTTGATAATACTCTTTTTCCTCCACGTACTTGACGTTTTTCTTGGTTTTTTGAAGTTTTTTATGGGGATCTCACTGCTTTTTCTAAGATAATTTGCATAGGGAATGCCTCCAGTTATTTTTTAATATTCTTAAACCATCAGCTGTGTATTTTCCAATCAATACATACAAAATAACACAAAAAAAAATTTTATTAAATAAATTAAATTAACAAATTAAATAAATTATATTAAATTATAAATTAAATTATTTTCTAATTGTAGAAAAGAACGTGACTATATAAATGATTAATAAAACTGTATTCTTTAAAATTTAATCATTGAATTCTATTTTCAAATCAGGCACGAACTTATGCAATCATTATGAAATAATGTAAATATACATATATAATTTACATAGGCTATCGTGTTGCCAGTAAGATACATTCTAGTTCTACCTGTTCATATAATATCTATTTATAAAATGTTTTCATCGACCATCGAACAATTGAACACAACCATCACGTAATAAAGTAGAAAATGTACTGACACATATTAGCATGTCAAATTGGAATCTATAATAACAACAATCTCTTACGTAGCTGTACGTCAAAACGAATAAACTCAGGCCTTTTGGTAAATACGGATTGTCGATGAAAACAATGTTGGCGAAATGAATTGTCGACGATCCCAGGGTAACCCCGTAATAACAGAAATACGTTTCTTGCGATGTATCTGCGTCTACGGCGAGGTTTCCAAAGTTTCGAGTGCGTTTAAATCGGTATTTTGGTACGGGAGTTGACCGGGAGCTGATTAAATGGTTTATTGCACAGTCAGGAGCCGTGCATGTTTGACTAGCTGGAGGAAATGATCGCCGGTATAGTCATTCATATAGTATTACACATGTAATCACGGGATCAGATTAATACCAATTTAATATCAGAATCATTAATACGCTGGTTGTGATTGCTAGTAGTGAGGCCCCTGTACGTTTAAAACCATCTGGTTTAACCCACCGAGTGCTGTGCCGGAGTCATTTCTGACCGGGAACATGCAAATTGTCATTTAAGTACTCAATTTGTGGCAATTAAACTAACTGAATAGCTGTTACATTGAGGATATTGGAAAGACTAATGTGTCTACACGAGATACCATCAAAAATAAATTTTTAAAAATTCCTCATTAGAGCTGTGGACGGTCCTAAGCATTGCCAATTATGTAGCTATAAAAATCGTCCGTTGTCCGAGGCTTAACCCTAGAATGTCCGGGACAGACGCTTCACCATATTTAGATCCAACATTTTCCGGTCGTGAGAACGTAATTCGTTCCTTGCTATCAAATAAGCAGGACAACCAATAACGTTTGAAATGCGTTTAGAGGAATTTCGCTCGATGTAGCACACACATGCTATCATTTCGTCGAGGAGTATAATTAACGCTCGTCGAAGGCGCCAAATGCCAAAAGACAAAACTGCTTCGAGATCAAAGCCGAAAGCAGAAGTGTCGCTTTCCCGGCCGCCCTCGAAAGGAACATCGACCTTCGTCGAGGCGAACGAAAACCGAAGAGCTACCTCAGCTAAACAAAGAGTGATCGTCCCATCGAAAAGCCACGAATCCCTACAAAAGGGCGACATCTTTGCCGGGTTGGTGCACGGCCGAGCAGACGCAACTCGCGCGTCCTCGGCCAAGTATACTCTCGGCGAGTATGCAGCGAGCATTCATCAAAGCCGCGCGGCAAGGTATCGACTATTACCGTCGGGATCGACGTCGCGTGCGTGTACGACGAACCTAAGTGCCGCCTAGCAGGCGTACGTACACAGCTCGTACAAGTTGTAGACATTGTGAGCGCCTACCGTCGAGCAATTGCTAGCGGAGGAGGGAGCGTGGCGCACCCCCGCCTCGTTATTAATGGCAATACAAATCTCGAGAGTCATCGAGCGCTCTTCAATCTGAATGCCTTCTGCTCGTGACGTCACGCGAACCCGCGGCTTCTCTCTTTCTTCGTTACCTTACTCACCACCCTCGCAATTTCTCTCCCACTCTCTCTCTCTCTCTCTTTTTCTCTCTTATCCTGGCTAACCCTCGCTATCTCTTTCGCTCTCTCTCTCTCTCTCTCTCTCTCTCTCTTTCTCTTTCCCGCTCGTTTCTCCGCCGTTAGAAGTTTGTTGTGTTTTTATTCCCGTTGAATGAGTCAATCGCTTCGGCTTTGCATCCGCGGCATAAGTACACGCGGACCCCAATGGGAACACTCGAGGCCGCGACGCACCGAACAGAGAAAGAAACGCGGCCAGAAGGGGAGGCGCCTTCAATTAACTTCCCTGATTACATCTCGTGCCCACATGTGCTGGCACTTTTGAAGTCTCCTGCGTCG
This sequence comes from Lasioglossum oenotherae, assembly GCA_028455765.1. Taxonomy (NCBI): domain Eukaryota; kingdom Metazoa; phylum Arthropoda; class Insecta; order Hymenoptera; family Halictidae; genus Lasioglossum; species Lasioglossum oenotherae. Next base: position 12,569,991 of record CM052298.1, on the reverse strand, counting down.
CGTGCGCCGACCGCCGTTCAAATTGTTTAATTGCGTCGCATTACCTTGTTCCCCTTCCTCCTCCTCTACGTCTCTTTCTTTGCGCCGGCTACCGGACCCTCCAACTATCCCTTGGATTTCGCCGACGACGGCCTCCTTCGTGTTGCTGGAATCAGGAAAGTTTCAAATAGGGTAAATGTACCTATTATGTACTGCGGTATATTTTCCCAATGAGATTAAAACACGTAAAAATCAATATTTTGTCCTGAATACATTTGTACTATTCAATGATTGTATTCTTGGTGGCGAAGGCAAACAAAATTGTCATTCAATCTTTCTTATATTTTGATAATCTCAGGATTTGAAAGAACATTCTTCATAAAAGGAAAAATTACCATTTTTCTTCTATCTCGATCACGAAGGACTGCTGTTCACATGATTGTAGAATTCTTTATATTGTTTTAAATTGCATAGGGGAAACATTGATTATTATTATTTAGATACATACTTTGATACGATAAAAATATAAAAAGAAACTTCTCTTGCCTTTTTAATTAAGCCATCAGAATTACGAATATTAAAGTAAAGGAGGAGCTCATTACTTTGCACAGAAATCACTAGGAATGACCCTATAGTGCGGTGTGAATTGCAAGTACGATGAGAAACGAGGTTCACTTCAGCCTAAGGTTATAGGTAAGGGTATTTGTTACACGTAAGTAGATAGGATCCGGTTTTAGATAAAGTATATTATACATAAAATAAGAAGATATTGCAAAAATTAAATCGGCAAGTAATGAAAAAAAACAGTAACAAAAATAAAAAGCAAAGCAAAGTGAAGTGCACGAAAAAATCTACTTATGGAACTGAAAACTTAAGAAACAAAGAAAGGATTAGGATTTTAAGAAATAAAATGGAAGAAGAATGGATAATAAGACCAAGAAGAAGAAAGTGAGGCTGTGTTGTCCAAGGAAAAATGTGGAACCAGCAATGAAATAAGTGTATGAAGGGCAGTGCACAAGTGTCACGAAAGTATCCATACTTACATTATATTATATACAAAAATCCGCAGTAATACAGACAGTAATATTCATAGTAAATCATACGAGAAGATTCGTTTTAATCATATTTAATAACGCTGGTTAAAAACGAACCCAAGTCCTATTTTCCGAGGGATAATGATAAATGTAACTGATTTACATGATTTCTAAAATGACGATCGACGAATAAATTTCTGCTTCAATCGATAATAATCGCAATTAACAATTAATCTGCTAGTTTAGTCGCTAATTGCAGTCAACGATTAAATATTTATTAATCGTTAATTCGGAATAACTGTTAAGTTTCTACTTTAGTCGTTAATTGCAATCGATGATTCCATTCCTTCAATTGTAATCGTCATTCGGATAATTGATTAATGATTAACTGCTGAAATTTCGAAATGAAATACGGAATCACAACCATATGAATACTGAAAAAAATGTAAACCGAGTTTAAGTGTATTGTCATTTGGTCTATAATACAAACTCTGTTTACGTGCTTTTATGTTTTTTTTCGATGATTTCTTTTCTTAATCAACGATTGACGATTAACCTTATCAATCGATTGGATCGTACACATTAATCAATCAATCTTGGTTGAAATTTTAATTGATTAGTGCCCAACTCTGATACAGTGACATTACCGAGCATGAATAAAATAAGCCATGACGGCAAGAGATGTTTCCATTGATTTTAAGTGCCACCATATGTCCCAAGTGGTCTGGTCCCATTTCAAATGACCCGCTATGAAGAGTATTTTTCAGTTACTATCAATTGACACAATTTCTTTATAGTTAGAAAATGAATGCAGTGAAATAATCGAAATAATTTTGAATTTTGTTGAACTTGTTTATAGAACTCTTTTAGAGAATATACATAGAATGTGTTTTATTGTGAGATCAAAGTCGTGTACATAACGAAGTTAGTGTATCTGTATACACATGTTATCCATGCTCCCATCATTCAGAATTATTGATCAAGATCTAGATTACCAAACAGTAACCACTACTTTTAACTGATCAATTGAAGAAATGGAAGGAGGGTGCTCCAGATGGTGTTCGAGTGGAGTACGGGTAGGGTGAGGTCCACTTTAGGGATGAATTCAGTATTTAAACACAATGAAACAAGTTCAGGCAAACATAGTACCTACTCACGTCGGCTCAAGATACAGCCAACCTTGTAAATACTTGACTAATTCCCGTTTACGCGGGGAGGCTTCGGTAACGCAGCATCGTCCAATCAATTTAAATTCATACCACTTCTTCAACTTGTAAGTTATACTTATATATACTTTAGAAATTTTTCCAAAAACAGATCGTGAAGGAAATGTTAATTTTTATTCAAGAAGAAGTCAGATGTTAAAAAATATTGCAGACATTTTTCGATAAACGAAGTAATTAAAAAAACATTTTAAGATTTATCTGTTATGTTGCCAATATGTTGGATATCAACAAAAATGAAAAAATTCTCAGAAGTATATGTATACAGAAAATCTAGAAAAAGTTTTGAGTCCGTTAATGGAAGGAGTGGGTTCTGATAAGTCCGTGTTTCAACAAGATAACGTGGCCGTTCACACATCAAAACTAAGCAGGGAAAGGTTTAGCAACAAAAATATTAAGTTGTAGAAAATATTGAATACCATAGAAATACCATAGAAAACTTTTGGGAAATTCTATTGGGTTGGCAAGAAAGTAATTTCGGTATTTTAAGGTGAAATAGAGCCGAATTTTTCTATTCGAGCAATGAACTATTTTCCCTTTTGTTCGATGATCTTTTGCCAAAAAGAATAAATAAGAAAATATTTTATTCATTAAAGTTTATCACTTGAATGAAGAAATTCAGTTTCATTTCACAATAAAATACCGAAATTACTTTCTTACCAACCCAATAGCACGCAAGGTGTATGCAAATGGTAACAATTCGCAACAATAGCCGAACTAAAAGACAGATAAATATATCTACAAATGTTAACTAAAAGTATGTGTGTAAGTAAGTAAGTACAACTTGCCCCACAACGGGGAAAAAAGTTTCGCTCAACGACAAATAAATGAAAAATTCGGAAAACCTATTACAATATTTTAATTTTAAAGTTAGACTTTTAAAATATAATAAATTTAACAACACATTACCCGTTAAAGATGAGAATATGTGTACTATTTCTACGTTATGTTACATGTTTCTTCCAAATCGGAGCTTATAGCCCCGGTGTACTGTCTCAATAAAACATCGATAAACACGGGATGGGAAGAAAGGTAGAAAGGAGGGGAGCGGGTGGTTGTTTTGAAATCAACGACTATCAGATGTAAAACAATTCTCCGAGATGGTCAATTTCACGGTGAGCCGTTGCCGACGCGGTGGCAAAGAGGTCGATCCGGTTCCCCGCGACGCCATAAGGGTGGCATTCCCTTTGGTCCCGTGGAACGCCGGGCTTCTCTGTTACCGTGAATCGAATGATAATGAGATTGTTTGACGGCGTCGGTCGATGGTCCTGGATGGTCACCGCCGGTGGCCATTCTCCGCAGGCCGCTAGATATATGCGCAGGTATTCACCGTGAACACATACTCGCCGGTATGGTAGCTGCATGCACGAGGCGAGGCGAGGCGAGTCGCGGCGAGTCGGGGACGAGGTGAGGCGAAGGGGCTGGCCGCATATAGCACACCTGAAACTATGGTATCCAGGGGTCTATAATGCGAGCGAGCAGTGCATTGGGCGTCAGTAACGAGATGCAGGAAGTACGGGTGAGGTTCTCTGGGGAGCCGGCGAGTGGTCCGTGGACGTTCGCCCACGCTGCTACGCCACGTTGGTAACGTGGGACAGAGAGGCCGAGAGCATGGAAGCCCGAAGGAGAACAGGGAATCGTAGCGAGAAATAGAGAGAATTAGGTGAGAGGGTGAAGGAGGGTGCGAAGAGGGGCCGTGCGGAGGGAAGTGAGGAAGATGGATGGACGGATGGACAGATGGATAGACGGATAGGCAGATAGACGGACGAAGCGAGATAGCGCGAGGAATAGGGTGGCAGGGGGATCAAACTGGGATAGAGAGAAACATGAAGCGAGGGGGGGGGGGAGAGAGAGAGAGAGAGAGGAAGAGAGAAATACATAGAGGGCGAGAGGCAGGGAGGAATGCAGGTTGCAAGCAGGGCTGTATGGTACCCTCTTGCCCGAGGGCGAGGACTTGGGCGAGGGCGAGGCCGAGGGTCGAGGGCACTGATATCCGCCCGAATGACTGCCACGTAATCACCGGCTAATTATCCGATAGATACCCGGGAGCTCTCCCGATGCCCGGCGTCAGCCGCAGCCGTGCTCTCATGTGCCCGTACAGATCGAGAGACGGAGGAGGGTTGCCAAAGGGAGGCGAACCGAGGAACGGGAGTAAAGCGGAGAGGAATACTGCCAATATGGCGAATATCGGCGGATTCCATGGAACGAGCAGTTCGCATACCACTCTGTATGCCTCTCGCTCTGCCTCTCTCTCCCTCCCTTCTTCTTCCCCTTCTCTCCTGCTCGTTCTGTTACTCAGTGATTCCTCTCTGTCTTACGCCGACAACCCCCGTATCAATCCCAACGGCGAATGTCAATATCGAGGTTGGTATGTAACGACGACTTAGTTTCATCTACCTGCCTCGCTTTGACACCGGTGATACTATTTCTTGGACCTGTTTCACGGATTTTTTTACAGTTCGGCGCCGCTGAACGCCGCGGTTTGACGGTAGTCGATCGAGAGTAACGATTCACTGAATGTTCGCGAGCTCCGTATTTAGACGTGTGACTATCGATCACCGACATCTTGTCCGTATTCTATTGATACTTAACGGTATATCGATACGGAGACCATGTCTTCTTGAGCAGAGGACAAATCAGTCATTGTTTTATGTTTAAAACAAGAACTCTTTTTAATCAATCAAGTTTGTGTTCTAAAAATTCATACGACTGTATACAATTTATGTGAAAGTTGCATGCTTTCAATGTTTCGATTTTTAATTGGGTTCTTCTTACTGGTCCACATATTGTTAATTAGTGAAAATACTCGTTGAGTGGGTGCATTAAAACCAGGTAGACAAGCAGAATTCAACGATTTTTAAAATGTTCGTAGAAGGTATGTCCTCAATACTTGGATAAGGTGCTGACTATCACATACGAAATATATTCGAAATGTATTGTATACAAATGAATTCGTTTCGGCAAATGCTTTTATACGATATAAAAAAAATACATAGCATTCCATTTAAAAAATTGATGGGCACCTTTATTTCCAAAAAAATACAGACACCATTACATTTTCCTCTTTCATTTTTTTCGAATCACAATAGTTTTCAAAAAGAAACACTGGCTAGCAATGACGCGAACGCCCTATACAACATGTGAGTAGTAAGGAATACTGAAACTCATATATTTTGGTAATTAATAATTGAATAAAAATAACTACGAGTTTCATTGACGTTTATGTAAAAATGGAGCGTATTAGTTAGGTTTACCCTATTACCTGGAACGTGGGAAAAGGTTATAGTTAATGATGGAAAATACTTTGAATGAAATATTCACATTTGTTTATTTCCGGAAAGAATGGCAGAAATTTATTCTAGTACCTAATAGAAATGAAATTGTTGACGACGGGCACCCAATTACTGGATCACGTCGAAAAAGCGTTGTGATCTTGGAATTGGACTTACATCGCGGAAAATACGGTAGCTAATTAGCTGTGTCGGTTCATTAAGGGGAGCAAGGTCATTAATCGGTCTCCAGGGACTTCCGTGATGCGTTGGGAGGCTGCCGCGCGCAAACTGCATAGCGCGTCGATGCTAAATTCATCGTCGAACACTATACATGCCGTACTGTTTATTCCAAACACGAGAATTTCAATTACCTCGCGTCGTTGGTATACAAGCCGACATGATTTCGCGGTCATTGATCGACAAATAATCTCGTTACACTGTGTTACTTTCTGATACTGTGTCGCTGACACTCGCGCATATGAAATAATTATTAATACCAATATTTCCGAGCATTACACCGAATGGCGTGATAAAACGAGCAACAGTGCTTAAGAAGATGATTAAAAAATCTATCAATTAAATCAATTAACACGGCGAGAATGTAGCCGAGTACCTCATCTACAGAAATTGTTATTTCATTTTAATGTATTTATTTAACCCTTTCCATTCTGCAAAAGCTGTTTTAATCATTGTCACATTTCGCGTCGAGAATTTGCTTCGTGTAAAATGCTCGAATAAAAAACGTGCACGATGTCGTGCCAACTGTAAATAGTTATTTATAACGAGAATAATCTCAGAGTGTAATTATCATAAACACATGTACATATACACATTAGTATGTAAAATACGCGAGGACGAGTACATTAAAGAAAGTCGAATCAAATTATTTTAGGTTATGTTACTTATGCTTCTCATTAGCAGAAACAATACATTATATAGAGTAAATACAGGGTGAGTCGCCTAACGTTTACACCTCAAATATCTTTGTTGTTCTCAAAGATACATTAAATGTCTTGGAAATAAAGTTGAATGGTAAAATGGGGCCCACATGATACCGAAAAATTTTGTTTTCATGTCATTTTTTTAGAGATATCACGGCCACCTTCATTTTTTAAAATGGAATCACCCTTTTTTAAACACCCACGACGATATTCAGTGACGATAATTCAGTGACTATAATTATTCAAGTTCATTCAAGGTCACGGACAGAGAAAACTTATAAAATTTAAAATTAAAATTTAAAATACATGTAGTAAACACGTTGTTTAATGTTATTGAATGTTTTCAAACACCCGCTAACCGATCACGCTGCGATTTATTAACTAAGAGTATGTTTCGAAACGCGATTCCGCTGTGTCTTATTCAATGAAAAATAATAATAATAATATTCAATAATAAAAGTCTGCCAAGAAGGAGTATTTGTTGTATTGAGGATGCGTATATTGCACCTGTCTTATATTGCTTATAATGCACCTTTTAACCATTTAACTTTGTCTGTCCTTAAAACAACAAACGTATTTGAATTTGAGGTACAAACGTTACGCGACTCACCCTGTATAAACCCAGTAGACACAAGAAATTATATATAACGCATAGTCATAATTAATTATCCGCGCTGCACTGCAATTTTCCGATGCAACATCAAAAATTACAAGGTGGCCAGATTACCACCCGTTCCTCTAACCTACACTAACTTCTAAATCTAATCAAATAGGACGCCAGCTCCGAGAAAGGTCGGACGCCGCCACGATTAGTGGCAGCCAATTCCGAGGGCACTTTACCCAAAAATATCAACGAAATTCCGGGTCTCCCGATTCCATTACCGCGCAACACCATCAAACAGAAGTTTGCCCCCCGTGAACGATCTCACGTATGGAAATTAGGCGTCCCGCCGTTTTGGTGGAGCTAAGCCCGCAGCCTCGAGCCTATGGGAGTCCTCCCGTGAATTCTCTATGGTTCTCGTCGACCTCGATTGAGGCCCGGTTAAAAGTCAGAAGCAGCATGATGGTTCGGCCCATCATCGTGGCGAGGGTCTCTGGACTGATTAGTTAACGGCATACGGAACGAAGTGGCATCGGCCCGTGCACTGTTCCATATCGAAGATAACATCTAGATCCTGCTCGTCCTAAGCCTGACTGACGTTACTGCGCGGGACCGAGGCCGGCTGTCCTCGCCATCGAGTGTCTCACCGAAAAAACCGATCCACGGCGTCTCGGAGGGTGTACATTTTCTCGTTGAACGCCCCCCGTCTAAAACCGAGGGGGGGAGAGGGGTCAAAAGCTCCCCGTTCCGTATCCTCTGCCCGTGAGCCACCGCGCGATTAAGAAAAACACAATTCGCCCGTTTTTCGGGGCCACGTGACCCCCGCTACAATTCAGAGATCGTCGATTCATCGTGGCGACATGTAGCATGATCGGGCCACGCACCGCTTGCCCCGAGTTTGTACAAGCATTTGTCATGGTCCAATGAGACAGCCCCGGGGGCCACATTGGACTCAAACGGATACAAGAAAGGAACACCCTTGCACGAGCCGGGGACACTTCGCCAAGGTTGATCTTGTTACGCACGGAGAATATTTTTCTCTTCTTCTTTCTTTCGAGAATCGTTTGGGTTCGTCTCCGGAAAGAAAACGCCCTATATAACCTCCGCTCTTATCCTTCAAATAAAATCCGAGCTAGGATAAATGTACTTATTCCTGCGAGTGTACGTTGTACTGCGGTGTTTTCCCCCAATTAGATTGAAATACGCAAAAATAAATATTTTGCCTGGAATGAAGTTGTACAATTCAATGAGATTGTATTCTCGTTGGCGATATAATTATCCCAACAAAAACATCCTGTAAACAGGAGCCAAGTTCCTATGGCTGTAAAAAGTTGTGAGATCAAAGAAAATATGGCCAAGTTCGTTAGATTAGAAATACCTGTTGCAATACTGAAAAAAGCGTTTGTAAAAATTAGTTTGAAAGAACGATAATAATTTTTAAAGAGTTACATGGAGGGCTAAATTATTCAAACACACTTGTCCGTTACTTTTCAAACCAATGGCCACAAAAGGTCTAGTTTGAATAATTTAGCCGTCCATCTAACTCTTTAAAAATTAAATAGCGTTCTTTTAAACTAATTTTTACAAACGCTTTTTTCAGTATTGCAAGTGGTATTTCTAAGCTAACGAACTTGGCCGTATTTTGTTTAATCTCACAACTTTTTACGGCCATAGGAACTTGGCTCCTGTTTACAGGATGTTTTTGTTGGGATTTCATCAATTTTTGTTGATGTATGTTATGCTGCTATGTCCTATCCTATCCTATCGTTGTCGGTCAAAATCGTTGTCGATCAAATTCGTTGTCGGTTAAAGGCGTTGTCGGCCAAAGCTATTGTCGGACAAATCTGGAGTCGGAGAAATGTTGTCGGCGAAAACCGTATCGGAGAAATCTGTATCGGTGATTTCCATGGGACCCGATTAATCATAACTAATTAGCAATAGCTAACGATTACTTAGAGCTGTGACTAACTAGTGCCATGTAGTTATCAAAAAGTTTTAACTAATGACTATTTTCCTATGACTAACAATCAATCAGACTATTAGTCATTCTTAATTATTAGTTGATTTGTGCCCTATTCATTCCCGCTCATTTTTGAGGGTAAATTATTTGTTCAGGAATATAAACATTTGTACAAAATAAAAGCTGCAATGTTTATATTACGAATTTCACAGATTGTCAGAAATGAAAAGATGGCTAATCAAAAATAGGACTTCATCAAAGCGAAAGCTGAAGAGAAGAACGCCTGAGGAACGTTTGATCGATAGCCACAACATTGGAAATAAATACATTGCAGTGGTTAACAAAAACTCGAGAGATGGATTCCTCTTTACACAGATCCTTTCTTCGTATTGTCGACGTTTCGAATTCGCCGGAGCTGACTTCCTGTAAACAAAAAATGTAATGGATATTTAAGGACCATTGCCAGCGGCATCGAGGATCGTCCTGCGCAAACATCGTCGCAGCCATCCTGCAACAACTCCTCCGGCGGTTTAATAGCGGGATAAACAGACGCTTCTGCGGGGATACTTTGGCCCGCCATAGGAAAACAGGACACGTATCATTGCAGGATGCTGTAGGCATATAAAGACAGCTTAATGGCCGCTGCTCAGTGTTCCTCGTCTACCGACGTTTCATTCCAAACCAATTTGATAGCACCTCTACTGAAACTAGGCATAGGATAGATCGAGGTGAATCGAATAGATTATCTGTCGAATAAATTGTCCATCGTTTGTTCGATAGTAAAAAAATTAATAGTTAAACTATGGAAAGATCTTTTACCATTATAAATTCGGCTCATTTGAACATTTAACAACTTAACGTTTCCCTGTATTTTAGGAAAACTTGTAAAAATTACCACCTTTTTATACCTTAATTGTCAACTATCAATTATCGTGACACCATATAAATTAATTATTGATAACTAATACAATAAGTATTATATTATCATTCCGAAATAAACAATACGGATCAGAGGTTTAGGAAAAAAATTTTTTCGTCATAATTTTTAGATTCAATTTTCCATAATAACAAAAATATATATCGCACCCTTGCAACAAAAGTGACAGAAGAGTAAATGCTACGTATTCAGAATCAGCGAAAAAGTGTTTCTAACATAATAAAATATAATCTTGAAGTAAACAATATCAATATCATTTTTGTTATTTTAGCTTTACAACCTTTAAAAACAACCCATTTGACTTGTGACGTTTTTTACTTGTATCTGACCCACACAGAACTGATATATTTTGAGTTCTTATTGGTTTATTGAATGATACAAATGCCACCTGGTAGGTAGACAATGAAGTTAAGTTAATACGCTTTTGATGACTTATGAAATAATATTTACAGAATTAATTAATGGTAATAACACAAAAATTAGATCTTTTGGCTTGTTTCACTATTGTCACAAGGGTGAGACCTGTACTAAATATCATAATTGTAATTATCAAGTATTGAAGGTATAGAAACTATTCGAAACTAATTTTGTCCACCTAAAGTCGGAACTTTTACCACTGTGTGAGGGTGCTCTCGGGAACGGTATCGTCGATTCGTCCTTGCTACTCTCCCTCATCCGATACTGCGAACCCTCCTCCGAAGGCCGCCACTCTTCACCCAGCATCCTCGGTGTCAGCCCGACAAATATCTTTCGATGGAATCGGTCGCATCTAGCGCGTCCTCCGTTATCGCGAGCCCGTGTCCGTCGAAAGGAAGGAAAAGTAAACGAGGAGGAAGAGAAGCAAAGGAGAGAGAGCAAAAGTCCCCGGTTCCCGATAGAAAAATACGGCAGGTCGTTTGGGTGAAGTATTTCGATGAATATGAAAGTGACGGGCGCCTAATCCGGGCCGAAATTTATGTGACCCCCCTCGACATCCCCCTAGCGTTGACCTGGGTCCACGGAAAACGGGCAGCCCCTCTCAGGCCAGATAACGTATCGGGGCTCGCGCCATCCTCGAGGACCCCCATTCGTTTTAACCTACGGCCGCGTATATTACGCCTTGCCACGTTCCCGGAACGATTGATATATAACCCATTCCTAATGATCCGGAACGCTCGATCAAGAGAAAGAGCCGCATCCGGTGTGCGGTGCGTTAATTAATTCGCCCGACGACGCGCGACGCCTCGTTCGGTTTTCCAATCTCTTCATGGACTCATCTTCCTCCTGTCGCGGGCTGGATAATGCTGGCGTCAGGACTGGCTTACCCGGTAGACTTTCGCGGAAGCTTCTCTCCTGATCAATTTCACTTTGCTGCGCGAGTTGAAGAGGTTGCATACTACAGTAAAGCCACCCGTATCCGAACCCCGATTATCCTAACGTTCTGTTATCCGGAAAGTACACAGTGGAACGAATGGGCATACTAGGTGGAAAAATTCATGCATCGTTTTGTCCTATTCATAATGAAGTGTAAGGAATGTAATGAATAATTGAAGTGTAAGGTTATTTAGAAAAATAGGATCGTTGAAATAGTCTACAATCACAGACATTAAACACAAATGCTTAATGTTGAAAATTATATGCAGTGTGGATTACTCAGTTGCTCGTGTGTCACACACAAATTGTATTTCACCAGCTGAAATTGCAACTGAAGGCAATGATGAAGACGTATGTAAGTACTTACATGGTTTCGTAGTATGTACTTCGATGGTTTGGGGCACAAAACAAAATGTGATTTAACAGCCAAAAGGATTTGCGTGATATCTGATTAGGCGATTCAGCCTACGTGCATAAATGTATGTATACACAAGATACGAATTTTATCTCCAGAATTATTAACCCTTTGCACACCGAATTATTTTTCAATTTTGTTGCCAAAACAACTCCCCACTATCTTAAGTGTCTCATTCGAAATTTACTTCAAAGGACAGTTCCTTGCTACTTATTTTAAACAATTTTGTTTACTGTTGATATTAAATATAGCCCTCAAATTTTGTTGTAATTTATATTTGTAGAACTTGTATTTGTTTTTAACCTTCGCAAGCTAATGTAAGGTCCCAGTGACCCCAGCTTCAAATTTTTGAAAAGAATTTTTATATGGACAAAATTAAATCTGTTTGTTTGCTATTTATCCTGTGTTATTCCTTATCCCAAATTTATTAAAAATGAGGTTATTTATGAAATTTATTTATCGGGGTATAAGAGGCCCCACCTTATTTATGTGTTATTAGACCTCACCTCGCGAGGGTTAACTAAAAAATAAGACAAATATATAAAGGAAGAACCAAATACATATAAAAACCTGTTTTATTTATATTTTTCTTTCTCTGATGTCGAGTCACACTCGACAAAGGAGTGCAAAGGGTTAACAATCACATAGAATCATATACAGCGAGTATAAAAAGTATTCGTACGCCCTTGAAGGAAAGAATAACTCTTTTATAATTGTACCAAACAACCTGATTTTTTATAATCAATTAGAAGCATTCGTTTACGAAATGATATGCCAAAAAGATTTTCGTAAAATTATAATTTACACGGTTACATGCAAAAATAGAAAAGGCATTTTTTAGAACGTTTGTATTGGTGCCCTTAATGAAAATTTAAAATATATGTTTTGTAGATCTATGTTAGTCATACACATACTGAAAATTCTATCGAAATCGGTTGACGCAGGAAAAAACGACACGCATCGAAAGATGTACGATTCTGTGGATTTTAAGCAGAAACTGATTAAAAGTTGTGTAAAACTACGATTTTCACAATTTTTAACCGCTTGTAGCTCGTGTGTATGTTAATCGATTTCGATGAAATTTTCTACTATAAAATTTAACTACTATAGATCTACAAAACAAATATTTTTAATGTTAATTAAGGGCCCCAATACAAAAGTTTTAAAAAATGCCTTTTTTTTACATGTGGCTTTGTAAATTATAATTTTTGGAAAATCTTTTTTTCATATCATTTCGTAAATGCTACTAATTGATTATAAAAGATCAGGTCTATTTTAAAGGGTGTACGAATACTTTTTACGCTTACTGTAGTAACTCCTACTTAACTCGACTTTACACAATTGCTTATCAAATATCGCAACGTAATAACTGTGTGTTCGCGAGTCTCTTCGTAATTCGTCAAACGGGGAACTGCTGTAGTAAATGATCGTAGGAAGAAACGCGGAAAATCATTCTTTCCGCGCATGTAAAGCGTCCGGTATGATTGATGGTCCGTCGGCGCAATGACGTTACCACGAACAAATTGGATTCGATTCCGTAAGAGAGGGACGTGTAATCGCGAGAACGAGAAGGAGGGTGGAACAGCGCGGTGGTACGATTTGTCGAAAGGATACGGCTGTCGACAGGACAAGAAGGGAACGTTCCTCGTGGAGGTCGGTGATTTTGTTTCGGGTACGTCGTCGTCGTCATTGTCGTCGTCGTCGTCGACGTGGTCCCCCACACGAGCCAGGATTTTCGGGATTCTCTCGTCCTTTTCTCCTTTCAGCCGGGAAACCCGTTGCGTCATTGTTTACACTCACCTGTATATAGGAACATATATAACAATGTCGCGCACACACCACGCCCTCGTTTGTTTCTTTTGTTCCGCGTCGCAGCCAGGGGTTCGCCCTCGCCGGGCCAGAGTGGCTTCGACAATCGAAGAGACGTGCCAGATCGAAACGATAAACGTAGGAGATGTAGTGGACGGGAATACCGTGCCTCGACTGGATCCGTTCCGAAGGAGGTCACCGTGTTACTGCACATCAAAACCCAAATGCTGTTTCCTTTATGAATGATATTACCCCTTGTGCGCGAGCAACCGCTGGCTTCTTTCTACTGGGAAAGTGCACAACTTTTGATACATTTACTAAATACACAGAGGAAAGTTGCTTAATATGGGGGACTTTTTGAAACGACATCTTCTTTAGGCGTATCGCGTACACAATTGCTGGGCAGTGAACGAGTCTGATCCGTCACGCTCCGAGGTGAAACGCTATTCGTCTCCCCCGAGTTTACCCGAGCAAACGAGAAACCAATAGAGCGAGTTTATTTACTTTATTTTTCGAAAAATTTCTGGCATATTTTCTAACACCTGGCTTTCATTTGAATAGAAAAATTATCATTTTCTTAATGATCTTTGTTGGAACAAATTCTAAAATTACTGTTATTTTTTATCTCTGGTATATGTAGTTAATGAACTATGGTAGTTTCTTCACTATTTATTATTCGAAACTGAAGATCGGAAGAATCGTTACCTGTTACTGAAACAGTTTCGAACAAATTACAGTTTTCGTTAACTGTCAAACAACAAGAAAATTTCCAAATCATAAAGGGATTGTGAAATATTGTAGTGTTAATATCGTATAGCCAATAATCTTTGATACATTTGTCCCAGTGAAGATCATTAAATATGATGCCGAAAACAACAGATTTGAAATTAACTAAATATCAGAACGATGTATTCTTGTAGTTCAGTCACGTACGCATATACATATCTAAATTATTTGATTATTTGGAATAGAAAGTATTAATGAACTAATTAATTCAGTAAGCCTGCTTTTATACAAATTGATCACTCTTATCAGAGGTTGTGTAGCAACATTGGGTTACTTCTTTTAACTGTCATTCGTTTATAATTTTTATTATTATTATTATATTTATTATAAAAGGACCGAAGTCCTTTCACACAAATGTTTACAATAGAATAACAAAAAGAATCAACGTAATTTAACTAAGAGGGGACATGTACAAAACTGTTGGAATACAGGACAATTTTGTCCATCCAATTTAAACACCCCAACACTCCAATTTATTTTGGATTATGGTAGGGTAAATGTATCTAGTACTGGGAGTGTACGTTTTACTGTGGAACGTTTTTTTTTAAATAAATATTTTACTCTGAATACATGTGTACAATTCAATGAGATTGTAATCTCGTTGGCGAGGCAAACGAAATAGTCAATCCATCATTCTCATATTTTCATAATCTTAGGATTTGAAAGGATATTCTTCATAAAAGGTAAAAGTAAGACCATTTTTCTTCTACCCCGATCACGAAGGACTGTTGTTCACATAATTGTAGAATTCTTTATATTGCATAAAATTGCATAGGGCAAAGTTTTATTATTATTTAAATACTTTTCTTGCCTTTTTAATTAAGCTATCAGCATTACGTACATTAAAGCGAAGGTGGAGCTTATTAATGCGGCACAAAAATCACTAGGAATCTCCCTAATACTGCGGTGCGAATTGCACGATGAGAAACGAGGTTCACTTCAGCCTAACGTTTTGGATCAGCTACTTATTCGATACACGTAAGTAGGTAAGATACAATTCTATGTAGATCAAGAGTATTATACATGAAATAAGAAGATATGGCAAAAAGTAGATCGGAAAGTTATGAAAAAAACAGTAACAAAAATAAAAAACAAAGTAAAGTGAAGTGCACGGGAAGATCTGCTTATTAAACTGAAAACTTAAGAAACAATGAAAGAATGGAGATTTTAAGAAATAAAAAGGAAGAAAAGTTGAGAAAGACAAAGGAGTTTACATTGTAAATACAATTACGAAATGTTGTAAACTTCACGATGCTCTTAATTTAAAACAGTAACATGTACATAAACATAACAAAACGATAGTAGTTAATTATGTGATGTTATACTGCGGTGTGAAAATTAATAATAGGTTTATTCATTTAAAATGTAATTTTACTCTTTGAAAATTTCATTCTAGCTTTTTTTCGAAGGTGCATACTAGATTTTAATTACAGTCACAGATAAAACACTTTATCCTTAACAGTCGAGGGGTGACTCAGGGTCACCACTAAAAATCGCTGTACTATTATTCACAATATTGTTTACATTATTAAATATATTGGTATCTAATCAATTACTACTCATTTGAGTATTGTATGACGTATTAAATCAATTTTATATCCACAAAATGAAAAAATCACATATAGAATGGAATCTTTCTTTTTATTTTAAGCATTTCAGATCTCAACTGAGATCTATTTCTATCCTAGGTCGGAAGAAACGTTTAATTTTCAAGTTAAAATAGCTCCAGGTTAAGGGTTCAAATTGGGATCCAAACCTAACCCTTTCTAATCGATACCTAGAATCCGCAGCCAATGTCGAAAAACTTTTCTCGGTAGATGCCTCGACTCTTCTCGATCCTGTTGGCAGTGTCAGTGTACGATATCAATGAAAATGTTCGAGTTATATCGCCTATCAGGGCCTTTCCACGTCAGATGAGTTTCGAAAGATACAGAGAGCATAACAATCGGCGCTTGGCCAACAGTTTTAACGACGAAACTTGGCCGACTCTCTCCATTATATCGCCGCGTTTCACCGTACATTTTCAGTTTGTTTGGGAAGATAATAACGAGCCAGCTGCGGCAACGAACCCGCATCGTATAACAATTTACTGGCTAATCAAAAAACTTTGTTAAGACCGAAACTTGGTTAATTAGCATCTTCACCGGAGTGGCTGCTTACCTTGCGGACCTATTCCGCCGACCGGAAGAACGCCCAAGAAATTGTACAAAGTACAAGATGGCGCGGTATCGATTCCGCGATTAACAATGCTAATTTGATGCTGGCCTCCTTGCCCCTCTCGCTGAATCGAACCGCAAGGAATAAGCCATTTCGCTGTTAGAATCTTTCGCTGAACACAATATTGCCATGCTTTCAGCAAGTGTCGGACTTCATTCTGTGAAATTGTTTTCCTTATGCTATTGGTTCGCGAGATGCGAAAACTTCCTGCTCAATTCCGACAACGAACGATAGTGAAAATAATTTTCTTTAACCTTGAGTGGTACAGTAATGTCTTGATCTAAGAAAACGGGTGCTTAGGATCTAAGAAAATTGCTTATCCCCTCCACTGTGAGGCATATCCCGTGAACGGGAACGATGCTTGAACTGCCTCGGACGTCGAACGGTGAAGACTGGCTGTCAAATTAAATTTAAAATACAAACTTCAAATAGAGAAGAATAAAAAATCATATTCGAGACTTTATCATTATAAAACATTCCAAAGTGAGAACACTTACCCCAATATTTTTAATTATTTAACAATACGTAACAAATTAATATAAAGATTCATGGAGATACATTACAATACCATCTAACATTATTTAGAAGCAGTAAATGCAAAACCTGAAAATTTTCTTCTATTCATATGGAACCTATGATCAATTTAAAGAAAACTTCTCCATACTCGGGAACTTTACTCTACTGACATAGTTTTAAGTGTGTAATACAGATATGGGCATTTTTGTCTCGGTTGAGACAAGACCCTCCCCACCATAGCGCCCAGTGTCCCCCACCAGCATTTATCGTTACCATGGAGGAAGGACGCGCGTCATATATCGCAAGCTTAACCCATATATTAAACTTACAAACCTGACATAGTAATAGGATATCCATAGGACGCAGTATTTGAAGATAACGGAGTATCTGATGCCCACAAGTCACGTCACAAGATAATTCAAAATGATGGATAAGCGATATAAAAGCAAGATATACAAGTATATTTATGTATTATTTCGTAAACATTTGGAAAAATGGTGGAAAGTTGCTGCATGAAGAATTGTAAGGGACGACAAAACCGTGATATAAATATATTTTTTCACAAATATTTTATACTTAATATCGCATATATATTGTGTATTTTATATTATATTTAATAATAATAATATATATTGTTCTTACTATTCTTGTTTGTTAAATAAAGTAAAATGTGAGGAAATAAATACATGACCCTGAAGACCATACTATACCACATGGTTGAAATCGTCTTAATTCCCGCTTTTACATGATGTAAAAAAATATGTAGCATTCCATTAAAAAAATGAAGGTCACTCCTATTTTAAGAAAAATATTATAAATAAAAAAAATGTAGATACGCTATCATATTGCTAGTAAAATATACTATAACTTCCTCCTCTTTGGTTTTTTCATAATGTTTACCGTTTACGAAAAAAACTCTGGTCCAAATTATATAACAATATTTTGATCAAAGAAAGAGTTAAATAATTTTTCTGTCACTTCAGAAAATTCGTCCCTGTGGAGATTACGATTGGAGTTGAATGGTACGGGTTCGAATAAAGTAGACATTCTCCCGTAAAGTATCCGTTTTTATTCTTTCAAGGCGTTATAGATATCCAGGGAATAATCTCTGTCTCATATATATATCATTCTAATAAACATGAACAATAATAAATATAATGTGTCCAAGAACGTAGGAAGTTTTGCGTCTAATCAGGCTGCTCGGTACAAAATAGCGCGTTTATATATGGCATTCTCGGCAATAGCTTCGTGCACATATCCTTTTGATTTTAAAAGACACTGATCACTCGCCTCTACCCTTCTTCACGTTTTCAATTTGTACGTTCTTTTGCGCAAACCCCGTGGCCCGCGAGGACTCGCGCCACCTTTTCGTCACTCTGTTCTCGTTCGATTGGAGCTCTATCGCTATTAGAAAATAAATAAAGAAAGGAACTAATCCGCTCAATCAAATATTCCTCCTCGGCCGGCAAAGATGGCGCGTCCTCGTCACGCACGGTTCATCGGTGAATACATTTGTCTCTCTTACTCTCTCTCTCTCTCTTTCTCGCTCGCTCGCGCTCTCTCTCTCTCTCTCGCTCTCTTTCTCTCTTTTATTATCACTACAAATCACCTCAAATTGCACGACGATCAAGCGCTGCACCAATTTTTCTCTTTGGAACGCAATAACGCAGGAGTAATTAGCAACGGTTTCCGAAATAATGCGCTCGCATTGCAATCATTCGATTCCCTTCTTTCACCGACACTGATCGAATACGTACGAAAGAGAAAAGAATCGATCGATCAGGAATATTCGGATCTTGCTACCTGTTAAACGCACATCCTATTCATTTACTTCGTCCAGATCGGCCGATTCCTTTTTACAAATGTTCGTGTCGATACAAATAAATATAATGTGTTCAGAAATAGGTTTCATTTAGTCGGTGAATAAGATCTTCAAACCAGAGTCACCAGATCAAGACTTTTGTGCCCGCTCTACCTTCCCCTTCCACGACGCTATTCCCCACGCTTCCGCCGCGGTCCGATCGCATGTGTCCGATATTGGCGGTGAGGGGGTAACTTTTTCTCCTTAATTTGTGCACCCTCCTCTCATCGGGCGACTCTGCTTCAAACAACCTGAGGAATTCTACAGAATTCGAAGAAGACTATCGTTAATCGATTTATATAAATAGTAAGGAAACGTTGCCATAAGTGTAGCAATATTAACTGATAGTGCACTTTTGTAACAGGGAAACTTGGGTTCCCATAATCTCTATAGTAGTAAAAGTAGAAAACAAGTTCAAAGAACGTTCGAAACGATATCACAAAACCTGGAGCTTGACAATCTCTATTGTACTGCCAGTTGGGGAATTAAAAAACTGCTGTTTATATTTATTGTAACACATATTATATCTGTACCAGCCCTGTCCAAAGTCGTTTCCCATACTTGGTCTAAATATTACGGATTCCTCTTATACAATAAATCCTCTAAAATTGCTTTTTAATTACGATCACTCTTATTTACTTTTGACACTCGCGATACGTATGGAATTACGAATACAACCTGAAACACAGCGAATCGCATAGTACAGTAAAGCCTTGATCTAAGAAGAACCTTCGGGCCTGTCCTGTTTCTTAGATCCTGTGGTTCTACTGTTTCTTCGTGACCTCGTCGATCGCGCCGATCGTGGAAAAGGACAGCGCGAGTAAACACGGACCGCGCGATCGTCAATTAACCCTTCGCCCTCGGAGCTATTTTAACTTGAAAATTATACATTTCTCCCGACCTAGAATATTTCCATTCCCTATGACATTTTAAATTTTATACATACCAAAATTCGTATAATACCTCATGCAATACCTAAATGTTTAGCAATTGATTAGATTCCGACACATTTAAGAATTTAAACAATATTTTGAGTAATGGCATAGCAACTTTTAGTGGCGCTAAGTGAGTGCTAAGGGTTAAACCACTAAATACAGTTCAAATTATGTCGTGTTTAGTATCGTTTTAATCAGGATAATGTCACAAACAAGTTGGTGAAGATCCCATTAAAAAATCATGGAAAATAAAGAAGTTTTGTAATTAGATTAGTAGTGGTTCTCTCGGCGACCGAGACAGCTCGTGTTTTTTGACCCCTCGTGGGGTATGCCCCGCAATGGAGGGGATATTCGTTTTTCTTAGATCAGACAGTTCCCGTTTTCTTAGATCAAGGCTTTAGTGTATATCCAATCCGTGGACAAGACTGATTTAAACTAATTTCTCTTTTAACACTTACGAAATCTTTGGATCTACGAATTATTGCACTGCGCAACTATTCGAATTCTGTCGCCCATCGTAATATCTAAAATCGTGGTTTTACGAACATCTTGTGCATATGCTCATGATCGACGCGTCGACAGCCGATAAAACGTTCGCAGTATACACTTAAATCATACCGGTGGTCGCGTCAGTGTTTAATCCATTTGCAAATTGGATCTCGTTCGATATTTATACGACAAGTCAAGCGACAACGCGCTTTCAGCATGATGCAGTGTTCGGAAAAGTGTTCGACACGTATTCTTTTATATTTCCAATCGTCCGCTTTGCCGGCGTACAAATAGCTCTAAAAGTTCTGCAAATAAAATTTCTTTTACGATCCCGCATACTCGATCGAACATGTTTTCATCCCCTATTTCAAGTACCATTTTCATACCTCTAACCTCTCGCACTCGAAGACTTTATAAACTATTAAAAATATGTTCCTCGAGAAATTTGATTATATGGCGGGCTAAGAATCATAGTGGTGTAAGTCACCATACATGATATTTCGAGAAAAATAATATCTTGCGGTTGCAAAAACACATCTATAGATCCAGAAAATTGTAACAAATGTCTATTTTCAAGTGAAAATTGTCCATACAAATATTTGCCTTTGTGTTCTTTTCTTTAGAAATCTCAAAGTCACCCCTATCAAGATCACCCAAGGTTGTTTAGAGATTTCAAGGGCATCCCTATCTCAGGTGATAGTCTCTTTCATTAGGAATTCGGTGACTATAGTCGCTCAAGATCACATTCAGGGTTACAGACAGAGGAAATGTATAAGATTTAGAACATAAGAGTAGAATATCTGTAATTCATAAATGTTCGAAATGATGGCCGTTTACATCGATACATTTTTATAAACGAGCTCTGACGGAATGTCGAACTCTGACAAATACATCCGAGGTGATATTCGTACATGCTGCGATCATGAGCATTCATCTGTACGCTATCTTTTAGCAAAAATAATCTTGTTAAATTTTGTATGTTTCCCCTGTCTGTGACCTTGAATGACCTCGAGTAATTATAGTCACTGAATTCCTAATGGAAGGGACTATCATCGTAGGTGTTTAAAAAGGGGTGGTTCCGTTTAAGAAAAATGAAGGTTACCTTAAAATTTCTAAAAAAAAATAATGAAAACGAATATTTTGACGTATCCCTGATAACAACAAAGATATTTGAGGTGCGAACGTTAGATGATTCATCCTGTATACAAACGAATTTCAGTTGCAATGTGAAGATAAACAAGAAAAGGTTTAATGTAAACCTTAACCTGGATCTATGTGAACTCGAAAATTAAACATTTCTTCCGACCTAGAATATTTCCATTCCCTATGGCTTTTCGAATTTTATGCATACCAAATTGTTATAATACCTCATACAATACCTAAATGTTTAGTAATTGGTTAGATCACAACACATTGAATAATGTAAACAATATTTTGAATGATACAGCAATTTTTAGTGGTAACTCTGAGCCACCATTCTGGTGCTATCTTTTTGTCCGGGCGTATAACACTGCATTATACTGATCCATCAACTGCTTATGAATGCCTGATGGTCCCGATTGGACTCGGATGACAGTCGACGCGTCGATGTTCTCGTGCAAAGTAAAAAATCGGACCTCGAGAAGACATTACAGAGAAGAATCGCAACGACTAGGAGAAACATCGACGCAAGAAGAGCAAAGTGTGAGGGACGATCTCGGGGATCGTCCTACAACCTTCGTTTCCCGTCCCCGCTGATCACTCGTATTACACCATTTACGTTCATAAGTCTACTACGATATTTTACACGCTCGCGACCTGCTATGTACACATCGAAAATTTCTCTTGTCTCTTGCCGGAGGAAAGTCAGTCTTCCCATCAAACCTACGGGCACACGCCGCGCTGTTCCGTTCCACCTTCACGCTCAGATGGAACGCGAACTACCTCGGGTAAGTTAAGCCTGTTCGGATACGACTGGAAGATGAGGATCCTCTGGGGAAAATGAGGGAGAGGGCTGGAATGAGGATAGACTACGAGTATAATTCCATTAAAAGCTTCTACCGAGAACAACGATGACACAATGTGTGTCTCAGAAAATAACGCGGAGAATTGACCTCAGCAAAATGTGCAGTCGCACATCAATAATTAGCGTAAACAGCTTCGCCCATCGATAGTAATCGATCTTCTCACTCGTCGCAGGTATCTGTTCCAGTCAGTTGACGAATCACACGAATTATTCAACGTTTAGATACCGTATATTAATACTTCAATTCAAATTCTTCTTAGCCTTTACGCGACAGACCATTCGATCGCTATACTACAAAGTACAATAGTCCCCGCATTTATTCCTTGCCCAATTCTTTCAAGATCGAACGAACCCCATACAATTCAAACCTATCGTTGGCGTTTATCATAGCTTTCGTGGCAGTGCTATACAGAACTCCGACTAAATAAAGATAAATATCATTTTAAAGCAGGCCCGTCCAACTTCTTCCCCACTAGCAGCGTATCCCTTCCCCTACCTGCAACTTTTTCATGTTGCCCCTACCCTTCACGTGACTGCAAGGATACCTCCCGCTACATTCGACAGGAGTTTGGTAAGTAGGACCCAGGAGTAGGGAGTTGAGCTGAAGGAAGGATATCCGCGTTGAATGCGGACAGTACGCCACTGGATGATCATAATCTTCGGCACGAGAGTTGGAGAAGAAGGGACCAGGAGGCCCCTGGGCAGTGGAGTTTTAGTGGGTATTACCTCAGCCCTAGTTTTTCTCGGCCAGGTCGAGCCCCACACTACCCCACCCGACCAACATCAAGAGCTGGGGGGAGGTGTGCGTAAAAGGCACCACCCTTAAATAAAAAAAGGACCCAGGAGCAGCGAGAGGAATCCCTGCTACAAGTTCCCAGGCCTGTTTTAAAGTATGCCACGAAAGTAAGAGTTTAAACGTACACCATTACAAATGTGCGCTGGTAAGACGAATCGTTCAAATGATTAAAAAATATGACAACCTGGACAAAGAATTGTATGTTAGCCACATCCCTTTTTGAAACAGCCCGAACCATATTACCAATCCCAAGGTAGCGACTATTAAGCGGGGACTACCGTAGTACATTTGAATTTCCATTCATCCTTAATTATCGAGCATGAAAATCATGGAAAGTTTTGGAAAGGTAGACTGATAAATCTTGGTTCGTAGTTTCCCCGAAAAACGGTTCCCTCCAAAGATATTTGTGCAGTTTAATATGAACGAGTTGATGAAAGAGACATTGAAACCTACTGGACCATTGATCACGTGAGAAGACGTATCAAAAAAAATGCTATAATACTTAGTGCATGAAGAATTGAACGCGTGAGCAGAGTCGCCAGATCCAGATTTGTGTCCCCACTCTACCTTCCCCTTCTACGCCTCATCTGGCGATACTGCGCGCGAGCTTCGTGGCCTCGCGATCATAAGAGTGAATATCAAAACGCTTATAACTGTAGACTGTAGAGTCGAAAAGGAAATGAATGTGTCGCCGTGTTGTCGAGCAAGAGATAGAAAACTGGGAAAGCGTGAAACAGTTTAATAACGAGAGACACTTAAGAAGTAATTACTTGCTGGAAATTCCATGAAACTTAACGAATAGCTTCAACCTTAGCCACGCAAAGGAAATGCTGTTAGATTATACTCTGCGGAGAGACGGTTTTCATAAGTCATTGAATACAGCTCTCTGTACTTCGAACACGAATTCTTCCGATCTGTTGTTAGCGCGACAATTGTACAAATATTCTAGAAGAGATAAAAACGCGCTCTCACCGGAATCAGTTTGGGTCATTACGTAATTAGTCTACGACTCAACTTAGGAATCTTAAAAGTTTCTTCGATTGTCTATAATTTAATCTAAACTCGCTTTATGAAAGACAACGATGTAGGACAGGCCCGGGCAACTTCTTCACTGCTGTCGCTTCACGACTCTCACCACGAGAGTATCCCTTCCCCTACTATCAACTTTTTTATATTGCCCCTACCGTGCATACGGCCTCCTATACGCTGCTAATCTCCCCAACCTCCTCTAACACTCCATAAGAGTAGGGCGAGGAGTCGTCTGTAACTCGCGAGCCGCAAGTTGCCCAGGCCTGATGTAGGGCATAGATTATTGCATACAAAACGTGTCTCTACATTCAAAATGTACCTCAAGATTACACGAATCAACGTACATACGCACAAAAGTCTTTCCACGTATATTGGTCGAGCTAAAACGTTTCAAAATAAGATGTAGTAGTTTGATACCTTGGATACGATGAACTTAATAACATTTAACCTTTCGACGGCGGAATCTCGGTGTATTTTGACCCGGAGTGTCAGAATCGTTTCTCAATTATACTCAGTTTCTATAAGGAATTAATTAAACCATCTGGATTAGAAACAATGAAAAGATTAACCCTCATGTAGCCAACCAGAACGTATAGCTTATTTAATCCTTAATAGTCGAGTGGTGACTCAGAGTCACCCCTAAAAACTGCTGCACCATTATTCAATATGCTGTTTAGATTATTAAATATGTTTGTATCTAATTCATTACTAAACATTTAAGTAACGTATGAGCTATTATAACAATTTCATATCCATAAAAAGAAAGAAAATGATATGGAGGAATTTTTCTAGATCGAGAGAAATATTTAATTTTCAAGTTAAAATAGCTCCGAGTGCAAAGAGTTAAAACCTTTTTGTATTTACGACTATATTATATACTTCTCTCATTTTAAGATTATAAATTAATATTAGCGAGCAAAGAATGGACATTCACAGAAATTTTGTAATATTTTTAGAGGTACATTAACAAGTTCTTAAAAGAAATTCAGTAAATGGGTACCCGATTGGCTGCGCAAGGGTTAACCTGTCTACAAGAAGTGCTTCCAAAAATATTGTTTACACAATCGATAAATAATGCGGTAATAGTTCTAAACATCATCGATTACATGTAATATCTATCAAAAGTGTTTCGAGGAACGTGGAAGAAATAGCTACGAGTTTAAAGTGACAATTCGTGCGAGTAGGAGAAGATTTTTAAAAAATTCGACTGTCCGAGGAGAGGCGCAAACGCTTAGAAGCGAAACCGTTAATTGTTAACAAACTAATGAAAGGATATCGCAAACGGGGACTCGGAAAAGCGACGATATTCGCATAATTAATCTGAGGGATCTCACGCGGGAAAATGTTAACGAGGCACGCGAAGTTTTTCCGCGGAACTTGTCTGACGCCGCGCCGCGCGCCGAGGCGAGGGAACGATCGCGTGAATCCGGCTCTCAAATTGATGCGATTTGAGATAAGCACCGTGTTAATGACATCGCGTTTCCCGGGGAAACGGCCGCGTAATCAGGACGAACGCACAACTTCGCTCGGATGAGCTTGACTGAGAAGCGGCGTTGCGAGATGTCGGACAGGAAAAAAATTTTGAGTAAGTGTTTCGCGCGTCGCGCCAGACAATAAGCGCGTTTCCTACATCCGACAAACTATCCGAACGCATTCGGTGCAAAAACTTCGTGAAATAAATAAATAGTCTTTCATATAAAGAGCAAAATTGAACCAGTGAAACCATTTCTTTAAAACATCATTATTCGCGTATTTATTAGGACAGAGTTCCAAAGATTTCAAGAAGCACATGATTTCATTTATTTATTTTAGCATGGGAAATAATTGATTAATCTATGTTCTAATTCTTTACATTTAATTTACTAGTAACAGTATTTTAACCTTGAATCAGTACTGCTGTGAGTTGAAATGGATAAAACATTGCCTCGTTAAGAATGAAAGAAGTTTGTCATGAATCGAAGAACAATATAAACAAAATCGGTTCCATAATGAAAAAACTCTGCAATAATTTTTTAATAGAACGACTCAGTTTTGACCCATTGTTCTTTCTGCATTTTCTATCCTTATGCCGAGTAGAATACGACACAATAAACAAAATTTATGACCTTTCGACCTTGATAGACACGTTTTACGAAAAAATTGGGAGACGCGTTCGAAGCGCTGCGAGACAGCTGATAATGTATAAATAAAGAGTGGAATCCAGAGAATTCCGAGGGACCTCGAGACACGGGTGACTCGAAGAAATCAACAACACATGGAAGCCGTCGAGATAGTCGGTAATGTCAGTTTAATCACACAGAAGTGGTCTAATGTACAATTAGGAATTTGCTTCGACCGTTTCTTTGGTATAGTTTCAGTGAACTGATTCACGGTGATCGCTCTAACGTAGGACGCTCTAGTTTTTTTTTTTAAACCACACACCTATGTACACTTACGTCTCGCACCTGTATCGTTAATCGTCGACCTCGCTACTCACGAGAAACAAAGCGCATACTCGAAATTAATGGTATCCGTGTCTCGGTGGCCGAGTTTCGGACACACGCCTGTACACCCGCGTCCTGGCTGCCCGGTTTCACGAGCCACCGATCGTGTCCACCGAATTTCCTGTTCGGGGTTTGCCTCGTCGTCGCTTGGTCCGTAAACGAGTATCTTCCCGCGATCGGCATGCTCGGCTCCTGTCTAGACTTATATCGCGATACCATTTCGATCGATATCTACATCATTTTATCGTTTTATCTACGCCGTACAACTACAGTTTACTCTCTCGGTCGTTACTTATATAAATACTTAATCGTTAAATGCTGTATATAGATGCCTCTGTCGTATCGCGGGTACCGCGTCGACCCGTATCGACGACTCTGGAAGGAAATAAATTATTTCATGCGTCTATCTATTGCGTCCAGTGTGTGTGTGTGTGTGTGTGTGTCGAGCGAGTGAAACGTCTGTCGACGATGTGGAAGGTAATGTACAGTACGCGAAAACAAAATAGCTACCGATCTCTGCTACTCGATACTACACCTATATACAATCGAACGGCGAACGCGACGCGACGCGAACGCAATGCGACGTTCGCCGGCTATTCCTTTTATTTTTAGTCGAGAGTATACGCCTCGACAGCAAGTACACGGATCGCGAAATCGGCTCGAACACGTGTGTAGATCGAATATATAAAAACGGGCTCCATCGTTGGCACCTGCGAGGTTATGTCCGCCGCAACTTCTATTATTCGTTGATGGACGAAATGATTGTTGCTCCGAGTCGCGAATAGTATTCGTGAACGAACGCTTGGTACAGTGTCCGCGATTCTTCGGATTCGAGGATGAATCGAACGCGTCGTGATACGGCGAAACGGATGGACGTTCGTCACGGTACATTTGTCGATATACCGTCACATTTTGGTGTTCCGAATTGCACTCGCTTGCTAAACCGAAGCGCTAATTGCCTGTCGAACGCCCGAGTGCTCCTCGCGTTCAAACGGACGTTTTCAACTCGCCAGATTAAGACTCTCGCCTCCCACTCTAGCCTTTTCCTTCTACGTCGCTATTTTTCCACACTTCCGCCACGACCCGGTCACGTGACCAATCCGGCGCCGGCAAAGAGAGGGTAACATTTTCCCTCGATTCGAGTCAATTCCCCTAATCTGGCGACACTGCGAGTACTGTGGTGAGATGACGAGAAGGTTCCCGGGGTAGGATTTGTCTCCCCACTCTACCTTCCTCTTCTACGACGCGTCACGTGACACGTTTCGCTATGTCGTGCATGTGTCCAGTGCTGGCTGAGAGAGGGGAACTTCTCTCCTCAATTCCTGCTCCCTCCCCTCATCTGGCGACACTACTGCCAGGGACCTTCTCGTCATCTCACCATAATACTCTCCGTACCTTGCAAGATGTCCCCTGGCAGGAATGCGACAAGAATACGGCTGTGAGCCGTCCGATTGGGTCATTCCACACGCATTTTAAGTTCTAGCCGAATTATTGGCTAAAGTGTGCGACGTCAAATCCTAACCATTGGCTGCGAGACTTCTTGTGAGGCACGGAGAGTAGGTCGTATTTGCATTCGAGCACTCGAGCACTTGAGGCCTAAGGTATTCGAATACTGAAAGAAGTACAAGTATGAAACGAACTGATGCATCGAAGAATTCAACCGGTGAAACACTCGCGCATCCGAGACCTCCGAGTGTCCACATACTCGAGCGCCGAACACCGAAGCACCTAAGAGTTCAAGTGTGAATTGCGCAGTCGGGACGCTCGGTTAGTTGGACACAGGCGAACTCGGATCATCGCGTCTTCAATTTCTCGATTACTCAAGTCATTTGTACTAATCTTCCTTATTGTTTTCGCAGAATATATTTCTACGGTACACCAGAATTTTCTGGGGTAAGATTTACGTTTCGTGGAGGATGCCTCAATGACCTTGACTGTGACATATCTTGTCGTGGACACTCACTCGAGCAACTTCCAAGCGGTTCTAGCCGTGGCTTGGTTTTTATGAAACTGTTATTATTAGCAACACGTGTAAGGAAAAATTATTGAGGATCATGCGCCTGACAACGCATATCAAGGTCAGGGCAAGCATCGGATCATCCTCCCGTAAACTCTGTCTCGGATACCGAAAACGTTGCGCGCTATGAAAAATTCGTCAGAATCTATGGTCCGAAAGTTACCTCGACATCGAGATCGTCCCCCCCACGTAGAAAATCATAAAAAAATACTTCGATCAGCAAAACCCACTGTGAATCCTAGGTAAACGCGTTCCAAAGCCGTTCCAAATATCAGACTTTATCGTAGCACTTTCAAACCGATCGATCCGTAACGTTCAATTATTAAAAAAAAAAAAAAATGAAAGACACGTAACAAGTTCATCACCGTGGACCCGACGAGTGGATCTTCGCTTGGAATGGACAGGGGAACGCGTCGAACAAATTGGCAAACGTTCGTCAGTCGACACCCTAACGATTATCAAAACCTGCCGCC
Organism: Lasioglossum oenotherae; assembly: GCA_028455765.1. NCBI lineage: Eukaryota > Metazoa > Arthropoda > Insecta > Hymenoptera > Halictidae > Lasioglossum > Lasioglossum oenotherae. The sequence goes on along the minus strand of CM052298.1, from coordinate 12,540,860 downwards.
TGTGTGCGCGTCGAGTTGCTAGTGCCATGCGGTCGAAAGTATTCCCCATATTTCCGGGCCGAAGCCCCTCGAATAACGTTCGACTCTGCTCGACTCGTTGACACCATCGCGGAGAACAAACCGTTCGACGAGAGCCAGTGCTACGGAGCCGCGGTGCGGCGCCTCTCTCGATCCTTCGACCGGGCCGCCATACTTCCACTTCCGCGACCACCTAGTTCGCGAATGAGTAAACTTCCTTAGCCTGTTATTTACTGACACATCGAGGAAAACGTGCTTGTGATCTACTTCGGAAAACTACTGTTCTACGATAGCTGCGCTACGCGGAATACACCTGTGCGTAGAGGGCACACACACATACTTAATTTACACCCCCGCGGCGCGAAATGACTCGTTATCACGATGCTCGCGGAACAACCACCACCTCTACCGTTCACCTCGCCGCATAATCCTGTATACATAAATTACCTACTACGTCTAAACGTGACGAATACAAAGTGTGCGTATACCCACGCGGTACTCTTGTAGTGTGTTTTATATTTTTGGCAGTATCTCGTGTTCCGTTCGTCCCTTGTTTCCGGCTCTATCACCGATGGCGGATCAAGTCCAGCCTCCTCGATCGTCGGGCTGGCCGATCGATCTTACGATCCCCCGCTCGTATGTACATACATACACGCATTATACATGCAATCTTTGGTTTCGCTACGGAGCAATCGACGCGTGTACGGAGCACCAAATCGAATGGCACCGGTGCCATCTTACAAGCAAGTATCTCCGTCTCCGTCTCCATTCGATATCTACGAAGTCGTGTTAGGCCTGCTCCCTGAAAGAACGGAGCTACGATGCTACGCGTTGCTCGACGATACGCTACTATGACACCTTGCGACGACCTGAACGCGACTTCCGCGACTCGTCAGGCTCGCGCGTCCAACCAGCAAGGAACTTCCGATTAATACACGGCAATAACTGTTTTTAATATCCCTATCGAACATCCGTTCCCTAATAATCTCTCGTCTACGTCTCCTTTCTAACTGCTCCAATGAGCTTGTAAATATTAAACACAGTTGATCGATGAAATCCGATGGAAGTTTCAAGCTTATATCTTCAATCTATTCGCTGTTACGTTGCATCCAACATCGGGGATCCTTACGTTACAGAGAGCCTTCGTAGTGGCTCCACAGAGTATTTAAATATATGTATGTATATGTATATATGTATACGTATGCGTATTAGATAGATATTTGGTACCGCTTCGTGGTATAGTTTCGTTTTCCTAATCGCGAGGTTCGTCGAATTAGCACTCGAATAAATACACTAGCTGCGGAGAGCTTTCTTCGTCTCCGTTCGTTCCCTTTTCTTTTATAATACAATAATAGGTTAAACTTCGCCTCCGGAAATTAAAAATATTTCACTTTTTAAACGTAATCCTGTAGATTTTGGCGAGAAAATGCCGAAAATCCGGGTTTCAATGCTGGGAACTTACTGGTTCAAAAGTTATGCGCGTTTAAAATTGGACGATTTTAAGCGTCTTCGATATGCAATGGTGCCGCCATGTTGGTACGTACTCGGATATCATCGCGTGCCAAAAACACTTGTAATCGCTCAACTTTAAACACGCACAACTTTTGAACCACTGAGTTCCTGACGTTAATACTTGGATTTTCGGTATTTTCTCGCCAAAATCTACAGTGCTATATTTGAAGAAGTTAAAAATTTCAGGGTAACGTAAGCGAAGTTTAGCCCAATAATACGTGTGTGTCTGCGACCGTGTGTATATATGCGACTATCCTGTGTAACGGCGTGTATGTATTTATACGTAACCTTAACACCTGGAATACAAAACGAGGCGTGAGCTGTCAGTCTTGGGCGATGAAACGTCGAGAATACGGTGGCAACTGGTACGACGCGGCGGAATCGATCGTGGAAGAAAAATAATCGAACCGCGGACGATAAATCGATCGTTGTCCGTGGTTTCACGTGAGCGGCGGAGTAGGAGGGGCAGGAGGGAGGGTGGGCGGCGGCGAAAGAACAATTCAGCCTCAAAGTCTCATCAGTCATTAGTACTTACTTACTTGGGATCGAAAATTGAGCATATTGGAATTTGTCAGCTCGCCCGTGTCGTTTTATCGTGGGAATGTGCTTCTTTTCTACTCCGTTTTGTTTCGCTCGTCGTGACTTGTGTCCGTGTGTACGGGTTGTGTGCATGTGTCGATCGATTTTTTTCACGAGCCGCAGGGAGGGTGTGTTTCCATCTCGAGCTCTCTTTTTTTCGGTTTTCGCTTTTGTTTTTTCCTTTTTTTTTGTTTGTTTGTTTGTTTGTTTGTTTCTTTTAGTTCATTTAGGCGAGACATCGATGTTACGTTCCTCACTCATCCGTACCGACACAAAAAGTCGTGCGTATAACTAGAAAATATCTACGGTGTCAGGAGCTTTATTTTAGTCGAATAATACTGATCGTGATAGACGCCCGTCTCGCGCGGTGAGAACGTTCGCGAGTAACAGTCGTGTTTTCGCACAGGGTGTTCCATTTAGCCTGATTATTCTGTCTCGGAGCTTTCAAACTTTCGAAAGCGATAAAACGATTGATCGATCGGTGATCGAGTTCGACCTGAACGTATCTCCACAACTGTTGTGGTCTTTAATTGTAAAAATGTGTGCACCATCTTTTCATTGAATGGAGAAATATCGGTGGGGTCTTGAATGTCAAATATCTATACCTACGAGTAATTAATATTAACTGAAATACGGTAATATCTACGCGTCAACTACTCGTCTGTGTTTATCGAACACTGTGTCGCCCGTACTCTAGAATTGTATCAAAAAGCAACTGGGCTCCTTTGGTCGCTTCAATCATTACAAACATGTCACGATTCCGAAGCTTTCTACTGCGGTTCCCTCGAGAAACTTATCGAAGAGCAACCATAAAAGCGATTGTTGTTGGACTTTTCTTTTCAAACTTTCGCTCAGACGTTGTGCCGTTCAGACACCGCAACGGTTCAAGACGTTAGAATGCTCAGAATGAATACAACACGCTGTGAAACCAGCCGAATGAGTGTTTAACAAAGTTCGTTTCGAATTCGTTGTTTCCGGGTAGCTGTCGGTCTCGCCACGCGATCGCGCGAGAAACGTGTAAAAGGTGAGCACTCGATTGCTTCGAGCTTCCAGACAAATCCTCTTGTCGGTTCTTCTAATACTCTCGACGCGGAGAATCACAGTGTCGCTGTTCGAAGGTCGGTCGGATTACGGTTCCGTAAACTGTGGAATTTGGCAAAGTATGATTCGACGGTCGTCCACTTACCTGAGCCGCCGCGAGGCCCTCGGTGACTCGCCCCAGGAAAAAGTGTTCATACAAACTGTACGCCGAAACGCGTCACGCTCTACCACACGTGTGTATAACGCTACTACAAAAGTTCGTGACATAAAAAGGTACCGGGTAAACGGTGCCCCCCAATGATCGTTACGTAGAGTGATCCAAAAACGATGCGATGCGTGATCGCTTCATCCGAGACAATGTCCGGTTCCCGCACAGCAAGCGGTAGCTCCGTCATTACTGTAGAAAGAATTGCGCGCGTGTGTATAGCGTCAACCTCCGTTCAAACACACCAGCTGAAAACTTGGAAAAGCTACGATTCGATCCATGCATGCTCATCCTCTGAAATCGTGCGTCGAACGAGAGGATTACCTGCCTCCTAACCGGAAGTTAGATCATCGCTGGCCTGGCTGATCTTGATCGGGTCTAGCCATGGCCGAACGATTCAATTTCATTCGAGAAAAAGAAATGTTTCGAGCTTCTGAGAATCTCTCGATGATCTGTCTAGAGTTCCTCCGATAGAGCGATCGGCGCTCTCGAGCCGGGCTTCATGTCCTTGACGCCTATGCCGATATCGTCGACGGGCACGGGCGCCAACTTCAGCTGGTTGCCGTTCAGCTTGATGTCGTTCACCGAATGAGACCGTCCGTGAGTGACCAGCGGCTTCGCGGTCTGATTCGTGCTGGTGTTCGAGTTTGAGCTGCTGACGGAGTTGGTACTTGAGCTTGTTGCATTGTTTGAGCTCGAAGTGAAGTTCCCGGTGTTGCTCGAGACGGAACTCGAGTTCGAGTTCATGTCATGAGGAGGACTGGGGACCTGGATGATCGGGTTCATTATGGACGACTTGGCTCTTGGTTTTGGCCTCGGGTTGCTGAACGAGTTCAAGCCCGAGCCCGTCGTCAGAAGCTGCTCGGGTTCGCGACCGGTTTCTACGGCAGAGTCTGGCGACGCTGGCAGCTTGGTAGTCGTCGGTGGTTTCGTAGAGAACGCGATCAATTGGTTCGCGGACTGCGATCGGACCGTGTGACCACCCAGCTTATCCCTCAGCGCCATTTGGTAAGCTACCTCGAAGGCCTGGCCTAGAGTCAGAATCACCTCTGTCGCTTGGTCCTGGAACAGGCAAGTCTCGCTTCGTACATTTCTCGGAAAAACAAGTATTATTCATAGACTGAGAAAAAAAGTAGTTACTTCAATAACACGCGTGTTATTGTAATTTTTTACTTGGATGAATATCAATGTATTCTTTTCAATAGTATGAAATTTAGAAGCAAATCGTGATGTATTTGAATTGTC
>CM052298.1:12353920-12536160 GCA_028455765.1 Lasioglossum oenotherae | reverse complement strand
TTTTTTTTGTTTCGACAGGACTTTTTTCTCAGTGTAGGATAAAACTATTATTCATGGGAGGGATAGTAAGGGGTCATTCCTTGCCAAATCGATCACTGTTTCATGTCACCATCGTCGATTTTGTTCTAAATGAAATGTGCTTTAGTCCAGGCGAAATGGGGGGAGGGGAGTTAAAGTCATAATTTTGCCTGTTTAGAATTAGTTTAGAAATTATAGGTGGTCGGTCTCAAGCAGACCGAACGTCAGATTTAGATTTATTTAGACTGGTCGGCTGCAATAGCTCGAGACATTCGACGCGACGGTCCCAGAATGATTTGGATGTCATCGGACACCACTTCGAGACCTCCTCGTGGGCGAACACATTAACAGGGTGATCTTAGGGCGAACTTTAAAGATGCGAGCTGATATTATACACGACGCGACGCGGCACCGAAAATCAGATCTCGAAAACCACTCGAACCGAATAGAACGACGCTTTTATCTCGAACCTGTACCTTGTTAACTTTGAAATATATGTATATCAAAATATGTTTTTTAACTTCCAAAAACGTCGATTTTATATCAATTAATATCAAAGACCCGAGTATCGTCGCGAGCAAGTGAAACGGAATTTACAACCCCGCGAGGTTCGGCATACGGACTTGCGGTATTCCGACGCTTCAATGGGCCTTCAAAGTTTACAATTTTTGCTCATTTTGGCGAAAACGGACCTCACATACGAATTTTTATCTCAAGAACTATTGGTCTGATTAAGCTACATTTTGTTTTGTTATATTCAGAAAGGACTGGACTATTATAAAATAATTTTACAACCTTAATAATTAACTTTATAATGTCGGAAAATGTAAACAAATTCTTGTGTTTGCTCTTTTTCGATGATGGGCAAGAGTGATTTAGATGTGGCCATATTACGGGGTGTTTCCTCTTCAAAAATGAGCGAGAATTGAATAGAGAATTGAAAATTGGCGTCACAATGAGCTGAAAAAGTGTCTATACGGAGTTGTCTATACGGCACATTTCATTTAGAACAAAATCGACAATGGTGACGTCAAAAAGTGATCGTTTTGGCATGGAATGACACTGAGAAGAAATTTTTCACAAATATTGTGCACATCTTTTCCACATTACATCGAAACATTATTGCAGATTCTTTTTAATTCCGATAAGCGTTTTGAATTAGAAATGAAAGTGAAAAGACTTACCATTGTCGGCACACAAAAGACGTGACAAAAATGTGTCGGGCTGTCGTGGTCCTTGGTGATATACGCGAAATGAGTAAGATCATCGGCGTCCTGGCAGGCGCAGTGTATATTGCGAATTTCGTGCACGCAAATGGGCTCCTATCGATTTATACGATTCCAAATGCAAAAATGCACATATCAAACTTCATCAATTTCACTGTTAATCCTTCATGGCTAAAGTTTGCATAGAAATACACTAGATATCAGAGAAACTATCGATCACATTTATACATTGCTCGTTTTTTAAACGACTCTTACAGTTTCATATATTTGCAATTTTTATATGTATAAATACTGTAAAGCTTTGATCTAAGAAAAACCCTCGGGAATATTATCAGCGTTCCACGAGTTTTATATGCCACCATGAGGGATTAACAATAATGTATGCTGGATAATTTCACTGGAAAAAGATATCTTACGTTAGTAATCGTATTCAGGAAACGAACGCCACGAAAAGAAATTGCCAAAGTGATGTCGGGAGTGACTCTCGGCTCGCGACACGTTTTCTTCAACTTCTGTATAGACTTCTTTGTAGACTCGGTGCCACGCAGTTCTTTCACGACGGTGGAGCCCAGATACTGTGCGATTTTAAAACAGAAAAAGACCCTGGCTCTAGAATCACGACGAAAAGCATTGAATTCTCCTTCACGATGTAAACGAATATAAATAGCTTTATAAGTGTAAGGTTCCTAGGTTGTGATAAATAGGGTTTGATAAAACTCTTGAAACGTATAACACAGATCCACAAAATGTACTTGCTAAACTGTTACTATTTAGTAAACTAGTCTCCAATAGTTAAGTCCAAAATGTTAAAACTTAATGCCTATTGTGTTGTACCAAAAGAAGGCATAGAAATTTTCTATTACATTGCAATTTTAAATGAAACTATTAGATGACGATATTGTGGGTGACTTGTCAGTTCTCAATGAAAATTGCTGTCCATTGAAGGTTCCATTAAAAAGTGTTTAGCCATGTTCCATAGATTTCTTGAAGTTTCTTAAAATTATGTAACGTGTTAAGCATTAAAATAAATGTAGCCATACAAAAGATATACATTTTCTTTTTCCTTCTCCGACATTTTTGCGCACAAAGACGTTCTAATCACTGTAACTGTAAAAGAAAAGGTACGGCAAGGGGTTAAATTATGAATGAAAATCAATTTCTATGTCAGTCCAGTTTGTTGGAATTCAGGTAGAAAATTTTTATTTTGCATAAAGATCCGCTGTCTAACCCAGACCTTAAGCCCATAAATAACGCTAAAATAGTTTCTTCTGACCTTCCGAGCCAAATACCCTACTATGTTGTGGATGGAGAACTCTGGCAATATATGTAATACGATCGGGGAAACTGTGGCGTGGTGGAAACAGCCAAAAATTCCCGTTGCTGATCAAAGTATCAAGAAAGTTTGCCCGTGTGTGGTACCGCGACAATATGCCACCGGTAACGAGCCAAGAAAAAGGAGAATAGGGAATGCGAAATCAATTAGACTTACGTTGGCTATGTACGTGACGCAGCCGGCGACTAGAGCTTTTGGCTGGTGCCTCCATTGCGTCTTCAGGGTGGACGGAACGCCGAACAGCAGCTCCGACGGTGCCCTGATCTCGAGCTGTTCCGGTGCCGAGATCGCCCCATTATGCGAACTGGGTCGCTGGGGTGGCTGCGGGGCCGGTCTATTTTTGCGGTGCCTTAATGTGCCCGTGGTAGTCGAATTCGTTCCGGTTATCGACGTGCCGCCATTACCCTCCGCCGTTGTTTCCGGCAGTTTTTCTCGTATCTCCTCCTTCAGCTGCTGTATGTTCGTCTTCTGCGGAAACGAGGGTATACGGGCGTGTTACGAGCGATTCTTCTTAACACAGGCCACTACTGAAACTTTTCTTCGTTATTTCTGTTCGACGGCATACTTAGCGTGTACACAATGTATCGTTCACGCTAATTAGAAGCCGACTACAGTAGTGCTCACGTAAAGGGGAAGGGTAGTCACGTGACAAAACTAGCGAGAAAAATTATTTGAGCAGATTTTGGGCTGGGTTAGGGCTCATTCTAAAGAGGAAGGTTAAATACAGCCCGCTAGACAAATGATTTAACGAGATTGTTTATATCTAATTATATAATACAATATTATATAATATATTATATAATATATTACTATAATACATATATTATATAATATAATAATTATATTGTGTTTATATCTAATTACACTGTCCAACAAATTTCAACTTTTTTTATGTTCCCTAATTACTGTTGGGTCCTTCTTATAGAGTTTTTTGCGCTAATTCCGAATCTGTTTTTAATTTTTCTCCTATACGCACAGTTTTTGAGGAACATGGCTTTGAAAAGAAACATATTTTTCAACATTAAACAAATATTGTGATATTCTTATAAAAGATATTGAATTGTTCTTCGCAGCAAAAGGTTCTGTAGACTTTCCCGAACATAGTGATATCCAATATTAATACATTGTGATTGTTTAAACATGTTTAAACATGTAATGAATGAAAAAATGCAAAATTTGTTTTCAAGGGACGAATCGAGAGACATATCCTACAAGATGCAAACGGTTTCGTCCCGATTGGTCCATCCATATCGGAGTAATCGGTGAAATAATTCATTTTTCGCAAACAAAATCGTAAGGAATAAAAAAATCCAAAATTTTTCATGGGACCACCCCGGGGACATACTCTACAAGATGCAAAAGGTTTCACATATAATAAATACATATATAAATAAATACATAGAAAAAAACGAAAAAAAGGCACATACAGATCGAATTGAGTGAGCTCTTCCTTTTTCTGTCATGTATTTTTCTGTCACAAACAGACTTTTTTGACTGCAGTGATGGGGTCCAGCGGATTTGAGGCCCGCACACCCACGTTTCGACCCAAAATCTAGTAAGGTTCTAGTTCTTTGCTAGTTTTGCCGCGTGGCTATCCTTCCACCTTAAAGAGTAATCTAAAACAAATCTGATATCTTTATCGTATTCTACGACCCCAAAACCCCTAGAAAAATACTGTCCAAAATTTCGAAAACTTCTTACACTCCAAGATAACTAAGTCACTAGGATCACTAAATAGGTAAAAAGTCTCACGAAGAAGTAGAATTTGAAACAAAGTACCTACATAGATAGTATAGGTATAAGTTTAAGAGCTCCAGCCACGAAGATCGTCCGATACCAGTAGCGGATACAGGCGAAAAGAGACTCGTCTCTCGCAACTAACAAAATCGACTCGGACGCATACGAAAAGAGTCACCGACCGATGTTGTCGAACGCAAAACCATTCCCATGGTTTCGCGAACACCCGAACAACAGAAGGAAATATTTTTTTATATTCTTCCTAGTCGCTGAACCATGTGACACAACGTTGCACCCGTTTCACCGGTCCCGATACGTTACCGAACGAAAAAACAAAACGGGGGAATAGGGCGAAAAAAAGGAAGAGGCGGAGAGAGAGAGAGAGAGGAATAAAAAAACGGGAACCAACCCGTCAGCGAAAAATTTTTTGCAAGGCGACGCAAGGCCGCGCTCGCAAAATCCGGCTCGCGTCACAGAACGTACAATTACACGCGTAAAAGTCGCGTTTCGAATATTCAACCCGGTCACAGGGCCTCGGTCTGCCCCGAAAAAGAGGGAAACTTTCGACGACCTAGCCGAGCGAAACGCTCGGCACGGGCTGGCGTACACGAGAGTTACGATCGAATCGGATTCGAGGCACGCGAGCGTGTCGCTCGAATTCGGATTACACGCCGCGAATCATTTGTTACATCTGGCTTGGCTGTATAATTTGCGAAAAACAAGGGGATACCGGAAAACCAGAAACAGAGATGAACAGAGAAAAAAATGGGATGAGGTAAAGAGATTGGGAGACGAGCGGATAATAAAAAGAGAGAGAGAGAGAGACAGAATGGAACAGACGAAAGTAGACGGAAAGGTTGACAGACACGAGATTTGAAGATCGTCGCGGCGCGGCGAGGCGGGGGTGGCGCGTCGCACGTCCTCTCGGACCGCGAATCGTGAAATTCGATTACCGGCGAAAGAATAGACGTAAGGACCAGAGAAACGGAGGAACAAAAAGAGCAATTTGGGCGTGCGCGCGTCGACCGGGCGGCGATTAATCGAATTTAATTAGCTAATTAAGGGAGCAGCGCCGAAAAGACGAGCGGGACGAGGTAACGGAGTGGCTCGTTAACGGATCCGCGTATCGCGCTCGAGGCACCCGAACAAAAACCATTAATGTCCGCTCGAGCGATCAGACTGAAAGCTTTCTCGAGTGTCGCCTGCCCTGTCCCATCTCCCCCCGTGTACCCCTGATACACCACCTGCGTCATCGCCCCTGTTTTCCGTATACACATATCGGTGTACGGTGTACGCGCCCCGCGAACAGGTGAGTCGAAGCACGGGGCGGGGGGGGGGCGAGCACAAGCGTTACAATAACGGCTCTTCAATTAGCCACGATATTTACATTATGACGCGATCGGCTGAAAAGCCGTCAGAAGCGATCGAGCTTGCCGTGTCACACAGCCACCCTCCAGCCTCGTTTCGTTCTCTTTTGCCCAAGTGTACGACCCTTGTCAGACACCCCGGTGAACCGTTCACGGCAATTCTTAACGGGATTGTTGCAGCGCTCCTCCTCCTCCTCCTGATTCTCCAACCCCCCGTCCTTCCACTCGTTCTCCAACTCCTACTCTTACTCCTTTGCCGACACGCTGATTCTCTGTTTCCGCTGCACCGTTAATACGCAATCTTCGCGATGTGACGCGCCCCCTCGACGCTCGCAGGTGAGAGAATCGACGGGAGAAGAGTGTCATCCCGACGGAAGAAGAGTGTCACCCCGATGGGACTGTGATATCGCGTGACGAACGTCATTAGCCTCTTCCAGTCGATGTGCCTTGCAACAGCGCACCCCCGAATGGATACACTCTGCCTATTAAGAGGGCTACAGCAGTATTGCAACTTCAAACAATCAAAGGGGAATGAACAATTTTAACAGGGTATGTTCTATACCTCACAAAGAGTACACCCCGCGACAAAGCTGTAAGACATATGAGGAATAAAAAGTGTTATTCTAACGAAATTGTCATGATGAGAATGTCGAAAGGTGAGAAACAGTGACTGAATGATGAGAAATCGACATTAGCGCTCCTAGCTAAAAATGCCATGGAACTGACACTTGTACCGAAACCCTCCGTTTAGGTGTACATCGTAAATTTCAAACTGTGTGTTTAAACATGTATAGTTTAACATAATAAAGGTTGCATTCACGTTGTATGTGTCCCTGCAAATGCGCTTGGTGTATGCTTTTCCTATAAGAACCCTAAATCTCTCGATATTTAAGACAATGTGTGAGCCTTGACAGTTGCAGCACTGTCACGCCGCCCAATGCTTCTCGAACTCCGCTACATGCTGCCGGATAATGAAAATTACGCCTCGAAAACGCAAAAGTAGGCACCAAGCGCACTTGGTGTGTTTTTTATCTAACGATTGTGACTACGTAGGGGCTCCAAATGTGCATTAACGAGACGTGATTTGAAATTTACGGGACTCTAGCGGTGTGTAAGGGCGCCACCGCACTCTTGCTCGACCAAGGTCAAATTAAATGCACTTAAATGCACCACAGTGTTGCGAGATGGTGCGTTATGATGACCAAAAGACGCGCGGACTTTTCGAATCGTCTCTGCAAAATTTTCTCCATCTTTTGTAGTGAATTTTCGCAATTTCTATCTGTTGCTCGATCGCGTAATTCTCCATGACTAAACCTGAATACTTCCTGATGCCAGTTGTCAAAGTACTCTATGTTCGCCACAAAAAAGTGGCGCGCAATTTAAAATGTCAGGTCTTTTTGAGACACACTGTATAATCCGCAGTCCTTGGACAGTAGACCGTATTTGTTTCCCTTTCGCATAGTTCTACCGTAACGAAAGTCCATAAGAAATCGATTAGTATGCATCATGCGATTTCGCTTACCAAGGTGTTGAGATCCTTATTGATGTCCTCCAGGTTAGGACCGGTGCAATTGCGATTCTGTGCACGAGTATTTGAGCCGCTGACTGATGCAAGGATTCTCTTCCTGTGCGCTGGCTTTTGGATCTCCAACACAGCCGCGAGTTCGACCTCCCAAACGCACCTCACGCGGTCCATATCGGTGTACAAGTGCTTTTGGAAAGTCTCCGCGTAATTTTGCAGGTGGATACACTTCAACCACTCGACGACCGATTGGCAGCTGTTACCGACTCGCTTGTCCACGCGTTTGCTCAACAAACCAACGGCGTCCATGATCACGGCTCGCTCCTGGTCGCTGGTGATCCCCATATCCTTCAGATCCGATTCGTCCATGACTCCATTCTGTGACATCAACGCAAAGTTTGCTCGAGGCTTATCTTAACCCGTCAGTGCAGTCCTCGATGAATTCTTGTGTTACAAAACAACGTATACTCACGATAAACTCGAGATCGTCGAAACCGTAATTGGTGAAAAGAGTCTCGTAATCCGCCAGGCCCAACGTTGACAACCACTGACCGACGGAAGTCGAAACAATGGGGCTGCTGCTGGTGTCTGAACTCAGACCTGCGTACAAATCAGACAGAACCGCCAAGTTAATTCATGAAAGACACCATCGACACAAACCCCCCACGCGTCTCCCTTGTTCGCCCGTTTCTGCGAACCGACTTGAACTTCGATGACGTCAAGTAATTGCGGGAAACATTAAGGGGGTATTCCCATTCAGAGCCGTCAATGCGAGGCATTTCGGGGCTGAAATTTCACTCGGGAGACCAAGCATTTTCAACTGTTCTGAATGTATTGCACAATTTGTAGGTGTTACATAGATGTTAGATGCGTTGCTGTTGGTGACGATCGATCGTTGGCGATCGTCCGCTCGTCTGGCTGGTTGTCATTACGAGCCGACGCACAGTGGTCCGGTACCTCGCTTTTTGTGACCAAAACTATTGTAGCGTTATTTTAAGGTTTAATGTTATATTATTATAGGTCGTTGGATTCGTCTTGATACCAGTTAGAATATTATGAAGTAAAAAATATATGTTAATATTTAAAACATTGAGGTGACCTTCATTTTTTATAAAAAAAAGAGATTTTTCTTTAACTTTTTGTATTGAAGATTGTAGAAAAGTGAATGCTGATTAACTTTCGTTGGAAACATTTTTTTGTCAGATCATCGGAAATATTTGAAACATCTTGTTAACAATTCTCACAATGCATACTATTGTCTAGAAATCGCGGAAAAGTAGCTGAGATTGAATTCTTCATAGCAATTATACGAACTCTAGTAATGAGAGATTTTCGGGGTCTCTGGCTGGCGCAGAGAAAACGTATACAATACAATAGTATTTGTTAAAATTCGTTTATAGTTCAAGATTGCGGGAGATTGCAGTTCAAATTTACATGATCTTCTCAGTAAATATTCAAGCTTTCATACAAAACAAGTCCGATGCTTAGCGGTCTTAAGCGTTTTTGTATAATTCTTTTCAAAGTTTGAAATGCTATTAAAATACGCTATTCGTGTATGGACTAAACAATGCTTAAAAATGGATTAAATATTTGAAATGAGCTTACTAACATATATAAGACCATCATTAAAATCTATTTTCTAGTATTCGATGATTGAAATCTGAAACGTTTTATTTTACTTTGAATTTTCTGACTTTGTCTTTAGAAGGCTGTATCTTATCATCGAATTATCTAAAATGAATAATATTTTTTTCAATATATTAAAGTTGTGAAAAATTGATTTTTGGCCACGAAAACAGGGTCTCCAGACCACTGTGCGACGATCAATTTGTTAATAACAACCGATGTTCGTCTGGTAAATAACAGTCGGTAGCGAGCGTCGGAATGTAACGAGCCGTTAAAGAATAAACATCCATTTAAATAAACCTCCTATAAATCCGACGAAAAAATGATAAAACTTTAAATTCTAGTGCGAGGACTCCAAGTTTCAGTGTGCGGAGTTCTCTCGTTTAAAAGTTATACACGAATACAGTTGCTGGAGTTCCAGCGCATTTGAGAGGTTAGAACGCTACCATATTGGTTTCCAGACATAGGAGCGGACTTAGACCATATGCCTTGTTCCAAGATTACATAGTTTACCAGATTACGGATGTAGGCAAAGTGCTATAGTCAGTTGAGAAGTCACATTACCACGCTAGAGTGTATCTAGAGGGGAAAGGGGAATCGACGCCGTGTCTCATTCTGTATAATTATTTATGAAAACTGTAACTGTATTATATATTTTATTACTCATTCATTTTTACTTTACTCTTATTATTTTAAATATGCCTAACTCATTTTGTCAATTATAATTTGGAAAAAGCTAAATTTTAATTTGGATGTTGATAATATGAAATCTGTATTTATTTCCTCGCAACTTCCCTTATTTGAAAAGATATAATATTTGTATCACGGTGTTGTCGTTGCTTATAATCCTTTATGCAAGAAGCTTATACCATTTTCCAAATGTTTACGAAATAATGCATAAGTATACCTGTATACCTCTCTTTTTTATATCGCTATTGTGGGCACCACATACTCCGTTATCTTAAATTAAAGCACTATTCATATCCTATTACCAGTGGCGCACCCAGGGGGGCGGTGGCCAGGGGGCCAAGTCCCCCCAAGAAAAATGTTCAGCTTCCAAAATTAAAATCGCGGAATAGCCCTTGACAGATATGTTGGCTACAAAAAAAGGTCATCACGCAAAACCTAGGAATGGGTTCAACTCGCCCCCCCCCCCCAAGATTGCATCCTGGGTGCGCCACTGTGGTTACTTTATTACTATTACTATTACTATTACTATTACTATTACTATTACTATGCCGGGTCTATAAGTATGTATAATGTATATGGTCTAAGGGAGTGGGTGTGATGTGGTGGGTGGATCCGCTAGGCCTGGGTAAAATCTGGGTCAGGTCTTGGATTCCTCGCATTAGAATTTAAAGTTTTATCATGTTTTCGTCGAATTGTATAATATTACATTCAGAAAAGTTGAAAATATTTGGTCCCCTGATTGAACGTGTAACCCACTTTAGACTAAAAAATGGTTAGGTTATCATCAATCAAGTGTTTTCAAACTTTGTACAATAAAGTCGCGATCTAGCTCCCTAAGGATCTCCACGATCACTGTCCCTTCACCTCCCTCTTCCGCTGGGGCGAGGGACATCCCCGCGGCACGAGCTGCCGCGCGGTACGTGTTTACATGCTGCCCTTTTCTACGTTCGGCATCCTTTGAAACATATGTAGTATCCCTACACTCTACACGATCTCTGTCCCTGCTCGGAACAGGCGATGGGAGCTAGTTCGTGACTTTACTGTATGTATATATCGTATAGCTGTTCTACAGTTTCGCCCTGTTTCGGCACAGCATGGAACGAATTAATCGTGTTATAGGAAGGGTTGACTGTGATTGTCGAAAGCCGAACTCAAATGAAAGATTCAGTTTACCTAGCCTCGTCTGGAACTCCTTCTCGAGCTCGGTGACGAAGACCGACTCCCTAACGAGTCCAGTCCCAAAGGACGCCATGATCTCCGAGATCTTCGCCCATTCCTCCTGCTCGTCGAACGGGCTCATTATGCTAAGGGATTTCTCGTCCCTTTCGCGGTCACGGTCGGATAATCGGAACGGGACCTCTCCGTCCTCGATGCGTTCCCCGCCTCCGCCCTCGCCTCCGGCTCCCATTCCGCATGCGGATGGCCCGTAAACGTTCCGCAGCCGACGCAAGGTCCGAGGCCGCTCAGCTGTCACGGATCCTTTCAACAAACCTGTCGAAGTTACAACATGCACGTTACACGCTGTCCCAGTAAAAAGAAAAAGCGTTCTGTCGACGTGTTAATCAACATTTTCCGCGCTCGATTGTTCGTACTGATCGATTATATCGCAAGAGGTATAAAACTATTCCCTGCGCGTACTTTCTCCCAACGCGTCTGATACGGCAACGCTACCTCTCTGCGAAGGAATTACGGTATTCTTTCCGTAACTGTCGAAAAGATCTCTACCGTAACTGTCCAAATTCGATTCACACCACTGGGAGATAAAATAACATCAAACACGACAGCATTGCGATTATAATTACTCGTGTAATAAATTCTACATTAATAAAAGCGATTAAAGTTTAAGGCGTGAAAGAGAACGACGAATGGAAATGAAAGAGAGGCAGAGAGTCGAAGCGTCAAATCTGTCTCTCTTTCTTTTTCAATCGCTGTCCTTCTCTACGTTCGGTAGACTACAAAGAATGTAGTACCTCTTCGGTAACTGTCACTCTTATAATACTGTATCGAGACAATTCGTTTCATCTCCGTAACACACTCCGTGACACGGTCGCATGCTAAACTTTCCGTTCAGGCCATTTTTATACATAATTCTTATGGAAAAACCATCAAAAGCTATAACTAAATTCTATTGAATTTTCAGTTTCAACACTCTTTCGTTTAATACATCCCACGAGTTTTTAATCAATTTTCCGTTTACACGAATTTTAGTAGTAGCCTGACACATAGATGATATTGATAGCAGCGAAAACATATCGTTGCAGAAAACATCCGTCCTTGATGTGAACATACCATACATTCCAAATCGATCTGTCAAATAGTTTGCTTCAGGCAGCTGATTAAAGTAGACGTGTTTGCTTTGGTTAGAAGAATAGAAAACTTAAAAAATCGTGCAATCATTGAATATTTATATAAAAAAGGATTAAACGGAAAGGAAATTTTTGATGATACGGTGAATGCGTTAGGGGACAGTGCTTCTTCATATGCAATGGTCAAAAAATGGGTTGCTCTAAATAAACCATGTTTAAGTAAACATGGTCGTACATTAATGATGATCCACGTTCAGGACGTCCAAGAATTGCAACCACTTCAGAAATGATTGATCGTGTCCATGATTTGGTTTTGGAAGATTACCGATTAACTGTGGTTGATTTAGCTGAGGCCACAGGCATCTCAACTCGATCAGTTCATGAGATTTTACCTAATGAATTAGGTATGAGAAAGCAAGATGGGTGCCACATTCGTTCGGATCAAAAACGCATTCGCGTGAAATGTTCTCAAAAACATTCGGATCGTTTGCAAAAAAATGAAACTGACTTTGTGCGTCATTTGTACACTGAGAAAAAAAGTAGTTATTTCAATAAGACGCGTGTTATTGCAATTTTTTTACTTAGATGAATATCAATGTATTCTTTTCAATAGTATGAAATTTAGAAGCAAATCGTGATGTATTTGAATTGTCTATCATGAAATGATTGAAAATAGTATCTGATTCAATACCGTATATTATTATTCGTAATATTTCTTTTTTTCCCTTCGATCAGATATGTTGTTAAAAAAATTTGAGAAATGTATTGATTTATACCGGAATTGGTTCGAGGCCATATCTTATTTTTTTGAAAACATTGATGGTCAAGCTATTGGCTTATATGATTGGCGGAAATGAGTTTTGCTATTGAAATTCAATAGTATGAAATATTAAAATAAGTTCATATGATATTGGCACTATTCAATAGTACATCTTGTTGAATCAACATATATTTTTTTTGTTTCGACAGGATTTTTTTCTCAGTGTAACCACGGATCAGACTTGGGTTTACCACTATGATCCTGCATTGCGACAACAAACCGCAGAGTTGACTGCGCCCGGTTGTTTAGCTCCAAAGTAGCCGAAGTGGTCAAAATCGACAAAGAATGTCATGACATCCGTTCTTTGGGAAGCAAAAGGAATTTTGTTAATTGATTACTTTCAAATCAGGAAAACAATAACAGGAGAGTATTACTCAAACCTTCTGGATCAACAGGATGCACAAATTCGGGAGAAAAGACCTAGCTTAGCGAAGAAAAAAGTAATTTTTCACCAGGACAATGTATCGGCAGACAAAGGTGTTCTTGCAATGGCCAAATTGAAGGAGTTACGCTATGAATTGTTGCAGCATCCACCATATTCACTAGACCTGGCCCCCTCTGACTTCCATTTGTTCACAAATATCAAAAACTTCTTACGTAGCAGGCTTTTTTCATCAAATGAAAAAGTTATAGCAGCCGTAGATGAGTATTTTAGAAGTCTTGAGGGAAATTATTGCAGAGATGGGTAAATGAATTAGAAAATCGCTGGAAAAAATGTATTGAGCTTCAGGGAGAACATACTGAATAATAAATATATTTTGACTACGAACTTTCTGAATGATCTAGTACGCGTTTTGGATCGCAGATATAGTTACTAGGTTTCAACTGATAAAACTCGTAGGAAAACATTTGAATGAAAGTACCGATTGACTTGTTGACGAGACCGACGTTCCCGAAATTCGTGATCCAGCGAACCTCGTGTTCGGCAACCACGCTGGCCAGCAATTCCGGACGAGTATCTGGAATCAACCGGCGGATATCCATAATGGATATGCGGTACGTACGAACGAATTCGCGGATACGTTGAATATTCATTACAGATTCGACATTGTTCGATGCCTCCACGAGATTAGTTCCCCGAAGATAATCAAGACCGACTCTCGACACCGATGTCGTTAAACAATCACTCGCTGCCCTTAAATGCGAAATTCTCCTTCGTTTAATCTCAATATGTTCAGTATAATTCCGCTGAAAAATAGGAAACAATAATGTGATTTTCCTATTTTGATTCCAACAAACATCCTAATGTTTATACGAAACAAAAATTGTCTGCATGGTTCGCAAGAGATAGAAACCGACTTGAATGTTATTTCTTCCCTTAATGATTTTAATACAGGAGAAATCATATATCGACATCTTCAATTTTTTGAATTTCCCAACCTTTTTGAATTTCATCGAAATCGATTAACATAAACACGAGCTACGAATGTAAATATTTTCGACTAAACCATAACTGTGCAAAGGTTCATCAAAGTCGTTGATTGGTTGATTTTGACGTTTCTAGTGAGAACAACGTGGAAACCTGTCCGGCAAGCCAATCGATCCGATTACCATTTCAAGATGACAAGACGAGGCAGTTTGTCTTCGCCTTCGATGCTCGATTCGACATCGGAAAGTAGTGATTAAAGCGCAATCAAGCTCCGAGGATCGTTCGTCGGACGTTTACGTCATTAGCGAGCCGCAAACAAGACCGGGATCGGCCGCGACAGCTCGCGTTGGCGTTCAAGCCCTTAAACGTCCGACATCGTCACGCTCCGACAGGTGCGAATAATCCCCCTTCCCCTTTCTCCCATTGGTGGTGTTCTCTCATTCTTCGGTCTTTTCATCGTCTGGAGCTTTGGTCGAGGGAGGGCCCCGGAGAGCGACCGGGTAACGCCGACATTAAAGACAATCCGTCGTTTTCAGCGGCCTGACAATCGACGCCTCGGTAATACCCTCGGCACAGCGTTCGCCATGGAGATTCTTTCATACGAATTTCACAAATGAGAATTCGCGATACGCGGCGCACGCGAATGGCCGACGACGTCTGAATGAGGGCTACGAAGAGGGGAGGGGAGGCAGAGGACAGCCTCGGCACAGACGAAAGAAAAGAAAACGAAGGGAAGAAGAGCGACGCGCAGCACGGAAGGGCGGGAGGGAGGGAAAAGAAAAAAGTACCACTTTAAGCAGCGGCTATGAACGCCTTTCAAAGACGCTGTGTGTATCCTATCCGCACGGGTGTACCCGAGAGGATGGCCGCGAGCGTGTACGAACGTGTATGTGCATGCCTCGTGAAAAGCTCATAAAAATATTACACACAGAGAGAGAGAGTGAGAGAGACGGTGGACGGAGGATACGAGCGAAAAGCGAGGGTGAGAGGTGCAGAGAGCGAGAGAAACAGAGAGAGAGAGGACGAAGGAGGCTCGCGCGCACGTTACAAGCAGCAAACGTACGTAATTTTAATTAAAGCTCCATGATGAAGGGCGTCGCCTGCTCGCGCGCACTCCAGCCAGCAGCGCTATATTATGTAGGCAGTTATTCAAGTCATATACACAAATTACATAAATCCTCATCGTCGTCCCTTTCTCCCGCTTTCCATCTTCTATCAGCCTTCCCTTTCCTTCCAACCATCTCCTACACTCCCACCCACTCGCTGCTTACCATCTCCGCGGCGGGATTTTTTTCTTCTTTCTGCGTCTCGTTTCTTTTTTTTTAATACATCCCTCCTCCCCTCGACACAGCCAGTTCTATCTCTTCCTCACTCTCTCGTTTCTCTCGTTGTCATTCTTCCCGTCGTCGCACGAGCGACCGCTGGCTTTCACGGCGTAATAGTTTCCCTCGCGAGGGAATCCGTTTACTCGCAGTAATTGGGAAGAGCTGCGACATTATGCGCTTTTTCTTCCCCCTTTATTTCATCGCCAGCTCGCCCCTACCGCCGCTTTAAGGAACTGACGCGCGCGCGCAAACGCGTCGAATGCGCTCCTTTCTCGTACCGTTACCTCTCTCTTTTTATTTTTGATCCCTCTCAATTCTCCCGAGTCCTCTTACACTCATTTGTCACTCTTTGCTCGACCTTTTTGTCCTCGCGTCGGAATTGACGTAAGGGAAGATTCGAAGTTCCAGTCTGGATTTTTGAAAAAATCTAATTTTGTTTGTTTTTAATCACATTTTTTACTTATTTGATATTTAAAGGATCCGCAGTTAAAAGGAAGTATCGAAATTTTAACAATTACCGAAGTTATATAGGCTTACATATGTGACTTCTTCACGCGAAAATTCAAACACGTTTTTCTCGAAATATTACTTTCAAACTGGAAAAAACAAATATCTCGAAAACTAATTAATCCATTTGAATGAATCTTCATTTAAATTAACGCTCAGCACTCGAGTCGTACCCTAAAATTTGCTCTACCATTATTCAAAATATTGTTCACATTATTAAATATGTTGGTATCCAATCAATTACTAAACGTTTAAGTATACCAATTTTATATGCATACAAACAGAGTTGGGCAAAAAATTTTATTAATATAAAATTTCTGCCTAACTCTCTCTCTCTCTCTCTCTCTCTCTCTCTCTCGCAGCATACAAGGAAAAAAATTAATATACACTCCTCAAAAGAATTAAGGGATCACTTGTGCGAACCCGAAAAATTGGTCCGTCCAAAATTGGTCCGTACAATCAAAAATAACTCCGTCCAAAATTGCCGTATCGATATTGTTAAACAATGGTTTGAAAGCCTGAAACCTATAGTTTCAGATGCTCTGTTTCAAATTGTTGCTATGTTGGTTTTTTACAAAGTTATAGCGGGATGAAGACAATATTGACGGTTAACAAAAATTTTGTGCAACTTTGGAACATCACACGGGGACCAACAAATTTTTTTTATAAATCGCGTTAATATCATTTGGAAGGGCTATCTTTCCTGTGTAAATTGTGTGGTTGTTTAATATTGTGCGATCTTTTTTATTCGAGTTATTCAACATTGAAGTAAATATGGGCTTTCTAACTTTAACTGGCTCCAGAAAGCGAAAAAATTATCGTAGAATCTTGTTCAAAAAAGCAATAGAAAGAGCGTTTCTTTCTCTTCAAGGCTGTTTTTTTTAATTTCATTAACATTTCGATATACCAGGTGTTTCTGAAAATATGCTTAAAAAATGCACAATTTCCATATTTCCTTGTGTATAATAGAAATTATTCTAGATCGGAAGAAAGCTTTAATTTTCGAGTTAATATAGCTCCGAATGGGAAGAGTGAAACAATATACTTTTTCCAAGAACTAAGATATTCAAGTCGGGACTCTTACTCGCCGTACGTCTAGCCCCCTCCTACATTACCTACTGTTTTTTGCTAGTTTCTACTATAAACTTGAAAAAAATGTAAGATTGTGAAATGTGCTATCTTTTTGCCCGAGAGTGTGTTCCATGACTAGGCAAACCATTCGGTCCCCTTAACTCTTTATCCCGTGATTCCTGCCTCCTCGCGGTCGCGGTCCATTAAGCGCTGGAAAATTTGCGGCGCTGCGCGACGCCACGATCCTTGGCGCTCGTAAACATTAAAGTAATCCTTGCGTAAATAAGTGTGCACGCCATGGATTTAACAGGACACGTTTCCCCACGGCTGAAAGACCGGATTCCGTTGGATATTAAAAATCCGTGGCCATTAAGTCACTCGTAAACGACGCGTCGTTACGATTTTCGAATCTGTCCGCTTACACCGCTCGGGGAATGGCCATTAAAGAGGACTTCAATTGACGACAATAGTTAAAACAATTTTATATTCGATTCGGCCGTTATCGGAGTACGAAATTAATTCGACAGACTGACGCCGCGATTTACAGTTTGGAAGACAAATGGCAATACTTAAAACAGTTTATGGTGGTTTACTCAACAAACATTCATAAAAAAATATGTGTGGATCGTATGTAGAAATGACCGTACAATTAAAGTCATGAGGGATAGAAGCTACTATTCAACAATATTCTTCGGCATATTGTCCGATTTCGATTAAGCCCATTTCAAATCTGACTCGGAAAATAATGAATTGTTCATTGACATTCACTGTTAACAACATTAAACTAAGCTAAACAAGCTACTGAATAGTATCCAGTACTAACTCTCCCCTGTTCGTAATATTCGAAACGAGATCGTGCCCCTTTTCAGCTCTGAATCATGAACAGCCGGCCCGTAAATTATGCTGACATTTGTCATTCAATCATGCTTCGTAATATCTGCCGAGAGTTTATTTGTGTACAGTGCTGTATAATAATAACACTATATAATAATAAATAATAAGACATTTTATATATTTATATATTTTGTTTACTTAACCTTAAAGCAATAAAAAAAACTACGAGTTTTATTAGAAACAAAAATTTTAAATGGTTCATTTACATTTATTAATTATTTGTATAAAGTAATTCCATTTGGTCTATTGATTCGTCTTGTTATACGAAACCTTCTCAATGATTTTCAGAGGCTTGCTCCATCCGAAAAAGAATAGACAACTCGATAATTAGATAAGCAAGCGAAAAAAATTAATTTTCTCATCAATCATTATTATTAATAAGTAACAAACAATTCAATCGTCGATAACTGTTATGAGTGGTCGAAATGAACTTCTCTCATCGATAACTGTGATGAGCGATCGAGATAAATGTCCAGTGGCGGATCAAGACAAACGGGGGTCCTAAGCCAGGCCTGGCCAACACGCGGCCCGCCGAGCGATTTTATATTTCTATTGAAACTTTTGTTTTTCGTTGTATGTATACAAAAATATTAAATACATGGTGTCATTGTTATAGTGCGCAAATGCGACTACGAACTCCAGTTCTATATTTGATATCTTTCAAATAATTGAATTACAGTGCAACAATGAAACAAATTTTTGCGTCCACATCAAAAATTAATTTTTACAATACTTATATTACATCCGAGAGATATTACAACTTAAGATATTTTCCACAACGAGTTGTAAGTGCTGTTAGATCCATATATGTTTGTGAAACGTTTTTGTCAATTTAATTTAAACATTTTTTTTCTAATTTCAAATAAATATCGAATTGATTCGAAACTCTGTGGTGATTGATTTGTTCGAAAACGTTGCAAGACAGAGTATTGAATGCCCATCACTACCGTTGTGTCCTTTGTCCCGCCGCAGTAATTCTAAGAAAACGTGGAAACTGGTGTTCTGACGACGATCAGACTATTTCGGCGAACTTTGACGCATATGTTCGATCCAAAAGTCGCAGTTCATCAATTAAAGTAAATTGGTCGTAGGTGCTACACGCGATCTTGAGCGAATCACAAGAGAACAGTCATTCGGGTAATCGCGACTGATGATGGATGCGCCAATTTATGGGTGATGTAATGACTCCATTACGGAAATGGATAATTTGCTAATCGCTACGCTGGCTAAGATAAGAACGACCTGGACGTGCGACTAGCTCGCCTCTGCAGCTTAGCAAGCTTATCATCGTTTGAGGTTTCTGGATCAAGTAAAACTCGAAATCTCTCCTAACCGTTGATTTGAGTGCCACTGATTGTTAGAAGAAGAGAAACTGATGAATGCGTCTTTATTATTTTATGAGCCGATAGCTAACAACGCCGAGATTCTGTGATAACGACGGAACAGCAGAATTCCACGGTTTGATGGATCCGCGTTATTGTTAAATGGAAATGTAGTGCTGCAGACTAATGTAAATGAATTATTAATAGGAATTAATATGCAATAGTGTATTGGAATATCGCGGAATAGGATACAGGTACGCCGAGGTAGCTGAAAGAACTCGATTTCGTATAACGTTTGGTAAAGAACTACATACCACCAGCTTTTATGGATAATGCTCATCTAAAAACATTGTCTCGCTGAATCATTCTCTGTCGAATAAAAACAGGTGGGAAAGGAATGGCTACCAATGCGGAATAACTGCGCAACATGATTGAATAATATGCTAACGACGCCAGCTGACTCATAACACCGCTAATTGAGCATAATCATAATACTCGATGGATTATGAAATGGATATTCACTTGAAGATGCAACACCAAATGAATTCTTAATAATGTTGCAAATTGCGAGCAGCAATTATGCTGTGTGTGATGTTATTAGCTTGTTACTAGCTTATTATGAAAATACAGTGAAACCTCGATAACTCGAAGCTGTTTATCTCGAAAACCTCTATAAGACGAAAAATTTGTTCGTTCCCTTCCGCTGCACTTTAAAAACCTCTATAAATCGAAATAAAACTTCCTTCAACTCGAATTATTTTCCATAATTGTGGAGAAGCCAAACAAGCCGAAACAGCAGTAAATGTTTTACGAAATTTCGTACAAAGGTTTACGATGAAATAGAAAAAATATGTATTCTCTGCTTTGGCTATCGTTGAAAACGCCATTGATCAACAATCTGTTAATTCATTAACACAGAGTAAAATCACAGATTTCTTTAATATTTAATAGTAATATGTAAGAGCCTAGTAGACTATATTTACTGTATTTATACAGGGTGTCTCTCTCTCTCTCAGCTGAAGGAGGCCACCTAATTATCTCCTTTATTTTTAATGGCACAAAAAATATAGAAGAACAATTTCTTTTGTCTGGTTATTTTTTCACAGTTTTTTCAAGGTCATTTTTGTTATCGGGAAAATTTATTTTTCTTATTCCATCAAATAGCGGCTGCAAAAATACATTTGAATATGTTCACGTCATTAACAAGATGGAATAAAAACAAATTAGTTCTTCCGATAAAAAATAACGATGACCTTGAAAAGACTATTAACAAATAACCGGACAAAAAAATTGTTCTTCTATGATATTCCTCCTTCGACACCATTTAAATTATGCCATAAATATTTTTTTTGTGTCATTAAAAATAAAGGAGGTATTCAGGTGGCATCCTTCAGCTGAGACTCCCTGTATAATAAATGACTCATCTCCAACAATGGAACTTTTCTTTCATTGAGACTATTACAATCAGCAAACTATTAACTCTTGTACAAACCCCCCGTAAGTCGAATTGTGTGTGTGTGTGTGTGTAGGGTAAACCTCTCGAAAACTTCGATAACTCGAAGATTTTGATTCTTCCCTTGATATTCGAGTAATCGAGGTTCGACTGTACTGTAAACAGCAATTTCCTTTGACAAAGAATACTAGTATTTTTTATTTATTTTTCATTTCGTCGAGAGCAACACATTATTTGTGAAACAGTAGAATTGTTCGAGGCAACGCGATGCTGCCACGGGCACCTCTAACGTTTCCGTTCTTGCAAGCTGGACGAATTCCTCGATTATCTTCGCGAAACGACTCCTATCGAGGTGGAATCGTTTATCGAGCGTTAACGTTCCACGTATTCGCGGTCATTTACACGGTAATGCCTCCACCGTTTGCCTTAACCTTTCTGCGAATCGCGAATACGTTCGAGGCACTACTGGCATTCGAAAGTATAGTCGTGTGAAATCGTTTCGAAGAAGGCCGACGTCTGAGGAAATGGCGATGGCCACTGGTACGAGAACAGAATGGTAACAAGATGGTTGATTGACGTCGCTTTGCCTAAAACCTTGAACAACCTCTCGACAGCTTATCGCACTGAATGCATATATGCATTTGTCACTACCGTATCAACCCAGTTGGAACTCAATTGTCATCGATAACGTCTCGTACGATGCAAGTACCTGGTCTTGAGAACAATTACACCCCGCGATACAACTACAAGACGTAAGGAAATGGACGAATAGTGAGTGTATCCTGGTAAAAATATTCTACTTCCGTCAATCCTAATGTTATTCTTCACATCAGAGCTTTCTGGACCATCCAAATTGCATTGTTTTTCGACAGTAAATATGACTCTTCGCTTAAGACGTTACATAAGTAAGTAAACACTAACGTCTAGTACGACAGTAATGGTATTTTAGGGTTCTTTAAATTGAAATATCTCCTAAACTACTAACTTTTCGACATACATAGGTGAGTACTTTTTTGTAACGAATGTCCAGCTGCAACGATTGATGTAGTAAAAAATACCTCATTCCATTAAAAAAATGAAGGTGACCTTCATATCTCTAAAAACAATTATATGAAAAAAAAAATTTTGTTGGTATCTTGTGAGCCCCATTTTACCATTCAACTTTGTCCTTCAGACATTTGACGTATCTTTAAAAACAACAAAGATATTCAAGGTGGTCAAGTTAGCTGGGACACCCTGTATATATTTTAAAGTATGCGTACAGTTTTAAAAATAATATATTTTATTCGGTACAGTAATTTTTGAAAAAATAGTGAATATTTTTAAAATCGAAATATTTGTATTATGTCTATATTTTCAATTTCAATTTGAAGTATTATTGCTGAAAGTAATGGTTCGAATTAAAAATGAAATACATTTATGAGTATAAAGTTTCACATAACGATAAGATACACACGGTATGTTTATCAACAAACAAAGAATTTTTAAAAGAATATGGGCATTGTGTGCATACCCTTTCAACAAACTACAAAGTGATGTTTTTTTTCGGTGATATACAGGGTGGGGCAATAACTACGTCCACTTTGAATATTGCCGTTATTTGTAATTTTGTGAAAAAATGTTATATACAAAACTTACACAGTATAGAGGGGCGCCAATTGCATTTTTTCATATTATTACATATAACGGCAATATTCAAAGTGGACATAGTTATCGCCTCAGCCTGTATACAATCTTTTCCAGAATTTTTAGCATCATTCAAAAGAAGAAAATGGGAAAAACTGGAGTGATTGAATTTCCCTTGCAACTACTCCGGCAGACAAATTTTAGGATTTAAATTTTGGAAAATAGCGCCCGTACTGAAATTATTTTATAGAGAATCGTAAAGAAGACCGCAAAGTATAACCTCTTCAGCGGGAAAAGGACACACTGCTTTTAAACGTATAGTTGCTACTTAATTAAAAAACGAATGGTAATTAAATCGGCCAAGAGCGTATTCATGTTTTGATAAATTCATTTAGACAGACAATAAACCAGACAGAGATTTATACCGTCATTGCATTCCTTGTGTATTGATTGAAAATACTTTTATGACACTTCATACATACTTGTTGTTTATATGTATAGTTGTGTAGGATGATTCACACTTGAGGAAAGCAAACAACTCGGCTATCTGTTTCGAGTGAACCGATATAAAGAAACTGGAATAATGTTTCGTTTGAAGTGGGATTGCCGGTAGAGACGGCGGCTAACGTGTACGTGTAGGCGTCAAGGTCACGGGAAGGCCAATTCTCTGGTTTATTAATAAAACTTGATATCTGCTCACTTATGAAAGTGTAATTAACATTGAATCAAGGTCATTTATGCTTGGTCAATGTCAAAAATTGCGAATTCTTGTAATTTTTGAATCTAATAAACTATCAAGCTCCTAACAGTTAGCGTCTGACTATTTTCTACTTGATGAATGTTGTTTAAACTTCGCCAATATGCAGTCACAAATAGTCGTAATCTTTGAATCAAATTAATTTAAAACGCTATCAAATTAATAACAGCAAGCAACGGAATTCGTTTTATTTTATTCATTAACCCTCCGAGTGCTGTGCCGGAGTCATTTTCACCTAATATTTGAAATACTATTTAGTATTTTAGATTTTATTATGCTTAAAGAAAATAGTATTTTAAATAAGATATAGAATTTCGAAAATAAAATATTTCTATTTTAACAATCTGAAACACGAAATAAAATATTTTACTTTTTGTGTTGTTATAATACTCTGAGAAACCGCATGAACATACAGTCTATCTTATCGTTAAGAAACGATTTACACGCGTAAATCTATTGAATTCGAACCATTATTTTCAGCAATAATATTTAAAATTGAAATTGAAAACAAACAAAATACAAATATTTTCTATATTCTTCACATAAAATACTATTTTCAGAAAAATTACAGCATCAAATAAATTATTTTATTTTCAAAAATTACTACATCAAATAAAATATTTTATTTTCAAAGTTGTACATATGCTTTAAAATAAATAGGACTATTTACTATTTAAAATACTATTTTCCCCAGCTCTGCGTTTGACTGTGTATGTATAGCTACCAAATTAGCCATCGTTCGAGGGTTGAGAAAGAGTAGATATCGAACAACTAAAATACAGATTCTCTGATCTGACTATCCAATGAGTTATCAGATTTATTACGCAACTATTGTAGATGCGTTCACTCCATAGAAGTGCTTAGTGCGAAGATAAATTGCACCGCGACCGTTATCTCTTTGTTAGCACCTAAAACGGAAGCTAGGCGGTTATTACGATCCGTATCTGTCGGGACGAAGAGGGAAAATATTTTCCCCGCATTCGAAATATATTTTTTCACGACGGGCCGCTGCTATTTCCGTCACCTCGTAAATTACAACCCACTCCGGTGTAATTCCCTGAATGAAACGTAACGGGGTCTTTCTTTTCGTGAAAAATTCGCCGAGACGCAACATACCTGACACGATACGGATGGCAGGACGGAAATAAACGGTTTTGGTAGCGTTCTTCGCGCCGCGGGACTGTTTGTTTTTCCATCGTTTCAAAAAAAGAATCAAGGTTTATGATTTATCGGCGATCGACAAGTCAATTGTTGTTCGTTCGCGCGGACATGAAATCAAATTGTATATTTATCCAGATGGGCGCTACACATATGTACAGGGGATCTAAAAAGTATTTCAACACTAAATTTCCGATTCTCGAGAAATTGTCGATGCTCGAACAAGAGGAATAATTTCGTTAAAAAAAAATAGAGCCTCTACTTTCGCAGACCATCGTCCATTTTTGTCTAGGAT
Source organism: Lasioglossum oenotherae (assembly GCA_028455765.1). Classification (NCBI taxonomy): domain Eukaryota; kingdom Metazoa; phylum Arthropoda; class Insecta; order Hymenoptera; family Halictidae; genus Lasioglossum; species Lasioglossum oenotherae. Next base: position 12,511,738 of record CM052298.1, on the reverse strand, counting down.
ATTAAATTTCTGCGTGATTTAGCAGGTGAAAGCTGAGAACACGTTTTTGGTCGAGAATGGTACAGATGAAATCGTCTGTAACAGCATCGAAATAATTTTCTTCCTAAATGAATTTAATGCTTTTTGTTTACTCATTCTCTAGCAAACTAATCGGTCTAAACTCTTTAAAAAAATTCGAGCCCTTCGGACTAATATCAAAAAAGTTGTACAATTTTTAAAAGTGTCTACTTAATATTGTCCCCGGCTGTATATCAGACAAAAATGAACAATGAATGGTAAAAGAAAAGGCTTCAAGCTCTAAAATAACGTTTAAATATTGACAATTTCTCGATTATGGGAAATTTAGCGTTGAAATATTACTTTTTGGATCCACTGCATATCAGGGCCGTATTATAACATAACAGATACGGCAAGAGCTGTGTCGTGCCAAAGTTAGAATCGGCTCTAAAAATAACGGAATTGCGAGCCTGAAATAGTCGAGGCGGACAACACGAATTCTACGAGAAAAATGACCCCGGCCCACGTTCCTGATGGACATCGATGCCGCTTGCTTTTACGTTGGAACTATCAACGATCAATGTATAACTGTCCTCTATTTTTCAATACCACAGATTAATCCCTTCGCTGCTGACATCGCAGAAAATCAAATTCACAGTGCAACAGTATGTCGCAGTTAGGTATGCATTGCACACTATGTAGTATTGGTATGCTCTAGGTCAGTGTTTCTCAACTCGTGTGGAAATATCGAGCGGAAGTGTCGAGCACAAAATCATAGATAAAAATGGACGATGGCCTGCGAATTTAGAGGCTTCGAGCTCTGAAATAAGTTTAGATTTGTTATTGTGCTATTTTTCTAACGAAATATTGTCTTAGTTCAAATATTTGTCGCCAGTGTTTAAATAGTTTTTGGATCCACTGTGGATACTGTGTCGTTAAAAATCTCAAATTGTTGTTCTTGTACATTCCAATTCGTGATTTCAATTCCAATTTGTGATGCTAATATGTGTCGGTACGTTTTCTGCTTCGATACATGATTGTTACGGACTGTCGATGAATAAAGTTTGTATTTCAAAGATGAATAAGTTTAAATTTATTATTGTACTACTTCTTCTAAGGAAATTGTCTTAGTTCAAATATCGACAGTTTCTCGAGAATCGGTAATTCAGTCTCCAAATAGTTTCTAGATCCACTGTAAATACCGTGTCGTTAAAAATCTCAAGAAACACGTCAATATAAATTGCAGCAATATTTATCAAAAGTTACAAATCAGTCGTTTTAACTGCTTCGGTAGGCTCGCGAGATAAAAATGTAGTTTATAATGACGCCATCAATATTGAAAACCGGCACGAGGACTTGAACGATCGAGTTTGGCTCCTCGTGTTTCCGTGCAACTCTTATCGGAACCGGTGTGCATACCGTGTAAGTGCAATATAATCCAACGCGAAGGAAATGTCTCTCTAACTTTCTTCCTCGACGCTTTCATCGAAAGAATGCGTTCTGACAAAACTGCGCCAATGTGACACCCGAAAAAACGTGCGAGTTTCGTGTGCTTTTTTAATCTCGACACCGAAAACATCTTTCTGAGATTCGTAATACATGAAATTAGACAAATGAGGATTTCTATCATACAGAAATGACGAGTTGGACTCGCATTCAAGATCTTGGATCAGACTCCACGAAATGTGAAATAGAATCTACTAAAATGTCAAATAAATTGTATTTCCTTTTCTTCAATCTGAAGAAATGAATTAATGTAGGTATGTATACAGGAAATGAAAATTTTCTTCTTTCTTTTATGAAATTGTTTAGGGCAATTTAAGGCAAAGAGGTTCTAGTTGTTATGGCTGTGAGAATAATCATACAGGGGGTCAATAGTCTTTCGATTTTATGCATTTATGACATAAATGAATAAATGAAACGTGAAATCGAGCACATTTTCTACTAACCTTAAATTATTATGAATGTTTAACCCTTAATTAATATCGACTAATAATCTAACTATTATAGACAGCCTCTTGGACCGCTGGAAAAATGTAAATTAATTTTCCTAATACGTGGACAAGCATGAATCGTTAATAATTTCTCATGAATTTAATTTAATATAACTACTATACATATGATAGGGTAAACTGATTTAAACTTGATTTAAACGGCAAATATTAAGAATTTCTGGTATAGAAAATAATTTTTTATTGCTTCTTATTTATATTTCAAAGCAAAGTTGTAAGTTTTCATAACAGAGTTCTATTTACGACTGTTAGCAAATGTGCCAATGACTGTGCTATTTGTCTTACGATTGTTATTCACTGAATATATTTTACAATAAAAGATCTTTGAGTCGTAAAGCTGATTGATTTTGCTGAAAAATCTCTTATCAGCTTATAACAATAGAAAATTAAGCTCGTTTAAATATTCCAAAAAAAGATAAAAAGATTTTTACTACGATTTTGGCTTAGGGTGCCAATCATTCTACAGTTTACCCTACGCAAATTAAGTAAAATTAACTGCTATAGTAATTATTTTTACTATAGAAGTTAAGGGTTAAATACAAACAAATTCAGAGATATGAAAATCATTTTAGTTTATGGTTATCGAGCGAAATGGAGGCAAAATGTCAATTCAAGGAGGACGGTCTTTAAATAAGTTTCGCTGGGCTATCTTTAAACGCACAATTAGTACGAACAGAATATCTTCAAAAACAAACAACAACAATTTCCTTAGACTCCTACTGTAGGAGCCATTCCAAGTGGCCTCTCGTGTGGTGTGTGTGTGTGTTTTAGGATCAGTATCTACCCTCTGAATCACCGATAAACGCGCAGCCTTCCGGATATTTAAAGCACGAGCGTAGACAGCCTGAACCTCTGAAAAGCTGTGAACGTCCGCGCGATCAATCGCGTCTCCGAATTCGTCGAAAATTAGACAAACAGAAAGAGAAATTACTCACAGAACGGTTTGATCCGTGTCAACGATAATCCCCCGTTCAATCTGGCCAGCGCAGCGCGGCAGCGATCAGCTCACAGGGAAACAAAACACCGGTTTCTCACCTCGTCACGCGTCCCCGAAGAGTGACGCAACGAGGGAACGAACGAACTATTATTACATCAGGGAACGCGACGAGCAACAAGTATGTACCGCGGTTTTTGCCAGGCACGCCAGGAACTTGGTGCATGCAGGATTCCCGTGGAGCGCACGTGGCGCGGGTTCACGCTCGCCTGCGCGCAAGCGGACACGAGCAAGCGCACCAACACACACGAAACACGTACCACGAACAGAGCCCAGAGGGTCCTTCTTGGTTCCCCTATCGCAGATGCTCGACTCCGGTGTCCCTCGTCGGTTTTCCTTCGTTTTCCGCCTTCGAGCAACCGCCTGTCGTCCTTTTCCCTCTCGACAGGACGCGCCACACAGTCCCCGACCACCTCCCCCCGTCTGTCCCTCAAACTTTCCGTGGCCCGGCCCGAACAATGGCCTCACAACGTCATTACACGAGCCGCTGCCGGCTCGTTCACATTCCCAAAACACGGACCCACCGACACGTGCGTCATCCCGGAAAAACTGTCCCAGCTGATGCACGATCCTACCAACGCGTGTCTGCGCAGTCAAGTGGGGCGCCCTTACTTGGGGGACGTGGCTTCCTACACACCTATTCACGGTTTTCGAGAAAACCTAGTCCCAGCTTTCCTTCTTCTCCGAAATCGAGTGCTCGTTTTAACTTTCGAACCACTTTCTCAGCATTTTCAGAAAAAACATAGACAATCTTTGTCTTGGGTCCAGAAAACGAATTGCTCGGAGTTTGATTAAAATCCTTTCCAGGATTTCCAGAAATCGATTTGAATCAATTTTGAACGCGCTTTACTAGGGGATGCTGCTTTCTCGATGCCTGTCCAGGCTTGTCATTAAAACGTCGCCGATTTTCTCCGCCTGGGCGAGAAATCGATCAGAATTCGATGAAACGCGATGGATTAGACGATCGCAGAAGCACGTTCAAAAGAAACAAAAGAGTTTCCTCTCGTTGGGAACTCCAGTTCGGAATCACTGTAATGTCACTTGTCAACATCTACAGAGGAATCTTTTGTGTCCCGACTGTCGTCGTTCGGTTTCAAGTATAGAGCGTGAGAGGCGCCGCGTGAAACCATGAAGAGGAACGCTATGCCGGCACTGCGTCGCGGCCACTATTTTCGAATCGAGCGGTACGCGTGAATTCCTTTCCAGTTCACGAGCACGGTCAGGAATACGAGTGTTCCCGGCGGTTTTCTGAACACGAACGACACGCCCTGGCAGCACGAGCCGCGCGCGATGATCCACCTGCCTCGATCGATCCTCGTTCCACCGTACACTGACGGCCGATCCCACCGGTTCGATCCTCCTTCGACCACGGAACACGTGACCCTCCGTTTGCCTCCACCCGTCTACCTGCCGTGTGACTCAACCGTCGTACTTTCGGCGAGTTTCCGTTGTTTTTCGCCGCCGATCTGTCCCAACGCAATGCCACGCCGATGTGTACTCGCAGTTGCGTTGCGAATCGCACGTGATCAACGGACGGCCTTGGCCACGCCGCCGGAATAGACCGATCTCGACGATGACAATTCGTATGCGCGGCAAGGTCGACGACCAACGCGATATCATCGGAAAGATTTCAGTCGATTGTTTATTTTGCTGCTAACGATATTCCGGAATTTATTGAATCGTTGACTGATAAGCTGGACGAGCCTCTTGCTTGACAAGCGATTTCCCATGAGCGTGCCGATACGAGAAGAGGGAAGTCTTGTTCGCCTACTCGGAGTCAGGCACGATAGAGTTTAATCATTTGAATAGCAGCCTTTCTCACGAGCTGATTTATCGGCCTCGTAACCGTGCCCGGTCGCCGACAATCAAATATGCATACTCGATCGCTTTCCTGGTTGTGTGAATCAGATTCTTACCGATCATCCAGCGATAAACGTCAACCTGTTCGCTGCTTGAACGGATGGTTAAACAATAAACGAACGTCTGCTGGCCGATATAATCGAAGAATTCGACCGGTGCTCGTAGTTCTTCCGCGTCACAGAGCGACCACCGAGGTCAACGCCGAACCGAACGGGCCAAACACCTTTGTCCCAGCTGTCTTCGGCCCGGATATCTGTACATCACCTGGAAAAAGCCTGGCCATGCCAGAATCCGAGGAATCCGGTCGTATCACTTTCACTGGTGCCGTGTATCAACGATTACCCCTCTCTTGATCGATCCTGGGTGTCCTCCGACCGGTCAAAGATCATCGGGACGACGTGGAAACCGGTCCGACCGAGTCGATACGACACGATTCGATTCAATTCGATCCGATCTGAGTTGGCTGCGACACGCAGTTGAGGTTCGCAGGTAAACCGGCGGGGTTCAGCGGTTCAACTCGATCGCGAAATCGAAGGAGACCGACGAAAGAACTCGAGGAAGGAACCGTGCCAGCAGGAACCGGTCCGACATTCATGGATGCACACGTCAGCGAGCCAGTTGACCCGTGGCTTCTTATCGTTCGCCAAACACCGAGCTACGCGGTCATCCGAGTAACACGATGGACTCGTTCCTCGACGTGCCACGAGGCTGCTTAACGAGACGACTAATTCGAACGTGTTAGGTCCACGAGGAGGAGTAGTTGCTGGTGGTGGCAGTGTAAGAGGAGTAGGAGAGCCTCAGGAAGAGGAGGAGTAGGAGAAGGAGGAGGACGGAGGACGGGGGAAGAGTACGTAGCCCGGTCCTCGCCACCCGCACTACCATCGGACAATGAGTCGGAAAGCGAGAGCCTTGGATGCGGACGAGGCGAACAGAGACGGACAGAAAGTCGCTCGACTCGTATACTGGCTGGCCAGCAGGCTGCTCGCACCAAAAGATGACCCCAGAGATGGGACTAGCGTTTGACGGTACCCCAGACCGAATTACGGGCACAGGCTGTTTTATCGCCGCTATATTGTATGTTACTCGAGAGAGAGAGAGTTATGGAGCTACTCATCAGTTCTAGCTTAAACATAGGCCACCGAATTATTTTAACCCTCGCGTTCATAACCGAAAAAATCCACACTGTTCCGAAACCGGGGTACCCAATTGTCCACTTACCAATCACCATTATGATTTCAACTTTCACTTGCTATCCAACACAACTGCGTATTGTATTTTTCAAATTAAAAAGCAAGGAGTATGTAGACGGATAAAGGGATCAAATGTGTGCCCTCAAATAAATTGATCTTTTTCTTGTTCGTACCATTCGACAGAGCACCTAAAGAAAACCCTCTGTGGCAAGTTTCAACTCGGTACCCCTACCACAAGAGCAGTTACAGGATGAGCACAGTTTAACGAATTATGCTCCATCTCGTCTGTTCTACTTAACACAAAATTACGAAATACTCCATGAACGTCATACCGGATAGCACAGACGACTGTGAATTTTTTCCGAATTATTGACTGCAAGATGGATTTTTAAGATCGCAGACATTTACAATTGCTGATTTTATATTGAATTTATCAGATGACTACGTTTATATTATTATTAGTCTGCGGATCTTATAGCTTTTGGAAATGTTCAAGAAATGCTAGGATATAAAATGACAGTTTAGTACGATTTTAATTTATTTCAGGTCAAAAAGATTACTATGTACCGCGGAAAATAAAATTCCATTTTATTCCACTTTCTTAAAATTCGTCTACAAAAATTGAAAGTTGCATAAACATCCGCAGTCTAATTATTATGGTAATTAATGTGTATGTAAAAAGAGATTGAAAATCCGAAAAATGCGGAATTTCATGCGAAATAAAAATGTTCTGCCTCGATCACGAAGTAGTGGAACCAAATAAAAATGTGCGCCTACCTTTCATAGTTTTAACAAGTTAACCCTTTGCACTCCTTTGGCGCGTGTGACTCGACATTAGAGAAAGAATAATGTAAATAAAACGGGTTTTTATACGTACTTGATTCTTCCTTCATTTATTCAATTGTATTATTTTTTAGTTAAAAACAAATATAAGTAAGTTCCACAAATTATTGAATCCACGAATTACAACAAAGTTTGAGAGCTGCTGAGAAAATTGTTTAAAATAAGTAGTCAAGGACCTGTCCTTTGAAGTAAATTTTAAATAGAACACTTGAAATAGAGAGAGAGAGAGTAGGGAATTGTTGGCAACAAAATTGAAAAATAATTCGAAGTGCAAAGGGTTAATGACAAGATACCGATACTCTTACATTCCTCTTATTTCTGTATTGTCTTAAGTTACGACACGATTCTGACTCTACTCCGTCTGTGCCTGTTCCACAGACAATGTGGCCCATGGTTTTCGAAGGCGACGGAGTTCCAGGTTCTCGAAAACACGGACACGACCCTGAGGAAGAATTGAATGGCACGAAGCAGACAATGAATCCACACTCGCGTGGAACGCGCTTGCATATGGCGAAGGCTCGTTCCAGCTGACCAGGGTCGACCATTGTCATGTTAATGAATAGAAGACACATTTTCGAGCCTGGAAGTTGCGTCCGTTGCGTGTCGTGTAATTACTTTGTACCTGAACAACAATGTCAACAGGAAAAACAAATTTTCCGATGGATCGAACATTGGAAAATCGAATTGAATTCCATTATTCGTGCCGTTTGATGTACAAATGTTTCAAGTCAAAACAGTTAATCATTGGATTATGAGGAATTAAGTACAAGTTCTATAAAGCAGAATAATATCGAAGGAGTCTTATGCAAGTCATACTAAAATTATGTTACAATAATTTTATTTAATCACGTCAAACTCTTCAGATATGGTGTTAAAGCAAATCGATAAATATTGACTTACATCACTTTTGCATTAAACTGCTCGGTCAAACTGCATAAAAACTATGTACTTCCTCTTCGATTTCGATGATTTTTGAATATGTTGTAAACTCAACATTTTGAACACCTTTTTTGTGTACACAGCAGGTGTGGACTTGTTTGCTTTCCGAGATATTCGCGAAAAACCAATACAATCAATTGTGACTATGTATATTTGCGCGTCTGTAGCACCGCACGCATCAGTTTTGGTCAGGGCTTGAAACGGGACCGAAAATAACGGTTTGAAACTGTTTTATTTAATGTTTTCATGTATTTATATTTTGTAAGTTTTAATTTGTGTATAACTATCGCTCAAATATTAAAATAATTTTAGTTACGCAATAGTTGTATGACTACTATCATTTGTTTCTTCTTCCATAAAGGAAAAAGGTCATCCACTACTCTTTTTTATGAGAATGAAAGTAATTGAGACCGAGAACTTGAATTTGGACTTGCTATTTGTTTCAAAGTATTTAATACGGTTTCTTTTATACAAGTACGTTATCCTTCATTTAAGTTTTTCGGAATCTGTTGTAATTTCCATTTTGGGTGACTAAAAGTGGCACGTATACAGTCACTTGTGTGTTCAGAAAAATCGAATAAATCACGTAATCGAGACTTCTAATTTGCTAGTAAATAAAATTTCGGAGGTTCCCAATATTTTATGATACATGTACCATCAACAATTTTTTAAATATGATTTAAGTTATTCTCTATTCCCAAAATCCAAGGAAATATATCACCGAAAATGACATCACGTCGTAGTTTGTTCAAAGAGTATGCAATGGGTCGCATACAACGTTCATATTCTTTTAAAAATTCTTTGTTTGCTCTGATAAATGTTACTCATAAATCTATTGAATTCGAACCATTAAAAATTATTATAAAATAAAGACAAAATACAAACATTTCCAATATTCTTAAAATAAAACACTATTTTCAAAAATTACTGCACCAAATAAAATATTTTGTCTTTAAAGCTGTACGCATACTTCAAAATAAATAGGATTATATACTATTTACTATTTAAAATGCTATTTTACACGGCTCTGTTTTGCATGTTCCTATTCAAAAATCAAAATCAACCGAGCAAGAGTTGATAAATTATCGACATTATGCAACGATATCATATGGCGGAGTGATGTTCGACAGATCCGCCAGAAGGAATGACTCGTTCGCTTCAGACATCGGCGAGCCGTCGACGAGTTCGTTAGTCTGGCTTTCTGGGAAACTTCTCGGAGGTCGTGACTAATCCATTCTGTATAGTCGAGGAAACGGTACGTTGTCCATTAAAATGCGTCGTGCGTGCGAGCGAACACGCATCAGGATCCGTTGGTTTTGCGTTGAAGATCAATGGACGCGCGTGAGCCACGAGTAATTACACGCTCGCGGAACCAACATCCACGAAACCGAGAAAACTGCCTTTCTAATTGCGTATTTTACTCGGGTTTCCGAGTTTAAGCGGGAATTTGGATAATTATAGTTCGCCGCTTGAGTAGCGTAAGGTTGTAGTTAGAATTAGCGAGGAGGACTTGAGTCCAAGTCATTGCAGAATCACCATACAAGAGATGAACATCACTAATCCGAGGCGAAGTTGTTGCACTAACACAGGCCTTATTTTACATCTCCTGTTAATAGGGGGTCTTTCAACAAGAGGGGTCATTTTAAATTTCGCGTCATTCTTGAACTGTCAACATTCAACTGTTATTGCGATGTCATTGGGCAAGTAAAACCAGGAGGTTTTTAGACATGGATCGATACACACTCGCACAACGAATTGGAATAGTGAAAATCCACTACAAAGATGGTGAAAATATCGCGGACACATGGTGAAAAAATGGCTCTATTGCGTGAAAAATTTCCTGGACATTGGAGTCGAAATTGAGACTTCAATTGGCCGCTGAGATCGTGCGATTTAACACCATTACACTTTTTCCTTTGGGGCTATATTAAAGATAAAGCCTGCGCCAATGTTTCAGCAACGATTCAAGCACTCAAAAACAATATTAGAGCTGTTATTCACGAAATACAGCCGCAATTATGCGAAAACGTTATAAAAAATTTCATCAAAAGAATGACCATTTGTAAGAGGGGCTGAGGCTGACATTTGGCAGATATTGTGGTCCATTACTAATCTCAGAGTTTGTACTGTGGATTAAAATAAAAAAGATGTATCACTACTTTTTTCACAAAAATATTGCATTGATTTAAAATGACACTATGACAATAAAATAGAATCTTTTGCCGAAGTCATTGATATTTAAAAATAAAATAAAGAAGTTTGAAATATTATACTAACTTACTTGGTTTACAGAATACTTGTTGCACAGCGATGATAATAATTGGACTGCGGATTTTATGCATTTATGAGAAAAATGGATAAGTGAAGTATAAAACCGTGAACTTGTTGACTTATTGAAATTATTAGAAAAGAAAATATACTTTTACGTGATTTCTGTTTCTTACAATTGACTTAGACAATTTTCATTTTGCATGAAAATCTGCAGTCGTTTAAGACATAGTTTATAAGTTTAGGACATAAAAGGAAATTTTTTTTCAATTGGTACCCCTTAACCCTCGGACAGGGGACGATTTTTATAGCTATACAAATCGGCAATGCTTAGGTCCGCTCACAACTCCAATTAATAATTTCTTAAAATTTACATTTCATGATATCTTGTGTAGACACATTAGTCTCCGAAATGCTCAATGAAACAGATATTCAGTTAGTTTAATTGCCACAAATTGAGTACTTAAATGACAATATGGATGTTCCCGGTCAAGAATGACTCCGGCACTGCACTCGGAGGATTAATTGCGAAATTAATTTTGTGGCGATGATAAGCCCGCGTTTCCAACGAGCGATCGTGACATGGCCACTTATCTGTTTCGAAACAGTTCGTGTTATCTATAAATTTGTACTTCACGCGACGAGAGAAAAACCCGCTGGGGTTTCGTCCGAAAGAGCAGGACAGTGTCGCGTGAGTCATGTCCCATGGCTTATGCATTCCTGCGTGATGTCATAATCTAGTTCGCCGTCGGGAGCATTTGTTAATTGTAGGAAACGTTTGTTTGTTTTTCTTTCGCAACCTAAATCGGCGAAAGAATCTTGCGACGCTTATTAACACGAAAACCATTTAAAACAATCAATTTTAATGTAACATTTAAATACACCATTCCTTTTCAACTTCAGAACATCATCTTTTAATCGTTCGAAAATTTTAATATCAGAAAAAGGTTTTCAATTCCTGCTTTAATAATGCAGAAAAGTGCAAATGGAAATAAACATTTGCAGAGAAAAATTGGTATGCAGTTTTTCACAAGTAGCAATAAACAAACTATTTTGCATGCAGTGAGCTAGATTAAACTATATCGCTGATTGATTAATATTTAAAAGCATAGTCATAGTCAGACGCGAAGTTCTAGCGGCAGTCGAAAAGAGCCACGATTTATAATTCCATTCGATACGCGTGTTTCCGCGTTCTTCCGCTCGACAACAAAGAGGCGCATACTTTCCGTTACGGTCATAAACGAGCCACAATGAGGAGCTAACTAGCCCACAGAAAATAAATTCCGGTTCCTTCGTGTTGCAACGCGTTGTCCCGTGCAGATTGTGATTTTCCCTCGTCACACGATAAATAAACCTTTGTTCAACCATGCACGGTGTGTGGAGGAAATAGTACTTTCCTCTTTGATAACAGAATTCGCTTGATATGAATGACAGAAGGTCGATGCGGCGAAAGAACCAGTATCAATCGACCAATCGCCAACTGATAAGTAACTTTGGACAGTAAAAAGCTGAATACTTTTTTACTTCGGGTTTGAATTTAAGCTGTGTAATATCAGAGTTCTTTGTCAACGAAATTGTTCTCTAAAAATAGACATGCATCGAAATTGTAACAGCTAATTATACATTTTCATAACGCAATCTCAAACTCTGCGAAGAAACTTTTAAGAAACGAGTGTGTGCGTGTGTGAGAATATTCTTTTTACTGTAAGTACAGTAACTGGAAAAATATATACACAGTGAACCATGTGCATGAAGGCAAGTAAAAGTTTATAATAGCGGCTTTTTAAATAAACACTCTCCTTTGAGTAAATGAAGTATTTATTATAATATGTAGTTGTAGAATCGGCCCCCTAAACTTCCGTATCTTTCGAAGTAATAACTATAATTCTCAATCTTCTTTCTACATCATCCCATGAATGTTCAATGAGGTTTAAATCGGGACTTTATGGTGGATGTGGCAACACGTGTGGAACATTATACAATTCCCATTCTTTGACTATTTCAGCGGCATGCTTAGGATTATTGTCAGATTGAAACTAGTAATTACTTGGTACATTCAATTTTGATACACTGTCTTTTAGCTTTTCCTGCATAATTTTGTAAGTACTTTGTTTTGTCCATTATTCCGTCGGTGAACACAAGATTTCCCACTTCACTAGATGTCATACAGTCCCAAACTAATACAGATCCACCATTATGTTTAATAGTCGGCCGCAGATTTCGCGATTCCAATTCTCTGTTCTGTTCCTCCAAACTTTTTTACGTCCATCGCTAGCAAACAGAGAATAATAGTGTGTCCCTGAACGAATTACTTTTATAAATAAATTTTCCGGCAAATTGCAAACGCATAATTTCATTTTTCTTGCTAATAAATGGTTTTCTCTTTGGATCTCGTGCATGTAAACCATTATTTCTTAATAATCGACGACATAATTCGGGATGCACTTCTTTATGGAACTGTGTAGCCACAATTGATGCCAATTGTAATCCAGAAATAAAAGGATCTTGTCTTGATATTTCGTATGATTGTTTTCTCTTCTCTTGCAGTCAGCTTCTTTGGATGTCCACAACGGGGCTTAGTTAATATTACCTTGCGTATTATATTTCTTCACAATATAATGACTCGTGGACTTACTTCTGTTTACAAGTTTTGCATTTTCACTGTATGATTTGCCTTCTTTGTACCATTTTAGTATTAATTTTCTGATTGACCTGCTTGTTTCGGATTTCTTGCGATTTATTTTGTTATAGTGCTTATGATGAATATTGTGACAGAAACTTTTAACACAGCCTAGACTGACTGCCAGTGAAATGTTTGTCTCCATTCTGTGTGCGTCGGAGATTGTTTGTTTACATTCTGTTAGCGTTGGAAATTCTTAGTTGTCCAAAGTTCGAATACTTTTGTGAGCCACGTCTGGTACGTGTTTACAGTATATGTATTGCAAAAACGGTATATACTGTTAAATTATTTTCTAATTTTGTTTATGTAGTATGTATGAGTGTATGTACAGTCAGCCACGAAAGTATTCGAACGCCCTTTAATAGATTAATAATAACACGGTCCAACAAATTTCAACTTCTTTTTTGTATTTCGATTCCCACTATACGATTCTTATAATCTGAAAATTTTGAGAAAATTGAGTTTTAGAAAACAACATATTTTTCAACTTTGAACAAATATTGTGATGTTATTAGAAGAGATATTGAATTGTTCTTTACAGCAAAAGATTCTGTAGACATGTTTAAAAATGTTTAAACAATCATAATGTATTAATATTGAATATCACTGTATTCGGGAAACTGTACAGAATCTTTTGCTGTAAAGAACAATTGTGCATGTTAATCGATTTTGATGAAACTTTCGGCACGTGTATAACTGACACAGATCTACAAAACACATATTTTACATTTTCATTAAGGGACCAAATAAAAAAGTTTTAAAAAAAGCCTTTTATCATTTGTGCACGTAACCTTGTAAATTATAATTATTTGGAAAATCTTTATTGCATATAATTTCGTAAATCAATGCTTCTAATTGAATATAAAAAATCAGATCGTTACAATTATCTGATCGGTACAATTATAAAAAAAGTTATTCTGTTTTAAAGGGCGTTGGAATACTTTCGTGGCTCACTGTATATCGTCGCGCTCGCTTTCGTGTGAAAACGTTTTCGCTGAATGCTAATGGCGCCGTCACGAAGTTCCTTTCCTCGAGAACTCCAAGTGCCTCGTTACGATGAATACTTAAATATTGCTGTATAATTACTGTCGGCATTGAATCCTATAGTTCCTGTTGTAATTGTCGTCCTTGTTGGTTGTCAAGTGAGTTGCATCGATACCGTTGATAAGTGTTTGCTTTAACGAATCCCACATCGCCTTGGGAACGCGAGCTCATGCTGTAACGAGTATTGTAGTCCACCGGACGTAATGTGTGGTTTGCTTTTATGTCACCTCATGCGGACCTTCCTGACGAATCGGAGCCATGACGTTAACCGAGCCGAATCACACGGATGCAGACCGGGGTACTCGTCCGACGATTCGACCGTGTCAAATGTCTATGCGAATCGCATTGCTCATTAACCTTATTCATTAGCCAGGATTAGTCGTCGTGAGAACGTTGGATGAATCGGAGGAAAAACGAAATCAGTATTTTGAAGTGAAACTTTTTTGCTGTGGGGGGGGGGGCTACAATTGTCTAGCGTTATGGAAGTGATAACCTCGAATAGTTTGACAAGTAACATTTTCATAATTAATTTACTAACTTTAAAGACTTCATTGGTGAACTTTTAAGATTGTAGAATGTAAACTGAAGCCTTGGCTATATTCCCATTTCAGTTTTATGCAGGTTTGATGCTTAAATTGTTAGTTATTAACAAATTTTGGAGAAGTGGTATGTTATGTATGTCTGTCCGTGTCGCACAATTCGACCCTCCTTGTCTTACGCTTTATGGGAACTTCCGAAACAATCAGCCTGCGCAACAATTGTTAATAACTAATTAACCAGAGTTAATTTGTGAACATTTACAATTGGATAACATAGAATCAACCTCCAGCTACTTTCACATGCAGTTCCTCATCGGATTTTGTTCCGACTGAAAGATTTATAAACAATTATCCAAACCAATGTTCTAAACTAACCTGAAAAATTTTGACAGGTGTCAGGTAAGTAAAAAAACATACGCGTGGAAAACCACGCGCGGCAGAAGTGAAACTTCTTGCAGTCTAGTAATGTTTAGAAGTAGATTAAGATTGCAAATGGTAAATAATGAAGCGACAACAAGATCAGGAACAACTCTCGATGCAGTATTTGCAAGACATTTAGACAAAATTGTATCAAGGATATTTATATCATATCTTAGCTATCACGAGCCAATTGTATCAATGATGGAATCAGAAAATCATAGAAAAAATAATGAACGATCAAAATTTGCGACGCAAAGAAGGAGAGCGTATGGGAAAGAAAGAGACATAGAAGCATTTGGGTCTAAACAAGAAAGAAACTTTATATAGATGAACGCTTTATTAAAAAGTTGTAAACGAAAACACAGAATTCGAAGAGAACAGTTAAGCGCTATTTAAGTACTTGTAGTTCTATGCGAGCTGTATTTACTATTTACTATCTGCAGTCATTCAATTCATACTAATTTTTGTTTAATACTAACAGCGAGTATAGTTGTGTGTCATTCATGTAGTGTCTTCTAATAACAAACTGCGAGGCACGTTTGATCTTGTCAAAAATTTTGGTTCGTCTCACAGTTTTTGTACTCTCCGAGCCTCACAAGTTGTCTCCTGACAGGAATTCCAAAGGAATGCGGCAGCAAGTCGTCCGATTGGGTCATTCCACTCGCACTTTTGGTTCTAGCCGAATTATTAGCTAAAGTGTGCCGTCCCGACGGACAACTTGTGAGGCACAGAGAATACATACAGTTACTCGAATTAATATTCGGACGCTATAAAAAAGACGATAACTTTTTTAATATTGTACCATACGATTTGAACTTTTTGGGGAAGCTAGAGCAATTAGTTTACTACATGATGTGAAAAGAAATTTTTTCAAAAATTGCAATTGATCGCCATTGTAGAAAAAAAATACTAAAAGTTACATTTTACAACTTTTTTATGTGGGCCCATACTAAAAATTTGAAAAATACGTTTTGTAGATCTGTATCAATTAAACATATTCTGAAAATTTCGTCAAAATCGGTCGAATGTCCTTGCAATGAGCTACAAACGTTTAAAGATGGTAAAAATTGCAGATTTTCACGATTTTCGGCCTGTATCTAATTGTAAGAATTCTTACTTCTTTCAATGCCTGTCGCTTTTTCCCGCATTAACCGATTTTGATGAAATTTTCACAGCGAATATGATTGACACAGACCTACAAAACGTATATTTAGAATTTTCAATATAGGCCCACATAAAAAAGTTGTAAAACGCAACTTTTAGTATTTTTTCTACAATTCCGATCAATTGCAATTTTTGAAAAAATTTCTTTACATTTCCTGTAGTAAACTAATTGCTCTAGCTTCCCCAAAAAGTTCAAATCGTATAGTACAACATTTAAAAAAGTTATCGTCTCTTTTAGAGTGTCCGAATATTAATTCGAGTAGCTGTAGCTTCACGGATCATTATGTGTTTGAGTTCGGTGCCACGGCTTCTTGCATGCAAGAATCTCACCTCACTAATTCGCCATGATAAGGAAAATTGTAATCGCATGCACAATTGATTAGTAGACTCCGGATTTTTACGCAAAATAAAAACTTCGCGCATCAATCGCAAGTCATAGGAGCTACATATCAACTTATCTTTTTTCATTAATAATTCTAAAGCAGTGAAAATAATACATTAATATTCTTAAAGTTGTTTAATCTGTTCACTGTTTTAACTTGCATCTACTCATTTTTGTTATAAATGCACAAAATCTGGAGTCTACCGATTAGTAATAAATTATTTTAAAAAATGCATAAGAAAAGCTCCGAGTTTCTCGAACGAAAAAATGAAAATCAACGTAAAAATGGATAGGTTTTACTCGTGCACTGGAGGGTTAACGAAAACAAAGAGGTATGTAATGACATTAAATTCGATGCTCCCTGTAGTGTCAGAAAAGCTCCGGAAACGTTGAAAGATTCTAGGCCAGCATAATTTCGGGGGCAGAGAATCAGTGAAGCGAAAAAGCGGGCAGATAACCGGTGGCCCGCATTATCGAAAATTCACAACCTAGGACAATCACGGTCCTCCGGGA
This sequence comes from Lasioglossum oenotherae, assembly GCA_028455765.1. NCBI lineage: Eukaryota > Metazoa > Arthropoda > Insecta > Hymenoptera > Halictidae > Lasioglossum > Lasioglossum oenotherae. Next base: position 12,494,893 of record CM052298.1, on the reverse strand, counting down.
TCACGATAGCGTTGCAGAGAGCAGCGTGGATGCGCCCGTTATCAGTAAGAACGACGAGGCTTGTACATAGCTTACAGCGTCGATAAGGCCGACGGGCCGGTCTGTTGATTTACCGCGACGCACTGCTATCTGCAGATACCGTGTGTTAATGTACAAACCGGTAGTTTTGTGGTGGCGGTGAATTATTGCCGTGCTCGCCGCGACTCTGCTATGATCAGAGCCCGCTGAAAAACGAGTGAAAGCGACGAAATTCGTTCTCGGAAGGCGACCAGACGTTTCATCGTCGCGACCGACTGGCCCGATAACGATCGTCGCGTCGATCGGAGACCGCGATTGAACACGTCGATGGGCAGTCATTGCGTTGCACCGCGCGATAATTCGTTGTGCAAGCGGATAGTGCGAACACGTACGCCGCGCGGATGAAAATAATTAAGCAGCTAATAATGTAAAAGGACGTGTCGCCGGCTGGGTCTCACCTTGCTCCACTTTCCACTAGCGTGTTGCTCGGAAAGCACCGCGCGCAGTTAAATTATGAGATTCACGGCACTAGCGACACATTCAAATTGGAGAGCCTGCGAAATTAGACCAGTCTATGCTTCCGAGTTCGATCTTTTTCTTGTTTAACACTTTGACGGGCATTTCAATGGTCCTTTTTCAGTATTCTAATTACAATCCTTGATGTAAGAAAACGGAAACCGTAGGATCTAAGACAGAGGTCGGCAAGGAATCCTCGTTTCGGCCGATTTTCGAGGGTACGCCCCCTTTTCCCGGCCCAACGTCTCGCTCCCCGTGCTGGTTTTACTTCTCGAGCCACCTCAGGCCCGTATCATATGAACTGCGCGTGGCGCAATAGGGCGACACCCATATCAATGAGAACAGCAACGTTCAGCCTTCCATTCGACATTTCCGATTTACTAAGCACGTCTAAATGTTTCCCCATATCTGAATAAAATTTTGCCGATGAATTAAGAAGTATTTTCCAAATTTATCTGCAGAATTTATTTTTCAAATATATTTTCTATATTTATTTTCCGAAATTACCATGCAACATAGTGGAATGGGCCTACAAGGGCTACCATTGACAAAAGAAAAACGCGTTAACGAAGTACCTTCTCGGTAATGTGTAGACTGCGGATCTTTGTGCATTTATGAAGAAATTGGTTGGGTGAAATATGAAACGGGAAAAGATTTTAAAAATTCAAGAATGGTGTAAAGTTGTTTTTAACGTAACAAAGTCGTTAAAGGATCAAATCAATTTTTATATTATTCCTACTTTCCACGATCAATGCATAACGTTTTTATTTTGCATAAAGATCCGCAATCTAGTAATGTGTAAACCTATGGATACGAGTGTCGCCGCAATGCGCCACGCGCAATTCATATGGTGCGGGCCTGAGACGGCTCAGAACTATGTAGGATCAGTGATGCCAGATGAGGGGAGTCACGGTGAAATGATGTACCCCTTCTCTGATGACGGGGAATGAGCGGGGCGAATGGGAGACACGTTGCACGTGCGCGATGGGGACCGTGGAGTGTGCGCCTGCGCACGGTGCAGGAATGGAATAGTGGAAGGGGTAGGAGGAGAGTACATGAGCGCCGTTTGGAGCTCATTCTGGCACCACTGTGTAGGATCGTCACGGGGAGCGGGACGCGCGGCCGAAAAAGGGGGCGTAGCTCTCAAAAATGGGCCAAAACAACCACCTTTTCCGGCTTCTGATCCAAGAAAAACGAACATCCCCTCTGCTGCGAGGCATCCCCGTGAGGAGCCGAATAGTTCTAGCTGCCTCGATCGCCGGGGCATTTAGGTTCTTCGGCCCCAGAACGATTTAATGCGGATCTTCATGTCTTAACTTGCATCAAGTTAAGTTCCTATTGGGAATATTTTCATAGTATGGCTGAAATGAGCGAACATGCGATCAACTAGTTGCTGTATAAATATAGACTGAAATGAACGTATTCGAATATTTACACACAGTGTATACATATAAATGTTACTATGCGCATGAAACATGTATTTCAATTCGAAAGAGTTGGAAAGAGAGTATGAGAATAATTATTTATATACATATACATATAACTTACCGTAAACAATCATGTCCGTGTTTGTATAAAGTTACCTTAGATTTTACGGTTAGATTAGATTTTAGATTGCCTTAGAAAAAAAGAAACAAATCAAACCGCACGCAATCTCGTTGGTATTCGCTTCACACGCATGCAGCTCCATTAAAACTATACTGAAATACAATATTGTTGCAGTGGACACGTAAATTGATTTTCCGCTTCTTGCTTGCCTTGCGTTTCAATGATAAAAAACGTTCAATTTTAAATAATGAAGGAAATTAATTTAAGTCGTTGTCTGTGCGTTTTTCCTTTTCACTGGTAACAGAATCAACAAGATCAAATTATATAGGCTGTCAAAAAATGTTGTAGTTCCTTGAGAGGGAGGGTATAGTTACTCAGGTCATTTGAAGTAACTTTTTCCGTTGCGAAAATATTCGCCGTGGAGTTACAGTAATGTGCCATTCTAATACAGGCCGAGAGCAATATTTTCGCAGAGGAAAAAGTTACTTCAAATGCCCTTAGCCAGGCCTGGGCATTTTTGTCTCAATTGCGACAAGACAGTCCCCACCGTAGCGGCCACTGTCCTCCACCAGCATCCGTCGTTACTATGAAGCAGAGTTGTGCTAATTCAATTACGTAATTGAATTACATTTTATTTCAATTAATAGTAATTCAATTACTAAGTACATATATTATAATTGTACTCCATTGCAATTACGAATTACATTCTAATTTAATTGATTGAAGATCTGAATTATAAATTAAAATATAACTGAATTACAATCTAATTCAATTACAATGTATTTTATAATTGTACTCCATTCCAATTACGAATAACATTGTAATTTAATTTAATGAAGAACTGAATTATACATTACAATAAAACTGAATTATGATGTAATTCAATTGCATTGTATTTTATAATTGTATTCCATTACCATTACGAATTACATTGTAATTAATTGAATGAAGATTTTAATTATAAATTACAATATAACTGAATTACCATGTAATTCAATTACAATGTATGTTATAATTGTACTCCATTGCGATTACGAATTACATTCTAATTTAATTGATTGAAGATCTGAATTATAAATTAAAATATAACTGAATTACAAACTAATTCAATTACAATCTATTTTATAATTGTACTCCATTGTAATTTAATTGAATGATGGTTTGAATTATAAATTACAATATAACTGAATTACAATGTAATTCAATTACTTTGTAATTATAATTCTGGAGTAATTCAATTGTAATTCTGCACGACTCTGCTATGAAGGAAGGCCGCGCTCCGTCCGTCGGAAGCAGTGCGCAGGCCTCGTGTATCGGAGCCACGAGGAGCGCCACCGAAAGGAAGCTTGGTGGGGGAAACAGGCGTTTGAGGGGCCCGTGTCCAGGCCCGCCCTTAGCTATCATCCCTTTTAAGGAAGTACGACATTTTTGGCACACCCTGTATATTTAAATTCCAAACAAATACTCAAACGGCTATTTCGTTTCGCGTGACAGTTACGTCCTAATTAATACAGTAATTTGAAAAACTATATTCAAAACGAGAGACAGAGAGAGAGACAAATAGAAACAGAGAGAACCGAGAAGCAAGCTCACCGACATAGCGGACGTAATGGACAGGGAACCAAGAGTATAGTGTACGCAAGCTCAAGAAGGACGTACGAAAGCGACAAAATAATTCAAGACATTGCATACACAGCATCATAACGTTTATTAGCACACCAACGATATTATAACGCACTATAATTGCTTATGTATTCTGTACGTCTAAACTCTGCCTAATTTTAATATACTTTTATGGTACGTAATACTCGTCGAGCGAATTACTCTAACTAGACGAAGCATTTAACATAAAATAATATACAAAAATCAATCACAAAATAAAGTGTGTATATATATATAGTATATGTATATACCGGGGGTGGAATATCAGTGTAACAAATCAAAATGCTTAATCTACGGTATCTCGATAGTAGAGTATAGGTTCTCTTATCGACAAAACAACGGCACACTATTTTCAAAGTGTTACACACAAGTCCTAATGATTTGCCATAATGTTTACCTCGCTTTCCTAGCGAAAGTTTCGTTCATCGCTGGAGTGGAAATTTCTTCGTCGAACATAACTGTTCGCACCCGAAGTAATAATGCACAATAAATTACTTCATACTTGAACTAGCGTTGGCAGAAAACCTGTTTCGCATGTAAATGTAATACTTTCTACGAGCCTTCGTCTTGCACGACCACCGAGAAGTGTCCAGTACATCGAAAGTTGATAGTATTGGGCTACTGTACGAATCCTGTCGTTTATGTTTTAAGCAGAATTTCGACTTTACAATCAATTTTCATTACATCCGCGTTTTACGTTAGTTTACCTTTCCTCTTTCAAACGCGTCATCAATTTTTTAACTCGATTAAAAGCTTTTTCACTGTCGAATTGAAAAAAAATTAACACTACCATGTTTTATTGCGTGACCTTGGAAGGATGATAGTTTTCGAAAAATGATTTTATACAGCGTTAGACTTGAACGAAAAGAAACTTTTGACGAAGTTCAAAAGTTAAAGACGCATTTGGAAGAAAAAAATGGAATCGTGTAAAACGCATCCGTAAGAAATATTTGTCCTCAAGATAAAATTATGCTCAGAACATAGGCGGCGAAACTTGCGCAACAACCCAACAAACTCTTTGGAGTGAAAACACTGCTGTCGTAGTTGTTGCGTGGTGACATTGATGTTCTGCTATAAATATCATCGACATGCATAGACAGACAAATATACAAAATGCACAGAAGAATGGCAAGCAAAAAAAAAACACAGGACGTGAAGTGGAACAGTGTCCACTAGTTAGAACTGTAAAAAAATAATTATATCATTATCTTAAGAAACGCATGTCTCAGTGTAAAATAATTTGCTGTGCAATATTACTTCAAGTGTATAACACAAACGCAAACTGGAACGCTCACATTCTATTGAGTCTCAAAAAGGTGCAATTAACGTGATTACATATACCTTCGGAATGTTAGCCAATGTTTCAAATTTTCACGTGATTTCTACTGGTTCGTCCTCGTCGTTATTATTATTCTCACGATTTTTAAATCTTAAGAGGTCTGCCTAGTTCGACTCTCTGACCATAAGGCAAGTTTTGAGGATTATTTTTAAAAAAATGTTGTGCAAAGTTAACAACGGTTAACGTATACGTTCAACCTTTTCGTAAACAAATTGACGAGTCGTTGTACACTGTCCTAGTAGTATTTATGGTTGGCATTGTGTTGAGCCTTGGTTGCAATATTGGTTGACCAACAGTTAGAAATGTCGCCTTTTTATGCTATCATATTATTCTGATTCTCTCTTTTACGGTTATTTTTACAGTATATCATAAATAATATACATATAAACAATGTATTTACACGGTAAAAATAGGGAAAAAATGGAAAAACTTAATATGTACCCACGTCGGACTTGAACCCGGACCGCCTTGCGTATTAAACTGATAATTAGACTGCGGATTTTATGCATTTTTGATCAAAATGAGCAGGTCTAATTTCTGACAGGCAAAAATTTGAAGAATTTAAATATACTGCTATATTAGTTTTAACCTATTAAACATATTCAACAAGAAATCAAATATTTATTTCATCCTAGCTTGATGTAATTTAGGTAGAAAGTTTTTATTTTGCATAAAGATCTGCAGTCTACTGATAATTATAATCTACCGCCGAACCTACAGAGGTCTTTTGCACGTACAGTGACTCCCACTAATGTTCGGACGCTCTCAAAATATACCGATACCTTTTTTAATACTATACTATATGATTTGAACTATTTTGAGAGGCTACAGCAATTAGTTTACTACAGGATGTGAAAAGAAATTTTTCCTAGAATTGCAACTGGTCGGAATTGCAGAGAAAATTCTAGAAGTTGCATTCTACAACATTTTTATTTCTTTATTTCTTTTACAACTTTTCTATTTATTTCTTTTGAGCCTATATTGACTATTTAAAAAATACGTTTTGTAGACCTGTGTCAATTATATGCATTGTGAAATTTTTATTGAAATTGGTTGATGCAGAAAAAACGGCAGACATTGAAAGATGTAAGAATTCTTAGGCCCATTCAATATAGGCCCACATAAAAAAGTTGTACAATGCAACTTTCAGTATTTTCTCTACAATTCCGACCAATTGCAATTTCCGAAAAAATTTCATTCCACATCCTGTAGTAAACTAATTGCTCTGGCTTCCCAAAAAAGTTTGAATCGTATAGTCCAACATTTGAAAAAGGTATCGCTTTTTCTAGAGCGTCCAAATATTAATGGGAGTCACTGTAGGTACTATGATTTGGGCTACTAGATATGTCAACAAATTTAAATCAAAATATCTAATCCATTCTGAAGAAACCCGAAAAGGGTTTTCTTATAGTACATGAGCTACTCCTTGCCTTCCCCTTGGAAAATGGGAAAATTAAAAAAATAAACAAATTCCAAGGCTGCACATAATAAAACATTCGTGGACCAACCATTGCGCGACAGTAACAAAGTTGTAGCAACGTTTCTAACGTCTGTAAGACGTACGATATTTAAATCTTAGTAAACATTGGTTGAGTCAATGAAGTATAATCATAAGTAAATTTCGGGGTAATTAAAATTATCATAAATTTTCGTCATAGGTCCTACATTGGGGATTTCTAGATAAAACCACCAACCATAAGGCTACCAGTTCCCAACTATTGGTCACCGTTGGCCAAGCATAAATGCTACTAGGGTAGCGTCTCGATATGCAGTAAAGTCTTGATCTATGAAAACGGGAGCTGTAGGAGCTAAGAAGATTGTTTAACCCATACCGAGACATTACTGTACATCGTTTATTACACAGACCTCGTGTGAACAATTCACAGATCCTCGAACTGGAATGTGTATTGAAGCTTCTGAATCCCGTCGCACTATAAACCTTGCCGGGTCCCGAGGTAACGTAGAAAGTTGCGAATCAATATCTCGGATTATCCGGAAAGATCAGGCCAAGATCTCGCGGTTATGCAAGGAGAAAATGACAGGACGTTGAGAAATGGTTGTAGCATCGAGGAGAGAACCTATCCACGATTTCCCGATAGACGAACGTGATGTTCCACGATCGTCTACCGCACCCGTTACAATACCCGTTCGCCGGCGAATACTTTCACTTAGGTATAAGTTTCGTTACGATCTACAACGACGATATCCCGTTCGGCTTAAAAAGATTGGAATTCTTCGAGCGTTCCGAAGTCTCGTGGCTCCTTCAAATGCTTCATCTCTTACAGCTACGCGGGGGAAGAGAAGATTGCACATTTCTTGCGTGAAATCGATCCTTCCCCGTTCTCTTCGAATATGCACGTCGTAAACGCATAATCAAAACAAAAATATCGAATACTAACACGTGGTAAATATATATATAAAACAGACCTGGGCAATTGATCGATGACGAGCTGCTGACGCTCGAATCGCTACCTGCACTACCGTGCTCTGACTCGCACGAGCGCGACAGTAAATCGCTCGCCTAGTAGGTTACTAGGGTGAGTGTACCAATAAGAAATGTAGCCTCGCAAAATTTCCCTCTGAGGAAATGCACGATGTCGTGTGCCGAGAATTTTATCACCAATATACCGAATAGTGGAGGTATCTACAGTAATTCTTCGATCGAAGTCCCAACACCCGTGTTTTAAACGGACTTCAATAGCGTAGGGAGGCTATTTTTTTATGACTGCGTCTACCGCGCCGAGACTTCAATCGACGAGCCGAACATAGAGAAGGACAGAATGAAATAGGATCGCGTGTCAAAGCGTGTCGCCGTCGCCGGCACAGTTTAAAGGCCCGTGCGTCATCACCGAAGTTGTACCTTCTTTATTTTCCATTATTTGTTAATGAAACTTTCACCAACATATGCGTGGCATTTTTCTAATGCAAAATGATACCAAACACGACATATTTCAACTGTATTTTAGTGGTTTAATCGACGATGAAAGTTTCTAACACACCGAAGAAGAGTGTATGGGAAAGAAAGAGACGCGAACAGTCGACATCGCCGGCACAGTTCAAAGGCCCGCGTTGTCGCTGTCCTTCCTTGCTCCCAAAACTTTCACCGGGGGCATATTGTGACACAAACATTTTCTGCGTGTGTGGAGACACAGAGGAGATTTCAAGGTCACTTTGATATTTTTATGTGGAAAGACCTACTTTCTGTATCATGAATCGATAGACTATCGAATTCTGAGTAAAAATGTATTAACCTACGTATGTCCTAAGTCTAATAGTTAACGAGATATTATCGAAATAATTTTCTTTCTTCTCTGGATAATATCTCGTTAACTATTAGATTTAGGACATATGGAGGTCAACACTTTTATACTCAGAATTTGATACTCTATCCATGTATGGTATAAAAAAAGAAAATTCTATTTAAAAAAATCAAGGTGATCTTGAAATCTCGTCTACGCCTCCATCCACACAGAAAATATTTGTGACGTAATATGTCACCCTCTATACCGTGTAAGTTCTGTATATAACATTTTTTCATATTATTACAGATAACGACAGTATTCAAAGTGGACATAGTTATTGCTCCACCCTGTATAAATCGAGCCTGAAGACTTTTTCTGTCATACAATTATCTGTTTCTACGGCGACAAGTATCCCCACAACTCCCACTTCCGCCGCCGACCGGTCACGTGGCGCCAGTGTGTGTCCAGACAGGGGTAATCGAAAAGGACTCGAGGGGAATACAAGTACCCCCTCTCTGATGACCAGAGTAATATGTGACACGTTGCGCGATGAGAATAAAGTGAGGCGAATGGGAGACCAGTGATGTGATTGAACCTGCTGTAGCAGGCCGTGGCTCGCGCATGCGTAGCAATTTCAGCCTCAGTAACGTAACTATTTTCGATGAAATCGGGTAGCTTGAGCACCCCGCAGACTTTTATAATTGAAACTTATTCTTTATTTTGAGGATGGGATAGGGAAAGAGCACTGCAATAACTACGCAAAAGAGTATATAATCGTCTGTCGTCCATCAGTCGTCCCGCCAATAACACTGGTACATTTCCGCCAGAATAACTGCCTCAAGGCGTCAGGGCCCGGGCCGCGCGGCTGCGTCATTGTAGATACGCTACTGTCTTGGCCGCGCATGCGCGAGCCACGGCCTGCTACAGCAGGTTCAATCACGTCACTGTGGGAGACACGTTGCGCGTGCGCGATAGGGACTGAACAGTGGAATAGGATAGTGGAAGGGGATAAAGATGGAGAGCCTGGAGAGGGAATGAGGTTCGTTTCAACCTCAATCTGGCCACACTGCGTGGCACGTTTCGTTTCTAATTCCCCTGAAGTGGGGGGTAGCTGCTCGAGCATCGGCAGCTCGCGGGCAATCAGTTGCCTAGGTCTGATGTAGATTATATTTCAGCTACGATTAAAAATCATACGTCTCTTAACATATCGGTAATGTTCGAACGGAACAGTGTATTTACAGAAACGAAAGACCACCGATACACCGAGTAATAGATAATTATATAGGAAACATATACTTTGCTTAGAAAACAACGGAAAATACGTTCGGTATAATCATCCTGGGAAGTTTTCATACAGATAACGTGTACATGGTACGCTCATCGGGCTTATATACGGTGTCGTTGAAAGAAAATGCTCGAGAACTTGAGAACGTGCGATTAGCAACATAAGTGGATTACAACATGGATTTTACGCGACGTGCCGCGTAAAAAAACAAGTAAAAAACCGATGGAATAATGGGTCCGCGACACGCGAGAAGCGGGACGACTTAATGTAACACTTGTTTTTGTTCGGAACTTGCGTGTCGTTATAATTGCTCAATATCAAACGAAGATTATACGCGAATGGAGCTTAGATACGAATGTCCTTGCATGCGTAACAATCCACTTAACGCTAAACCTACCAACACCGGTCAAAATGACCGGTTCCAGATTTTTTATTTTACGATTATTGATACGATAAAGTAATTTCATACGAAATGATTGTATAGATATCTTTAGTGGAGCACATGCTATAATAGGAGCTGCACAAAGTCTAAATAAAATCGATCTTGTCATTGTTACAAGGGAACATGTACCAGTTACTTTTAAGGAGAGTTGGGCAGTATTTAAATACTTCTGTACTGAAATTTGTATTTAAATACAATTTAAAGACAATGTATTAATTATTAATATTAATATTAATAATGTATTAATTAATTATAACTCTGCTTTTAAGGCTCGGTAGGTTTAGTGTTAAATCAATCAATTTCTTTTGGATACTATTTAAACATTATTGAAATGGTCTGGGTTAGGTATCTGGGCTGAACTTTCACTCAGGGGACCAAACATCTTCAAGTTTTCTGTATGTAATATTATACAATTCGACGAAAAAATTACAAAACTTTAGTTTCTATTGCGAGGAATTCTCCAAGTTTTCAATTCCTCGCACTAGAATTTAAAGTTTTATCATTTCTTCGTCGAATTGTGTAATATTACATTCAGAAAAGTGGAAAATTTTTGGCCCCCTGAGTGGAAGTTTAACTGGTTTCTTAAACTCAAAAATTCATGAGATCTTTACATAATGTTTCAAGATCCAAAATAACTAAACATCATAATTAGTAATAATTCTTTGCATTCTTCATATGCTGACAACACAAAACTCGACAAAGAAATGAACATGTGTATCCATTACTAAACATGTTTGTTTGGATGAAATGTTATTAATGCATGGAATTGCACGTTCGCGTCTTTGAAAAGTAATGTAAATCCATTTCTTGTAATCTGTAGTCTGTCCAGACGCTCATAATCAAAAACAAGTGATACCGATTGGCGTCCTCACTCCTGTATCTAACAAGATATATTGTACGAGTAGCAAAAAGTTGTTTAACACGTTGAATGTCGCAGGGATCATTTACGACCAGCGTCATCAATGACAATGAGGAATTCAAATTCCTTGAAAGTGATTGTCATGAAATCAATGCAACTGAATATTAATTTATTAGTACTTAAAGTGACTGTGTTATAGAGTAAGATGTAAACTTCATTATCAAGTAACTAACAATTGTTATTAATAACGCTGGTAGCTCGTACGAATGACATTATCGTATCTTGCACGAGACGCATAAAGTTCGCGCAGCGTTCAATGTGTTAAATGTGATTATTGCATAAATAAATTATTATAACACTTAAATAATTATTAAATGAATATATTACGTTCGTATCGGGTTGTATCAAAGTACAAACCTAAGATTAAAGAAAGTATTATATTACATGGAGGAGGAAGACGAATTTTAAAACTATAAATTTTAGATTATACATTACTGGATGAGGGAGACCACAAACATTTGAGGACATTAACACCTTTGTACAAAACTGTTATTACTTATATGTATACTGCCTGTGCATCGTGTACATTTCAAAACACTTCCACAGGCATATTGCAACAGTAAATAAATAAATATCGATAACAAACAACAGTATTTTGTTTTTCCTGCTCTTATTTATAAACAACAAACAGAAATTTTAAATAAATAAAATTTAATAAATCATAGAATTGATTAACGATGGCGTGATTCATGTCCTTGAAAACAGACATGGGTTTAGTCAATTCGAAAAAAAGGAACGATTTGTACAACGAAATTATATTAAACCTATCAGGATTTTAATTAGACAACGTGGTTTTGAACGTGTACTAATAACACACGTGTATTTACATCCACGTACTTTAACGAGTGTATTAATAATAACACACGTGTATTTACATACACGTACTTTAGTGCGTGTCATTTTAACTACACGAGTACACGTGTACTATTTCATGTGTATTTAAAATTTAAATATTAATGCATCCTCCATTCAATTTGAATAATTTTAACGTTAATTTAATGAATAATTTTAATTTTAATGTTTCCAGGGCCAACTTGTGAGGCACGGAGAGTCCTAAAGTGCATGTACGTGAAATACACGTGAAATAGCGATTTCTAATTTGAACCCTTTCTAGACCCGTGTCAGTATATTGGTGACATTGGGTCCAGGTATTTCGCGTCTCGGTTCTCGAGTTTTCTTTCGAACAGCCAGCCACATACACGTGTGTATACATCACAGTTAACTAGGTAGTCGATGACCTAAGGAACTATTCGATCTGTGATCGTCGTAGGACACGGGAACACTAACTCTAGCCTATCGACCCGTTCCTTCGGGACGGTCGTTCGCCGGAAATTCGCACTCCTGGAATTATTATTATGCGGCCCCGCGATAATGCTCGGCTCTGGCAGCGTAAAACCGGGATTCGACGATGGAACGGACCTGTCCGTGTAACGAGTACCGATCGTTGACACCTTCCGCGAACAGGATTCCGCTTCCACGTCACGTTTCCCCTCTCGCGTTTAGCGAACGATTGAAAATCCGCCGGCGACGAATTTTACTACCGCGTTACACGCTCCATGAGAACCGCATTTTTCTCGATTAGATGAATTAAAGAACGCCCGTGGGATCGGCGTCTTGTCCCGGCGGGTTTTTCCTTCTGAAACTCTCTGACGTTAAAAAACATCCGGCTGGGTCAACAGGAAGACTTACCACGCGGAACGATAGATGAGCTGGCTTATACCCTGTTTCGTGCAGTGATGGGCGGTAAGCATTTCCAAAAATATATTCAAGTGAAACATATGTAGTAGATTGTGGCATATTAAATGTCCAATTTTTAACAGTAACGTTAAGCAAATATAATTTTTGTTCATAAAACTTATCGGTCGAAGTAAGCACCATTATGATCAATATATTTTATCAAGCATTTCAAAAACTGTTCAAGTGAAACATACATTACTAACTTGTGATTGATCTTTTTCTTCGTGTCAAGAAAAATGTACGATTTTTAACAGTAACGTTAAGCAAATATAATTTTTTTTATCATTTGTTTTAATAATCAATATATTTTATCAACGAACTACCAGATCCTTCGTTAATATGTTTACTTCTTCACTCGTATAAAAAGAATAGATAACAATCAAATTGATTAACATTGAAGTAAATTTCATTTAAGATTGAAATTAAATATCTAAATAAAAACTGGAGGTACAACCTTAAAGATCGGCTTTGTACTTCAAAATGGTATATTTATAATGAACTTGGAGGACTGTAGGATATAATAATATTTCTAGATCGGAAGGCTTCATTGAATTTGCATTCTAAAATCGGATATTTCATGTCCACCAACCTAATATCTAGATGTTATATTCGGTATTTTACACGTGTTTCAATTAGAAAAGCAGTCGACGCCGCCCATCACTGGTTTCGTGAAATTTCACCAGACCCGTTTGGATTTTATTAACCCTAGGAATACTAAGAGGAGGGGCTTCTTGAACCCACACTTTAAAAAATGTTTTTGTACACCTTTACAATCCCCATTGATGTATGTGGAAAATGTTGTCCAAAAGAGATCGAAAACACACTCAGTTACAATCAAGAATGTTATTTCTTAATGTATATTTATATTTTATTATACGAACTAAACATTTGTGCGAACGTTTTTTATTCTGGAAATGTGGAATGACATTATTGGAGAACTGGTTCTTTCGGCCAGTAGCATAGAAGAAAGTGATGAAACTAAGAGAACTTATTAACTGTGTTTGAATAAAAGCATTTAATGCAGAAATAGAATTTTCTTTACGGTAAATCTATATTAAGAAATGTGGATCCAAAGAATCCCCCTCCCCCTTCCCCCTCCCCCAATTGCACGTGACGGGTCATGGCTAATATTCTTAGGGTTAAAGCTAAATCCGGAAGGTTTGATTTATATGTAAAATGTGTAATAACAGTGTCGAACGTGTATACGACACGTAGTTTAACAATTTTACAGTCCCATTTATTATATTAATGTCGTGACGATTTCAATATGTACTGTTTATGGTGTACAGTGAAACGACTTGTAGCGAGTATTATGGCATACCGCAGAATAGCAAAAAAGTTCATCATAGTAACTAATCTAAAGTTAACTGTCTGATAGATCAAAAAATGGTCCAATACTAATAGCGTAACTCTTAAATGTATATCAATGTTGGTAATGATTAAACATTCTCAGATCTACTGTTAACAATGACACCATTTGTATGTCTGATTTTATTGCAATTTGTTGCAAATCTTATTGCAGAAATGTAAACTTTCTCTAGAAATATTCTTGAAGCGGACAAAAATTCTTCAATACCAATACGATCAACAATTTGTATAGATTCTTTTGATGATAGAACAGCGAAAACATCGTTTACATAATATCCCCTTCTTATAATATTTTTATAATATTAATTCCACACGAAATATTAAACTGTTTCCGAACAACGTTGAGTATAATTAGTATTTGCGTAATACGCGTGAGTTATTATCTTATGATTATAATTATAATACTTGAACATTTACGTTGTTACTTATTTTATCGAGAATGCGGAAAATTCTCTATAAGACTGTGTTACTGTGAGAAGAATGCATGTAAACGCTTCATATCTGCTCTAGAATACAAATCTCCTTTCATGATGTAGCCGTGCGTCGACAGACATAACAGGACTACTGTACCCAGGGCACATTGTAAATAAGAATGAAGCAGCCACGTTAGTTCAACGTTCGATACACTGTCACGTATATGTGCAATATCAGCCAATAGTATACACTTGAAAAATATACAAGTTATGGTGATTATGTTTAAAGTTCTGCAAGTTTAGACGATTAGATCGTACGTAGACTACCAATAACACGTAGCAGTGTATAATACCCATTGTCGGTTTACAATATTTTAGAAACACCATGTAATGTAAGTCTAAAGAAACTGTTGTATAGTAACTTTGAGGATTTAGCAAAGTTGCGTTATACGTGATGCAATTACTTTAAGTATAATAATAATAATAATTAAACGTACCACTACGAATATAATTGCTATTTTATAAAATACAGGATAGTATAATACGTGAAATTTTATCTAACGTACAGCTACCAGTACAGTATCTACGCAGTAACATTTTATATCAGGGCTCGGAATTATTTACCCGCGACGGTCGAGTTTTGAAGGCAACGCCCCCTCGACCTGGCCGCGCGTCTCGCTCCCCGTGGCGGCCCTAGTTCTCCTAGGCGCCACGAATAGCGAGTATTGAACGCGCCTGAGGAGGTCGAGGGGGCGTAGCCTTCGAAAATCGACCGTCGCGAGTAAATAATTCCGGGCCCTGTTTTATATGGACGAGTATTGAATGGTGAGTATTGCGAAATGAACATTCTTACCGCGCGTTTGCGAGAATTAAGGAAATATCTTCTAATTACGGGCACCTTTGTCAAAGAGATAACTATACAGTATTCTTCCTCGAAAAACTATATAAAAACCGATTGTCATTTGCCTCTGTACACATGATAACATATATATAGTTTCGTATCGGATTGTAGCAAAAATCAAACCTTCCGGATCATCTTAACATATCTGTAGCCCAACGCTGTCAGCGAGACCATAGAACGAATGAAACGAGAACGCAGTGCGTGAATACAATTGCACCATATCGTCCGACAATAATAACCGCAAGAAAATTTGTCCTGATCTGCAATTCATTATGGGATTCGAGAATCCATCGGAGGCGAGGTATTCGCGAAAACAGTTACCGAACATAAGACAAGGAACGCATTCGAATACTCGTACGCAGATCTAACTCGAATAAATATTCGTTGTTCACCCGAGGGGAGGGTGAACGATCGCCCGTCGACGATCATCGTCAGGCAGACGGTGAAAACCAGGGGAATAAACAAAGACGTAACACAACGATTATGCATTTACACGTGGGCAGAAAGAAGCGTCATGCGGTGCAGCCAAGCGTGCGTTGCTGTTTACCTGCGAACGGCACATCCCCGAAGTATTCCTCGACGTTGTCCGTCGACATGCTCTTATCCGACAGGGACACGCTGGACAACGAGCCGCTGGAGGCGTCCAAGCTGCCGCCGGCTGGAAACTGCAGTAAATCCTCGTCGGTTTCTGTTTCCATGTCGCGGGACCTCCGTTTGTATACCTGCCACACGTAAACGCAGTCCAGCAATTTCTTTTCGAGACGGTTCGGTTCGTGTTTTAACCCTAAAACGTGGTCGACGGATTAGCCTTCCTGTTCATAACGGAAAAATATCGCACTGTTTCAGACTACATAGGATAGCCGGCTACCCACCAGAGGTAGGCATTATTTAACGAAATAAATATTTCAAATACTATTAAATATTTATGTTTCATTTTGCTTAAAGAAAATAGTATTTTAAATAAGATATACAATTACGAGAATAATAAAATAAAAGATCTCTCTTTAACAATCCGAACCACAAAATAAAATATTCCTATTTTAACAATCTGAACCACAAAGTAAAATATTTCTATTTTAACAATCTGAACCACGAAATAAAATATTTAACTTTTTGCGTCGTTATAATACTCTGATTGTGAGACTGAGAAACTGCATTACTTATGAGTGATTTAATATTTATTATTGTAGCAATAATTGCAACAAGAAATGATACTCAATATAAGAAACTTCATTTATCATTTGCCACATTTTTGTTTTATTTTTTGTTTGACCGTTGCTATTCTCATACAGCAAGCAACGCTAACAGCAATGCTAGAAAGTCTCTAAACTGCAGCAAAGGACAGAATAGCTGTGTTTTTAAAAATAACGTTTTCATATATTTGTATCTTGTAATAGTTTCAATTTGTGTATCACTATCGCTCAAAGATTGAAGTCATTCTAATTCTACAATGTTTGTAGGACTCTTATCATTTGTTTCTATTTTCCATAAATGAAAAAAAATCATCTACTTTTGTGTTTTGTGAAAATGAAAGTAATTGAGGTATATACACATATGGTTTCTTTGATAACAGTACGTTTTCCTTCATAAGTTTTTCGGAGTCCACCGTAATTTCCATTTTGGATGGCCAACAGTGGCACGTATTGCATAGTTACTTGCGTGTTCAGAAAAATCGAATAAATCATGAAATCGAGATTTCAAATTTGTTAGTGAATGAAGACTCAAATGTCCCCAATATTTAATGGTATATGTACCACCTTTGACATTTTCAATATGTTTTTAGTTATACTTTATTCCCAAAATCCAAGGAAATATATAACTGAAGAAGATATTATAAAAATTCTTTGTTTGATGATAAACATGATAAACATACAGTGTATCTAATCGTTAGGAAACTATTTATGCTCATAAAAGTATTAAATTCGAATCATTACTTTCAGCAACAATATTTAAAATTGAAAATAAAGACAAAATACAAATTGAAACAAACATCGATTGAGCCTCGATCATGCCGAGCTCGCGTTGCACTTAAATTTTCAATATTCTTAAAATAAAACACTATTTTCGAAAAGTACTGTGCATCAAATAAAATATTTTATTTTTGAAGTTGTGCGCATCTTCAAAAATGTATTTGTAAAGCGTGGAGTTCACACGTTCAAAAGTTATATGGCTGTAAATTGGAGCAGTTTCAAGCGTGTCCGACTAGAAAGGGTTCCGCCATATTGCAGAAATATTTAATAGCGGGATTTTTGGTATAGAATTGTGCTTAAAGATTGGTATTGAGTTAGTTTTTGATTTATTATGAATTATTGAAAAGAAAAGTAAAAAGAATTATTTAATAGAAGTGCTGTGGAAAACCAAGTTAGATCTCATTAGTTGTTGGAAAGGTTCCTGATATTTTAATTTTAATATGCAGCGTATAAAGCTCATCGAGCGTACTGTCACCTGGGGGGGATTTTTGATTTGTGCAATAATCTGTGTTCGTGACACTTGATTAATTGCGAGTTTTTATAAATATAACAATCTGGCCTTCGAATTACCGCTGTAGAATTATTGTTCCTACATGCTTGTGATGCCACCTAGCGGATTAGCCCAGTAAACACCAATATGGCGGCGCCCTTACCTGTTAAAAACGCTCAACTTTAAATGCGCAGAACTATTGAACCAGTGAATTTCTAACATTAAAACTATTCAGCATTTTCTCGTCAAAATGTACGATATTACATTTAAAAACAGTTAAAAAAATTTTGGTTTCGCGCGGGCGCGCGTGTGAGGTGAAGTTTAGCCGAAAGTAGTATTCTTCGAATTAAGAAAATAAGTTTTACACTCCACGACAAAATGATGACACATCTGATTTATTCAAAGTTTCCCTAATTTGCACGTAATGAAGTAATGCGCTTTAGTGGTTCATATAAATTAGATATACACAGAGATATACAGAATTGGAATTACAAAGTACGGAAAACTGTTACAAAGAACTGAAAGTTTCAAATCAGAAGAGTATATAAGAAACAACTGAGAATGAAATTTTAAATCGAAAAATAAATTTGTTTCTGGTCCAGGAACTTCGTTATAAATTCCGTTAGAAAGAACAAATTAATGTTGCTGTGAGAATAATTACCAACATGTCTATCAACGCGTGAGTAACCTTTATAGCATAAGTCTGCATCACTAATGAGTAGACTGCGGATCTTCATGCATTTATAGCAAAATTGAGAAGATGAAGATCGAAATCGTTAAAAAATGTTAATAATTGAAGATGTCAATATATGATTTCTCCTCTATTAAAAGCATTCAGGGAAGAAATACCATTGAATTTAGTTTCTATTTCTTGTGCAATCAATGCAGACAATTTTTATTTTGCATAAGGATCCGCAGTCTACTAATGAGATACACGTCACAATGTATGAGTCTAGACTGATAAACTAAATGCGTAGATACCACTGAGCATTTAAAAAATGCGGTAATATATCAAGCACAAATTAGCATAAAAGACGATAATTGAACAATGCATATTTAACATAAATTTACGTTACTATCTAAACTCCGTGTTAAAAAGAGTAAGATTCGTGTTTAAACACAGTTCAATAATAGTCCTCGCAAATGTTTTAACCGCGTCGCGGATCAGCAGTTCCGTGCAAATTAATATATTTTTCGTTCGCATTTGAAAAACCGCAACTGAGCATTTTTCATCGGCGCAACATTTTCATATCACCGAATGGCTGATCAAAAATCACATTTCGCATGACAACGTTTACAACTGGTACAGTCGATTCATTCTTCCGCGTCGCGCGGAACGAATACATCCGCGCGCTGCGCAAATAAAGGTGATTCCGACTCGATAAAAATCTATTGGAGCCGATCACTTGATACGATTATATAAAATAAACTGTATAAAATGTAGACCGGACAAATAAATCTCGACCGAAAAATATTTGCCTGAACTTGCGATCCGTAATTTGAAGTGCGCCGCACGCGCTCAGCGATATTAAAATTTCAATTTACCCGGTCTATCGAAAATACTTCGTATGTTATCGTCCGTGGCTACCATTTTTCTTCTTAACAAATATTATACGCTGATCCAATAACGGTAATAGCTTTGGACTCGTCTTTTATTTCTCCTAAATACATTTTCGATCGAAAATCCATAAAAAGGCCTTATCAATGTCTTTCTATGATAATTTTGAAAAAGATATAGTTTTAATGTTTTTAAGGGAGTTGTCTCATGCCAGCGGGTCAAAAAATAAATTTTCTTAGTTGCATTTTTCGTAAAAAAAAATTATGTTTAAATTCATTAAAGACGCTTCGGTGTCAGCACAAAGTTTTAAACGCGTTTTTCTCGAAATGTATTTTTTTCAACTTACGTAGACAAAAAGCATTCGATAATTTTTCAAATTCCTGGATTAGAATCATCCCCTAACATCAATTTATACTGTCCAACTGTTTTGCGCTGATTCCGAATCTGTCCTTAATTTTTCTCCTATACGCACAGTTTTTGAGGTACATGGCTTTGAAAAAACATATTTTTCAAGTTTAAACAAATGTTGTGATGTTATTATAAAAGATATTGAATTGTTCTTTGCAGCAAAAGATTCTGTACACTTTCCCGAATACAGTGATATGCAATATTAATACATTATGATTGTTTAAACATGTTTAAACAATTATTAAAGACGGAGAGACACCACTTTTGCACCAATTTTTGAGGAAATTTTTCAATTTATCTCAAAAAATAAGGGTCCAGCGCAAAATCGAACTTGATAGGACAGACTTTTAACTTGAGAAGCCACCCCGTCAAGTTTGGATCGCCGACGTACTTTTTCGAACCAGAAAGCAAAATATCTTCGCCCGACATGAGTTGTCGCCAGTGCCGCTTACCGCTAGAACAGGCGTTCCACGGGATACAGCGCGGCGCAGCGAACGTTTAAACATGTTTAAACAATCATAATGTATTAATATTGGATATCACTGTATTCGGGAAAGTGTATAGAATCTTTTGCTGCAAAGAACAATTCAATATCTTTTATAATAACATCACAATATTTGTTTAAATTTGAAAAATACGTTTTTTTTTTGCAAAGCCATGCTCCTCAAAAACTGTGCGTATAGGAGAAAAATTAAGGACAGATTCGGAATCAGCGCAAAAAACTCTATAAGGAGGACCCGACAGTAATTAGGGAACAAATTTGGTGTTGGACAGTGTTATCGTTTCGAATCATTAGCATGGAATCAATGATGAATCGCTCGCTCCAAAAAATGAATTCGAAACGCCCACCTATTTCCGTAAATTTTTACCACGAATTCAAAGTGAAAAATCAAAACCTCGTTCCTGGAAAACGGTGTCCATCAACTATAGTCTTGTTTGCGGAACGGCGTCTTTTAAGGAGAGCAGCTAACGTTTCGCCGAGTCGCGGATCGTCGTAACGCAATTAAAATTTGACGCCAGAGGAGTCGACAGGCGGGGTCGGCGTTTCTCTCTCTCTCTCTCTCGCTCTCTTTCTGTCTGCCGGTCTCTCATACGGTGCATCTTGTCTACGTATAACCGGAAACCGTCACTACAAATTCGTAGGTTTCTCCGCGGCTCGGCAAGGAGAACGAGCGTTCACGAGGAGAAGTCAGACAGGCATAGAAGCCGAGGGCTTCATTATTCAAAGGGTGTCGGCGTCTTGCATTCTGCCGCTCTGTTGGATCCGCGGAAGTTGACGGGTGTGACGCAACCATCCGTGAGCAGTCCCCCTCTTCCTCCTCATCCTCCAACCTCCAGCTCCTTGTGCTTCCTCTCGCCGGCTTCTCGCTGCCTCGCTCTTCCTCTTTTCCTCGATCCCCCCGGATTTTCCGCGATACCCCCTTGATCCCGTCATCGAATCGCATCTGGCACCTTTCGCGATTTGCGGTGATGCCGAGCGAGCGAACGGTCGCTCCAAAAGACGGTTCGTTTGTCGCGGATACCGATCCGACGCACAGTGGGGTATTTCACCCAAAAAGTCGAACAAAAGTCGAAAATGGATCAGCTTAGAAGTTATTAATTATCTGCCGACTTTCGCGCATAATGCGGGGTTGACAAGCCTAAAATTTACCTTTTATTTTCTCAGTTATTCTTGAAGATGTTTAGATGAAATAAAAGCAAATATGAAGTTATAAGCTAGCTTCATTCGGGATTTTTTTTTCAAAATTTAAAATAGTTATTAAGGGTTAAAAAATGATTTATTTGTCAGAGGTGGTATTCGGAAACAACCCTTGGAGTCTTAGAGTGACCATCATTGAAAAGATCAAGACTAATATATTCTGTCACATAACTGTTATGTACAAAAGTTTGGAGATGGTCAAATGCGTGGAGCATTGATGAATAATTTTACGAAGATTATGCACTATCCACCGCGAATAATAATTCCATTACAGTAGAAGGACAACAAGAACCCTATTGAAACGAATAATACGTCCAAGCTTACACATAGCAAATGGATTCACGGTTCCTCTTTTCCCTTTGAGTAGCAAACGGAACTTTAGAACAGGATAGACGGATTCGTCAACAAATAGTCAATGTCCTCATCGCTTAAACAGGGCCTTTATCATCCCAACGTAGCAGGAGATGACTAAATTGTGCTGCAATATCGTTCGTCTCTCGACCCTGTTAATGTGATTTTCGTAGTTCAATCGGAACAGAGGTTGACTCGTTATCGGTAGTCGCGACCCCGTCGTTTGCCAATTACTGTCCCGCCAGCTTACTAGAACCGTATATGTATGTACACGACCATTCAACGAAATTGCAAATCGCCGTTTCCTCTGTCCGCGCGAAACGAAAACGCGTACAGTAACGTCTCGATATACAGTAGGACCTCCATTAACCGGATTCCGATTATGAACAAATATGCGTTTAGATATGATTATACTAGGTGTACAAATAAGTTCGATGCCTTTACACATATTCAATTGTGATTGCATCTCAAATTAAAACATTCATTTAAGATTGCAGTGTAAAAGGAAATGTCTATGCTTTCTTTTGGTGCAGCAAAATTATTGAAAATCCTATTAATAAGCTTCCGGTAGGTAAAGTGTTAAAAACTAGTTAAGAGTATGTGGGTTTCAGACGGAAGAGTCCGGGGTTTTTGTGCCGTCCATCATGGTTTCGCGATTTTATAGACGGCACTCCTACCTGCGAGTGAAAAACGAATTCGTTTCTGATTTCGTCGGTGGTCTCGACTCGACTGGTTCAACGGAAAACGATGTGGTTCGTCTGCGCAAACAGATAAAGGTCAAAGACTGGCAAACGGCATACAAGATATCGTATCCGGCATCCATGAATCTGCGAGGCACTAACTACTCGATGCGGTCGTCGAGACGCGAGGCAAGACGAGGCGGCGCGTTCTCCGAAGCGTCTGCGCCCGCACACACGGCGCGATGCGGCGCCCGAAAGCCTCTTGCCATCATCCGGCTCCTCGTTCGTAGGATATATTCACTGTGTGATATTTCGTGAAGCGTGTATAACCGCTGAAAGACACGGATTTCGAACGCATACACCAGCCACCGGAAAGGAGCCCGGCGAGAGGGAGGGCGAGAGGTCTAAGGAAAAGCGCGGAGGAACGGCGAGACGGATAAAGAGAGCAGAAGATAGGGATATATAGGAGAAATAGAAGCGAGTGCGGTGTGTGTTATGGATATCTATTCGCAGCGGATGGGAAGTGAACGCAGTCAGTCTCACAGCAGAGCGATCACAGGATGACGCGGCAAACGGCGGGAAACGAGCGATATACAGACTGCAACGTAAGAGAGAGAGAGAGAGAGGGAGAGAAGTGGGGAGAGAAAGAGAGACGGAGGGAGACTTGGCTCCAAGCAAATCGCATCACAGATCAAACACGGCTTGTATATTAAACGTAACCTGCTAAGGCGTCCTGCAGACTGCTTATCTACTGTCCAACTCTCAGGATCGAGCTACAGCTGTAAGGACGACTTCGTCGCGGCTTCCGCAGCTCGATTCTTCGGTCAGCGATCAGCTGCGACCACGGGTACATCCGAAACGCTCGATCCCGCCCGGCGATAAACGTTTCGGAACGCGTTAGCGCACCCGAAACGAACATTCCGGACCAGTACTTTCGCGACCCGACCAGTCAGCCGCTACCGTTTGACGTCTCGACATGTGATACCGGCGCGCACACACGCACCCGTCCGCCGCTAAGGAGCAGCCGAGGATGCGAAATTGAACGCCTGCGTTCGCACGCCTCGCTGGATGCCGTGTGACGAATCATGGAGACGCCTCCGTGCGTCAGCCGCTTAAAACCAGCCATGGAGTCTCTCTGATCATGTAGCGTGTGAGCCGCTGTGCGATGCGATTGGAAAGCTAATGTCCCGACGCGCGACGGTAGCTGCGTTAGAGCCTTTCACATGGAGCCACAAACGAATCTAGCCACGTTCACGCGTATGAGATGCACGGAAAAAATGATCGATAGAAAAACGTTTCATCCTCGACCGTATTCCTCACGTGGCGTGCACGTGGCTCGCGATTCGCGTATCGTGATACGTATGCGATAAATCGCGATTCGTGTCTCTGTGTGAAAAGGGTGTTACTGCGCTGGACGACCACAGTGGTCCCAAATCGACAGAAAGTGATCATGATCAGTGTTTTCCCTCTCCTCCTTTTTCCCCTTCCACTATCCCATTCCAGCACCATGAGTGCCAGTGCCGTAGACTGGTCTGGTTATCGGAGAGGGGAAAACTGTATTCCCCTCGATTTCCTCGATCTGGCGACGACTGATCATAATCCCAAATACAGTGGTACCTCGGTGTACGTCTGCTTTGGAGTACGTACAATTCGGAATACGTCCTGTTTGCACGTTACAAATTTTGCTCGGCATACGACATAAATTTTTTGTGTGAATTTTGCGTCATTCTTAAATAATTATCTCGGAGGAAAAATTAAATTAATTCTCGATTTTGGAATTCAAATTGCATCGAGTGCAAAGGGTTAACGCTTTGCACTCCTTTGTCGAGTGTGACTCGACATCAGAGAAAGACAAATGTAAATGAAACGGGTTTTAACATGTATTTGGTTCTTCCTTTATTTATTTAATTTCTTATTTTTTAGTTAAAGACCAATATAAGTTCCATAAATATAAACCACAACAAAGTTTGAGAGCTATATTTAATATAATTAATAAATAAAATTGTTTAAAATAAGTAGCAGTCAAGGAACTGTCCTTTCAAGTAAATTTCAAACAAAAGTTGTTGGCAATAAAATTGACAAAATAATTCGGAGCGCGAAGGGTTATCGAAAAACGCGGGCCAATCCGAGACGGACTACAACGGACGGAATCAAGTCCCGCTGAGCCCGCCGTAGCTGCTCGTTGATTGGTCCATACGTTTCGTTAGTAACTCGTTAAGAAAGCCGATGCGGGAATTTCCGCTAAGGAAAAAGTTACCTCGAATGACTTAGGGACCACACTTTTCAAAGTTTTCCGACATTTTTGGGCCACCCGATACTGTCCTAAAGTATTGTCGCGGAGTGTATGTTCTGTTGTGAGTTCTTCCAGAGTTTGGAAACTTACCTGACTCAACGGGCGAATCCGCTCGTGAATAGATTTCTCCGCCTGCATGGCCGACGGGGGTGGGTGATCCGGGGTTGGTGGCTGTGCGTAATGCGTGGGACTGGTCGGCAGCATCATTTGTACTCGTTTCAGGCGCTTGTCCGTCGCCTCGCGGCCCTCGTTCGCCGACTCATCGTTCGTGTCCCGTTTCTCATCCAGCAGGCTCTCCTGCGATGATTTTAGCGTGAGGAAAGCGTTCGACACGAACGTCTGCTCCTGGATGGCCGAGTCGGCCTCGCTGCACGGCGATTTGTCTCCGCACGTGCTCCCGTCAGCCTCGTAGTTCTCAAACGCGTGTCTACGTAACTTCCGCCGCGGGTTCAGCGTCTTGATCGGCCGGTTCTCGTAGATCGAGGTGATCGCAACCGGCTCCACGTTGTTGTCGCGCCTCTCCTCGCCGTCTGGGACCCGGGACTTCATCTCGACGTATTGGTCCACGCTCCTCGTCACGTGGCGCAACTGCTCCCGACGTTTCTGCAATTGTTCGAAGTCGATGTGGCTGCGAGCACCGCTCCGCGCCATGAACAAGTACTCGTAGTTGCTCGGCCCCAGCGAGCAATCCGCGGACAATGACATCTGGGTCTGCAGGTGCGTCGGCGACACGGACAAATTGCGTCTTGGCGGCTTCTTCGGAGGTGTTGGCTGCAAGGTGAACAATCCAGATTACGTTGTTTACAGGAGGTGTGCGAGAACCCGATAATTTCGGGTACATTCCGCGACAAAACGACGCACACCTGGTTTATTTAAGGTGTTCGCCATTTGCACGCTTTGAAGTAATGCGTTTTAGTGGTAGATATACGTTAATTACAAAATACAATCTCTCAGTAGAAGAAATGTTTCAGAACAAGTGAAAAAAATATTTTTACTTTTTGAATATCCCCCTTGGTTTTGTACATCGTACCCGAAATTTGCGGTCTAAGCGCACTACAGATCGTCAATTAAACCACTAAATACAGTTCAAATCATATCGTGTTAGTGTAATTTCAATAAAAAAAATGTCATAAATACGTTGGTGAAAGTCCCATAAAAATATAATGAAAAATAATCAAGTTTTGTAACAGGATTATTAGCGATTCACGCCGATATAACGGACACTATACCGGATTACGCAAATAAAACCCTTTTCAAGGAAATTCAACATTTTTGGGATATTATTATTGGCACGTAGAACATTTTCCGATAGAACCCTTTTTTTGTAATCTTGACACTAACATTGTTTTCTACAAGGACTCCGCAATTGTGTCTGAATAATCAATTCTTTTCGCGGTGCTGTCCGATAGCATCGCGTTCTTAGATGTTAATATTCCGTAGCAGTTTTCACGCGACAGCTTGAAAGGAAAGCACAACGGACGTCGGACTACCGGGCCAATTAAGCCACGATCGATTTGTTCACGTTAACGAACTGTAAGGCGTGCGGATGTTATACGGTACAGTTATTCGTTCAAAAAAGGGAACAGTCACCGATTGCAAGGATAAAAAGCGAGCACGTAAGAACAGATCGTTCATCCAGCAAATCGTGAGCTTAATGATGAGGCTGAGACCCATAATTCTCGTTAATATCAGATTCGAAAAAGAATTCAAAAATATAAGAATTAAAAGGCGACTTGGAAAAGATCTACGAACGTTGTGTTGATTGAGTCGTAGAATGTAAATGTGTTCAGTCGAGGGCGTATTTTACTGTAACGAGTGTATTTTTGGAAATATTTCACGAAGCTTCATTAAAAGTTACATTCACATTTATCCTAATGTTTTCAATCTTTCGAAACACGACTAAATTCGTACTTGACTGTAATGAAACACGCGAGAAAAAGTACATTGGTGATTCTCATGATTCGAGTCGTTTGCTTACCCACTGAAAATAATAAATCCAATTGACTTGGATTTGTCTCCGACTATCTAAAGTGACCGCTTTTTAACGTAACGTTTCGATTGTTCAGACTGTTTTCAAAGAAAATTGTAAAAATTACAGAACCATATTATTTAGGTATAATTCTGGTGGAGACGACAGCCGTACAAATGCGAAATTTGATTGGTACAGTAGCATATGAAGTTTAACCCTAGCACTCGCGTGGTGACTCAGTCACCATTAAAAATTGATTTATCATTATTCAAAATATAGTCTGCGTTATTAAATATGTTGGCATCTAATCAACTACTAAGCATTTAAGTATTGTATCAAGTATTACATCAATTTCATATCCATAAAAAAGGAAAAAAATTATACAGAATGGAATTTTTCTAGATCGAGAGAAACATTTAATTTTCAGGTTAAAATAGCTCCGAGTTCAAAGGGTTAAAACCTTTTTGTAATTAGGACTATATTATATACTTTTCTCATTTTAAGACTATAAATTAATATATTAGCGAGCAAAGAACGGACATTCACCGAAATTTTGTAATATTTTTAGAGCTATGTTGACAAGTTCTTGAAAGAAACGCAGTAAACACAGGAAAAAAATTCGAGTTAAAATAGTTCCGGGTGCAAAGGGTTAAATTTCATCTATACGATAGATACCAGCCTTCTACACAATAGATACACTAAACGAGATATATTTCCATTACTTTTTTTGGGCACGATTATAAAATATTGGAAGCATATCTTTGAATTGCTGTCCTTTCGATACGTGCGAGAAAAGAATGAATTTGTAGGATCCGTTACAGTAGAATAGCCCGTTAACGCGTAGACATAATGGAATGTGACGAAATGGGCTAAAAAAAGGGGAAGCCTAAAAAGCTTCCCTTTGTACGGTTGTGCCTTGGTGACCCCGTGCGACCCTCGATCGGGATCGAGGATCCAAAAGTAAAGGGAACTCGTTCTTACCGAGACTTTATTGTTAGAGGCGGGGCTGTGGAGAGAACTGGACAAGGGTGCCATTGGCAAGTAAATCCCGGCGGCGCTGGAATCGTTGGGCAAACAACGCCGGTCCCGTGGGCTCGGTCCACCGACGCTCGAGGACGAGGAAACGCTCAATTGGTCCGACTCCCTGCCACCCCCGTATCCCGTGGGTAATGTCAAGGACAGATCCTCCGACACGAAGCTACCCTCCATTGTTCCTCGAGGTACCGGTGGCGTTTGGTACAATCCGCTGTCGGAACCCCTGCGCAACCAAACTGAACGTCTCAACGGGACCGATTCACGATTAACTCGCTAATGACTCGCTCGATCGAGCTCCTCTCTTCTCTTTACTTTCGATAATGTGTGCAATCGAGAAATAGTACCGCTTTCAGCGAGACACACCGTGCACAGTGCAGAATTAAACACAAAACGCGCACTATGCACAGAGCAATATTATACACACGCATTACAGAAATACACTCCTGGACAAAATGATAGACTGCGGATCTTTATCCAAAATAACAATTCTTTACATCAACCCTTTGACTACTTGATTTGACTACTTTCACTACTACCCTTTGACTGGCGAATTCATTCACGATGTACACCGAGAACGGTAAAACTTTTCGAAAGGCGTGCATTTCTGAGAAAGTATATACAAATAATCAAAAAAACACTGAATTCCACTATATTAAAACAATATTATTTGTTTAAAATTAACTGCAAAATATAAGTAAACATATTCAAATAATATATGTGACTAACGGAATATATCAGTGCTGAATTAACATTCATTTACGCCTGACTAAAATAAGATTTGCCGGAATAATAATCGATAAAATTTGCCGGGCGCCTACAGTACCGTAAGAGCAATATTTTTAAGCGCCTTTAGGCGTCTACAGTATCACAAGCGCAAGATTTCTAAGCGCCTTTAGGCGCCAACAATAGTAAAAGGGTTAATTACAAGGCATAAGAACCAAATAGGAATCGATTTCTTTGTTCAGTGGTTTTATTTAGTTGCTAGACATGTGTTCATGTTCTCAAACTCTTCTAATCTTTACACTATTTGAAATTACAACCACCCATTTTTGTCAAACATGCAGAAAATCCGCAGTCTAATGATAGCGCGTACGCTACCTTTCATTTCTCGGAGACAACAAGGAATTTTTGAATGGCACACACAATATCGTACTTGTACGACGCTAAAGAAAAACCATCGTTTAATGAACTTACAGGTCTGAAGAACACAGCGAACACGTCGGACATTCTTGAGGAATTTAGAGCAGAACTTCACGTGAGACAACCAGAAATTTTTAACATTTCTTGATATAATTCTGCAGATTTTTACGAGAAAATGCCGAAAATCCAACTTTTAAGCTTGGGAACCCTGTTATACCAGTTGGTATTATGTTATACCAGTTGGTATTATGTAATACCAGTTGGTATTATGTAATACCAGTTGGTATTCTGTAATACCAGTTTGATGATGTAATACCAAGTTTAATACTCATTTTGCATCCAAGACGTCTGTTTTTCTTCTGCTTGCTCATAAAGCCAGCGGGCTGAACTTATTTTTTGGCAGGTTCCTTCCCTCTACATCACAACGATTATGATATTATGTATTTCATTCAGAAAGTCGATGTAGTCTTCGACAAATTAAATTTAGTCCAGGAGTGTACACCGAACGAGAACAGTAGTCACTATGTCAAAGCAAAATTGACTAACAAGGCAGGCCACAGTGATGGAGTCGTCTCTTTTAATGAAACGTTTTCTGGTAAATCTAGATAAACATTTCAACATTAAATTTTATAATATTCAGAAAATATCTTGATATACTTCATATCTTAATCATATCTTAACTTTTCGGGGCTGTATCTGATTTCAGTATTCTTGCTACGCAACAAAATTGATATCTGACAGACCTATTTTTTCCAACGTGAATCAAGTTTGCTTTCCGAATGATATCAGAACAGCAAAGTGGAGACATTTCAATTGAAATAACTCGTAAACTATTAACTTTTCGACATACATGGGTTAGTACTTTTTACAACGAATGTCCAGCTGCATCGATTGATGTATTAAAAAATACCTCATTTCATTTTAAAAAATGAAGTTCACCCTGGAATGACCTTGAAAACATGATGAAAATTTAAAATGGGTATGACTGCTGCATTAGTCCCTCCTTGAATTAAACTTTTTATTTGAAATATTTTTTTCTCTGGAATTTAGTTTTCGAGATATTCCAGGTGGTCAGAATAAATATTCCACCCTCTATGTATAACTAGTTGCACTATAGAAAACCCCACCAATAATGAATAACAACATTAGACAGAAAGAAACAAAAACATTTTGAAAGAAAAGAGGACTCAATACTTCAAATTAAAAATAAGAAATTGCAAGTAAAAAAAGAATTTGAGAACACGTAATCTCTACCACCCTTCGCTACCATAACTGTTGCGATATGATTAAGAAATGAAGTAAATTAAGATATTTGCTCGATATCATCAAATTAAATGTTAATTATCCTCATAAACAACGAGTATTGTCAAAATCGCTCGAACATATGTCAGCTTATTTTTGCTCTAGATTCACCAGCAAAAGTTTCATTAAAATTGACGATCCCGCCACTGTGACCACTCCTCGTAAAACGCTTTATTGTTTGCAAAAATATTTCTTTCCTTGCGATTCATACGTCTTTCAAGAATCAACAGGTTTCATTGGCTGCTTGGACAGAAAAGTGAGAGAAGGACAAATGGAACGGTTCCAAAGTAAACAGATCGAAAGCGTTACTATAGTACATACAATGTGAAATGTCTGTATGCCTTTACCGTGTGGTGTCGCGCTGTGCTAATGAAATTCTGTTGGTTGTAGTGTTTTGTGGTTTGTCGTCGGGAGTTTGATCGGAACTTTCGAGAGTATTTATCGAGTTGAGAGTGTCGGACATGGACATAAAGACGCTGTCGAAGACGGAACTGCATTAAAATTGACGATCCCGCCACTGTGACCACTCCTCGTAAAACGCTTTATTGTTTGCAAAAATATTTCTTTCCTTGCGATTCATACGTCTTTCAAGAATCAACAGGTTTCATTGGCTGCTTGGACAGAAAAGTGAGAGAAGGACAAATGGAACGGTTCCAAAGTAAACAGATCGAAAGCGTTACTATAGTACATACAATGTGAAATGTCTGTATGCCTTTACCGTGTGGTGTCGCGCTGTGCTAATGAAATTCTGTTGGTTGTAGTGTTTTGTGGTTTGTCGTCGGGAGTTTGATCGGAACTTTCGAGAGTATTTATCGAGTTGAGAGTGTCGGACATGGACATAAAGACGCTGTCGAAGACGGAACTGGGGTCGGAGTCCTCTGTCTGCTGGAGGGTCCTCCGTACTCCGTTCACTGGTTCCCCAATCTGCTCGTCTTCACTGAAATCCGCAATCCATCGAGTGTCGTCAGATTCGAGTGCGGTTTCTAAGAATTGATCTACCATCGCATACTGAAAGCGAAGCAGCGCAACTGGCATTCATTTGCCGAAGCTAACGCAGCGTGGAACAGTGCGCCATTTGCAGAGACTGTTGTGTTTCGTGTCGTTCAAATGCAATAACAACGGTAAACTGGTTCCGTTTGTCGGTCTCCAGACAAATGACTAGCATTAATTACAGTAGAAACGTGAGTTGTACCTACTTTTGAAAATGTGTTTTACGTTTCAAAATAACTCGAACTTTTCAATATTCTATGTTGTTGTCCTAAAGGTTAAAAGTGTCCCAATATTACTATGCCATACTGTATATAACAATTTGTTAGCAGATGTTCCTTATTTTTAAGAAATTTGTTTGCAGCAGAGCTTGAAACAGGTCCGAAAATAATGGTTTGTAAATGTTACATTTCGTGCTCGATTTAACCAGTTATAAAGGACCGATACTCTAAATAACTGTTATGAAGGACCGAAATTTTTGTTGATATCGGTTTTTATATTTTTTCGGTTCTACAAATAAGCCACATGCGGCTCTTTGGCTATTTGAGTGCGGCTCTTCCACGAATGACGTGCTTAACATTAATTTATTTAATTTTAATTCAATAGTATTTTAATACAATTTTAAATCAGTCAGTGTGTTACATCTAAATTGAAATAAACAGCAATTTCTACTCACTTTGGTGGCAAAGAGACCGACACCTTATTGCCGATTGCCGACGCGATGGAAAATACCATCAAATATTATAGATGATATATTATTGATTCGTTTAAACATGCCTAAGTTAGATAATGAAGATAAAAATTGGGATAAAAAATAAGTAAAAATAGTGAATAATGTATACTTATATCTATTGTTATAATAAAACAATATTCAATTGACCGAAATATAACAGTTTTTAATATTAATTGTTACTTTCAGACCCGTTTCAAGCCCTGATTGCTGTAACTTGGAACTTAGAACTTGAAAGCAATATCAGGACTGATATATGTAGAACTGAAAAAATATCGATCCTAGAACCGATATAAGGACCGATACCCGATATATGGAGGACCGTAATCGAAACTGATATTTAACTAAAATTTCGGCCTCCATAACTGTTTCAAGGACCGAAACCGATATCATAACTGTATTCAAGCTCTGGTTTGCAGGACTATTGGCTAGGGGCTGAAATAAGGAACATTTATCCTAATACGTTATAATACATTAAATTGCAAAGCAAGGGATTCAGTATCTAAAAACGTTCCGACGCTGTTTTGTTCTTAACAAAAACGAGAATTTCATTGTGACTTATATCAGTTAGCCACGACGAGTGCCTCGCTAACATCACGTAACAAAATGCTTATGGCTTTAAGATGAAGAGCGCCGTAGACGAAATGTTAATCAACTGTTCCAATCGTCAGCGATAGCCGAACGTTCAGCTCGAAATCAGAGCAGATTGTCCCCTGAATAGTCGATCACACGGCGGGTTTCATGCTGTAACCGTACCGATAACACAATAGCCGACCGAACGAAGCGTAAGAACTCATTGGTCAGACAGCAACGGAAGAATAGCACTCCGGTACCATCATCGTTACCCCCCAACAATGCGTAACTCGTAACAGAAGACGTCCGCGACGGCGGGTGCCGACGTTTTAATGAGGCCATGTAGCCGAGGTCGGAGGCGAGCGGTCGAAACAGAAAGAGAAGACGACGAAGGCGAGGCAGAGGAGAAAGAGAAAAGCAGAAGAAGGAGGGGGAGGAGTGAAGCGGTAGCAAGCGAAGGTAGAGGTGAACAAGAATCCGGTGAACCGCGGCTGGAGGCCATGCCCATAGGACGAGGGAGAGAGCAATGGTTATTAGTTTTATGCTGAGACGGGCTAACATTTACATTGTTTAACGTGATGGATTCATCTCGAGGCGGTCCAGAACCACGGCTACCGACATCAAACATTGATGGTGGAGGTGCGGAGAGCACTGGTACCTTTCTCTCCGGTCTCTCTCCCGCTCGCTACCGCGTCCACTCGATCCCGTCTACCTCCAGCTTGCTCTTTCTCTCTCACCCTGTCCCTTTTTCCCTGTGTCAGTCTTTTGCTTGCCCAACGTCCTCTTTCTCTGTCTGGCCGGAACAACCAGTAGCGCTTAACAGCTAGCGGTAGCGCTGGCAGAAGGAGGGTAAGGTAGAGAGATAGGCGTAGAGAAAGAGAGAGAGAGAGGAAAAGAAAGAGAGAGAGAGAGGGTACCAATGGAGTGATACGGCGGGGGTGACCCAGGGGTGAACGAGGCGGTCGGACCCACCATCGCCTACCTACATCAGGAAAATTAAACCAAGCCAAGCGGTGCTTAACGCGCTGGAGCTACACGCGGCCGCGCCACCTCCTCCACCTCCACTCTCAGCATCCCTTTTCGGTCCGAGAGAAACCTTTTCTTCCTCCGCCTCTGCCCAGCGCACCCGGCTCGGCGGGTACACCGCGCCAGCATCGGTACTAACGGGTACCACTGCTAACCATCATTCGAGCACTCGCACTCGCACTCCCACTCGCCACTCTCCACTCATTCACTCCGTATACCCGCCGGTCCACGTCTACGCTTTTGTTTACCCAACATCTCCTATATTAAAGCTGCCACGGTTATGCGCTCATCTATACTAGCCGTATGTATGATGTATATGCAGTACGTATGTATATGTGTGTGCATGTGTACATCTATACATATATGCTTATATACATGCCTATACATGTATATATACATATACTTTATCTTTCTAGAAAATATTACCGGCCTCCGCTCTTATCCGATGCACTGACGCGATATCCTTTTCTCAACGAAGATGACGCCGGGTGAGCACAAATACGCCAACCCCGTTGGGCACGATCGCTTTTTTTCTCTCTCTTTCTCTTTCAAAGCTGTTTCTTTTTTTCGTTTGTTCGTTTCGTTTTGTTCCTTCGAAGTTCGTACAACCGTTGCACATAATACTCGGCCGCGGTGCACCCGATGCGTCATCATCGTCGTCGTCGGCGTCGTCGTCGGTGTCGTCGTCGTCGTCATCGTCATCGTCGTCGGCCTCGTCGAAGAGTATCGCGATTGGTCGTTGGTGAACGCTGTCGTTCTTTTGTGTGATTAGTAGGCACAGTTTTTATTTTCTGGTCTGTTGTTCCCCTGTCCTTTTTCCTGAGGCAGTGAAACATGGCCGATCATCGACGCTCCGGTTCATTTCTAAGTGGTGTCTATTGGTGTGGGGCTCATCCCGACCGATCGAGACACTAGGTTTTATCGTGGTTCTACTATCCTTGGCAAAAATTATGCTACCGAACAAATCAAGTGACTATCATTGTGTCACTAATTGTGCCACAATGCGATCAATTTCTACAAAATTATTAATAAAACAAGTTTATAGTATCTTCGAACAGTTGAAAAATGAGAGAAATTCAACCATTTTTTACATACATCTCATTGTATGGTGTTTAAGTAGTGTTTGCTAAAAAGTGGAGCTACATATCTTAAACCAGAAAGACGTGGTAGTCATTTTCCGTACAAACATTTCTGCAGAACACCGTTTGCAGTACCAGATATATCTCTGTGAACATTATCTAACACACATTTTTTTTAAATTTGACATTAACGTAGTCCTTGTCGAAGCCGTTCACAGATATTCTAGATCAAATATAATAATTTTTTATTTAAATCTTCAGCTTCTATTATTTGTAAACAAATTTTTGAATGATACCAAAAAATGGTATCGTTGATTCAATCTTGCTCTTCACTATATCCAATCCCTAGCTTCGGAGCTCCTCAGGAATTACACTGCGCGGTAGTGGGGAGAGATGTTTAACAAATATCGTGCACGTCTCTTTCACATACAGGTTGTCCCAGGATTGACGGTACAGCCGTGGTGGGGGGTGATTCCAAATGAGAAAATTATTCGAAAATATGCAATAAATTTGATTCATTCGCGGCCTCGTTTTCGAGGGAATCAAACTTCAAAATTCAGCGAATACGCGCACTACTGAATAGGAATCGTCTGACGCGTCTGTTGATGACCTACAAATTCTAGACAGCGGATTTTCAAAGTCGACTCTCTCAAAAACAAAGCTTGAAATAAATTTATTCCGTATTTTCACCTGGTTTTCTCACCTAGAATCACCGCCTCTACGGATGTACCACCACTACAGGGACACAGAAAGTAGAATCACCGCATCTACGGTTGTACCACCACTACAGGGACACAGACAGTATATCAAGACACTATCGTATACATAATACCGATACTGTGGAAATAAAGAACATGTTCGAGGTACACCAACTGCACGAAGAGAGTCGCACCACTTCGCAGACAACATGTAGCAGGGGTGAGCCGGTTAGCACGCAAGATCACACATAAAAAAGGAGTTTACGACCTGGGGAAAAGGAGCACAGCAAGCGAAAACGCGCGCGCGTAGCCAGAACGAAAGTTAGGGGAGAAAATGGATACTCACAAAGACATGACGGAAGTACCGGAAACGCGTCGATCGTCGTCTCGAGGCTTATGATAGAACTGCCATTGAGTGGGCGACGTCCCTTCCACCGGTGAGAGATCATCCCCTGGCCGGACGTTCTCGTAAGGGCTGCCCAACGAGTCGCCACCCTGGACCGGAATAGGTGGCAAGTTTTCACTGTCGGCATCGCTCTCCACGCCAGAGGAAGACCTATGCCCTGTCGGCAGCCCGTTATTCGCAACTGTTAATCATTTAGAAATCATACGGAGTGTCACCGATCTGGTTGTACCAGCTACAGCGAGATGAATCTATTCCTCGTCTACTGGGACCCCGCTCTTAACACTAGCGTAGTAGGGATGTAGGGAAAATTCTAAAGGGACAACGAGTCATGACCACATCGCACTGTATCAGTCACACTGGATAGATTCATATGTTTAAATGCAACGTTATATATTGTTCTACATAGTACGAAAGAGAAACATCTTGAATATTTCTTGCGTAATATTTCGTAAATATAACGTTTATGATACACCTTTCAGAAATGTAAACGACATAATAGCATATGTATAATAGCATGTGCATTGACCACCTTGAAGATGATTGTGTCGTATACGAATGAATTTCTACGTCGAATATAGGAAGAGTTATTTTCAATAACGACAGCGCAGGATACCAGAACATGCAAATATTACCACCAACAACACGTGCTACTACTGACCGAAAGTACCGGGAATCGATCATTTAAAAAGCCCGCTTAAAGGGATTGTTGAAATTCTTTTTGTCGCCAAGTTGGCACAACTGTCCTCTATACTCACGCGGATTTTGAACGTCACTTGTCATTTAGTTTGTTTACAGTGCGCCATTTTGTCAGTTCATCTCAAGTGTGTTTTGCGATTTTTGCGAATTTTCTGCAGAAACTCAACCGCGTTAAGGTCGCTGAAGACATCTTAGAACGAGTCAATTCCGACCCCATTCATAAAACGCATTGTAACTGGTGATGAGACATGGGTTTACGAGTTTGACATGCAAACCAGTCAACAAGCTTCGGAATGGCGCTTTCCAATTGAGCCGAAACCGAAAAAAGCACGTCAATGTCGATCAAAAGTGAAGGTGATGTTGATAGTTTTTTTTCGATTACCGCGGTGTTGTGCACTCGGAATTCTTGCCACAAGGTGAGACAGTAAATAAAGAATATTATCCGAGCGTTATGCGGCGTTTGAGAGAGCAAATTCATCGAAAAAGACCAGATCTGTGGAAAGAAAACTCATAGATTTTGCATCACGATAACGCACCATCTCACAAAGCTATCATTGTAAACGAATTTCTGGCCAAAAACTCAACAAATCTTATCGAGCAGCCACCGTATTCCCCCGATATGGTTCCGACCGACTTTATTCTTTTTCTAAAATTCAAATTACCACTTCGAGGCACCTGTTTTCGGTCGATAGATGACATAAAAGAGAATTCGCGGCGAGGGCTGAAGTTGATTCCAAAAAAATGTGTTTAAAAAATGTTTTGATGATTGGGTTGTTCGTTGGTATAACTGTATTATTTCGAAAGGGGCCTACTTTGAAGGCGATACAATAAATTTGGATGAATAATACATATTTTGTGTTTCATTGACCAATTCCCGGTACTTTTTTGGCAGAATGTATATTGCATCAAGTAAAATTGGCATCGATTCTATTGCGTTCTGTCTTGATGAACTCTCCGATATTAATTACATCTAGCAAGTTGCATGTGTCGTTATCTTATCACCTAAGTTCTTACAATATTGAAAGGTAAGATCCTAGCAACAAATTTCTCTGACAGTCTACCATGAGATCGTAATAATAGCGTAGATATAATTTACAGAAAACTGGTTGCATGGAAAGTATACCGCGTGCAAACGCACTTTTTATCACTGCAGTGATGTCCTGTGTGACGTGCGGTGGAAATTGGCCCAAAAGATCCAGGACCGTGTTCTGCCTTGAGTCCCGAATGCCCAAATCGACCCCTCTGTCGAGTAGAGCCCGCACCACTTCCATCTTTCCGCAGAGCGCCGCCTCGTGCATTGCGGTTCCCGCAGACGTCCGTGTGTTTACGTCGACGCCTGCAGCAAGCAGCACTTCTACAACGGCTCTGAAACGAGAAAGAAAAAACGATTTTCACGTGGCATTATTTCTGCTATTTTATTTTCATTTCATCTGTATTTGTTCGACACCGTCTCATTAAGCCTGCATTGCTTATTCGAGAAATACAGGATGCTTTAGCAATCGCGCCATAATTAATTATGTATGACAAATTTCATTCTAGAATATATATTGTGTAATACGACTTCAATTTCATTGCCGCAATTGAAAAGCACACTATTGATTGCGTCTGGCGATTTCTGGTGCAAAGCCAGGATCGGTTTTAAATAAAGATTGTTACACAGCAAGTTTTGAAACGGATCAGAGGGGAACACGCGGACCGCAAAGGGCAATCAAACATTCTCGATCTACAATACGACAACTCGTCAAGAAAATTCGTCTGCGACCCAGAATAGGTATCGAGGAATATCTGTCCGCTAACTTGGAGCCGGCCAGGCCGCTCGCTCGTCAGTGTAACAGAATCGGAGTCGGCTGAAAGTGGCCAGGTTGCCGTTTGCATTTCCCATTTCGGCTGATAGGGTGCGCGAAGCCCCAGGTTTCGTTTTGTATCTGTCTGGTAGCCGTGCACCGACTGCAGTGACCGCAGCCATCCGTCGCATATAGGATTCGTGGCTGAGAATCGGATTCACGTGCACCTATGTTGTTATTACCGTGCCATAGGGGTATTTGTATACTGGCTTACCAAGAGCACCGATATTGAATCCGATAATAGACATTACTCCAGTCCCGTTCCCAATCCCTTCCCGTCCCGACCCTCTACCCGAGCCCCCGGGTCTCTTTCTCTCCTTTGGCGCGCGGCGCGGCGTCCCCGCATTCGGCCGATCCGCCAAATATCGTGGCGAACGCATGAAATGCGTGCGTGAACGCAATCATCGTAGTGTGTGCATCAGTACACAACCGTGTCCCACCGCGTTCCGTGTGTACACTTCGGACCGTGCACTCGGCTCTCACGTACACAGACGAACACGGCCCGACCCGGCCCAGCTCGGCCCGAACCGAGCCCGATTCAACTACACACCGAAAACGAGAGCGTACACGATCAAGTTCTGCGCAACGGCCACCGTAGTAGTCTCGCGCCTATCCAAACATTCAAAATGCTCGCACCTACACGCACGCACAAGCGCGCGATTCACCAGCGCATGCACCACAGCCCGCCGCTCTGTTTGACCGTGGAGATTGCCGGACCCTTTCGAACCTAATCAACGAGATGAGAGCTGATCGAATTGCGCGACACTTATTGCATTACGCGACGCGGGCGTCAATTTTTTTCATGGGACCACGGGCGTTCGAGCTTTTCGTGTTTTCTTCTTTTTTTGTTGCAGGATGCTGTTTGGCGTCGACAGGGAATCAGGAAATTGATGTTTTCGTGCTGAGTTTGTGCTGATGCCGGGATATTGATTCCATTTCTTCGGCTATGGTGTTAGCGCTGCTTGCGCGCGGATGTTGCGTCGCTGAATAGAAAATTCGAAACTGCTATCGTAGTTGCTATCAGTTTTGTTTCGTCACTGGTTTGCAATGGATAGACACTGTGTCTTCTTGTGCCGCTTGTGGCGACATTTCAGTTGATTGGAGGATCCAGTTAATTATTAGGATTAACTATGATGTAAACTTCCCAACGAGCCGGTAACACCACTCAGTAAAATCTCTCGGCCACCTTCGGCCACTCCTGGCCGCGATTTTACCGTGGACGAGATATCTCGCTTCCACGATGTCGAAGAAACATTGTCAACATGCTATCGTACGTATTTATTAGGTTGTTGCAAATAAAATGTCCGATTTTTAGCAATGACATTAAACAAACGCAATTTTGTACCCAATGTATTCTATCTACAAATTTCGAGATATTTGATTCTATTTCGGTAAAAATAAGATATTATGGTCATCGCGTTTTTCATTTACAAGATTGTTCTCTTAATTTTCTAGTTCTTTTTTCCTATCAATGACTAGTAAGTTAATTAATCACCACATTTTCATAAAAAATCACATAAAAGTTACTTTTCCAGACATATAACTAAACGGAATGCACGACACAGTCGCGTTGGTTGACGTTGAAATAAACTTTATTTAAGAGTAAAATTATACAGTAAATAGAAAATTATAAAAGTAACAGGCACGTGGTTGCCTCATAAAAATGACAAGGATTAATTTTTTTATTTAGACTTTGCGCGGTTCTTATTACAATATGTGCTCTAATAGAGATATTTATTGAATCATTTTTTATGAAAGCATCTTTATAATTTCATTAATTGCAAATAAAGAAAATCTAGAACCGGTCGTGGTACGATTAGCTTTGTCCCTCAATGTCTTATATGTACATAATAACCCTGTAGACTGCAACAGCATTTCTTGATCGTAACGTTTTGGAAGAGTCGCATTCTAAAAACATTTCACATACAACAACCTAATACAATACTATGGACGAGATATCTCGTCACCATGGTTTTGTTGTACAACGCTATTGATAAGATATCTCGTGTATCTTTATTACTGATATCAAGTGTTTTCTTTGTAAGTTTCACACAAGTAATCGATTCTTAAGCATGTCATCGTTGGTGGAAAGTACTTAAAAATGAGAAATATTAAATACTCCATATTTGACACAATCATACCGGATAAGTCACGTGACATTTTGACACATGCACGTCATCTTATTGGTCTGGCAACTCTGCGCTGAGGAGATCCCACCTTAAGGGAGAACCGATCTTAGAATTTTGTGGCAGCGTCAAGAGCTCTTATTGAAGTTCTGTGAACCGTAGACCTAAGTAAGGCGTAGGACTGTATAGACACAGATTGGACAAGAACAGTCGTGGCCGAGGGCTCGCGGATGATAAAGTCAAGAATATATAGTAAAGGGGCAGCCCATTGGCTGTCCCGGCTGAGGTTGTTTTTAGTGGATAGTGGGGGGGGGGGGCCGACCATCCGTCCCCCTGAGTCCCACATTACACCCTTCTGGGGTGTGCATAAAAGCATGTTTTTCCTCAGCCGTAGCAAAAAAAGCCTGTACAGGAACAATAGCAATAGGAAAGAAGGAAGAAAGAAAATTTTTGCATCCTTGCGCCTACTTATTCTTTTAAAGTTTTCATCATTCACGTTTTCAATACCTGAGTGCTCTCAGTTCTATTCATACAGCCTTCTTGTTCATCAGTTCGTCGCTAGTTTTCGACAGCGACCGCCCTCTCTTCCAAGAGATCATTTCTCACTATTGCAGATTGGTGCTCCAGTAAACGTGTGTCTTTTCAACTGGCGTAAATTAATGAATTTAGTTGCGTGATTGAGCTACCCTCCCCCTCCCATAAGCGTAAGGTAGAAAGAGCGCTCGAGTTGTATGGCGCATCTGAACTCGTATGCGAAAGAAATTGACGCATAGTAAGTAAAAGGTTGGACACCCCTGTCTTATAGTATTGTCGCAAGGTGTATGTACAGCAACTACAAGTCGATCCCCATAATCGACAACACCGTTCTACGACGGGGCGCCGTGGAACCGCTGAAATAAAGTTCGGACGACGCGTCGGCATGACAGTAGTTCGGCAAAGACCTGGACTCCCTTATTATTGACGCATCTGTGAATAGTTCTCCGCGAGTCATGCGAGGCGACAAATGGTGAGCGTGCATCGCCGAGCGGCAAACACCGAGCGGCAAACACCGAGCGTACACACTCGGAGACCACGCACGATCCGTATCCGCGTGTAAACGCGCGGCGAGCTGGATGTTTCCACGCGTGCTCACTGCAGCCTCCGCGTTTATAAACGACGACGGGGAACAGAGAGACAGAAGGGGGCAGGAGAGGAGGGGTCTGCTGTTTAACCAAAATTCGCTGGATAAAACGTGGGCGCGTTGCCTCGATCGACGAGGAGGCCGGGGATGCGGGATGGAGATCGAGCGGATCGAGCGAGTACCGCGTCACCAGCGACAGAAAATGCATCCATCGGACTGTATATCGCGACGCGATCGCATTATAAGCGGCGAGCGCCAGTTAAAGCGATTACCGGCTGCGAAGCTGCATAGAAAAACCGACGTTATACCCGATTACAATGTGACTGCCGTTTCGCGGGGATGCACGATCGCCGAACGATTTTCTATCCGGCCGTTTCGAGAGCCCTCGTTACCCAACCCCATATACCCCGAGCAACCCCCTTGTCCACCGTATCCTCGCGCGACTCGTCCGACAACGTCGATTATTTTAAAGGCTTACCAACCGGATTATGGACGTGACGCCGCGATGTTGAATGAGAACGAATTGGCCGAGCAAAGCGTTAAATACAATTCCGATTCGCAGCTCCGCGAGGATGGTGGCAACTAATACCGGAGGGATGAAAATTTGGGCCATTTTAGGGGAACGAAGCCCTACCCGCTGTTCGCTTCGATGTACGGTTCTACGAAGGGAATGAGACAACTGACCGTTCTGTTGCAACACGTGCTTGTCTCACGGAAATACGTAACTGCACGATGAATTTTGGTTTCTTTCGTTGATTAACACTTGGACGTAGAGTCGCCAAATTAAACCTTCTACAGCGTTACTCTCCCACGCTTCCGCCACGCCCCGATCACGTGGCACGTTCCGTCTTTACTCCTTCTACACTATTCTTTCAGTATTAATCATGAAACATGGTGCGTAGTTATTCACTTGTACCACATTCGAACGTTTGGCAATGTATGAAACATAAAGAGATTCTTATGCTAGTGTTACGAGACGAGGGTCACAGATTTGGGTCGAGGTAGGAAACATACACGTAGAACTAGCCGATGTCTCTTTCACCATCGGGTCACCTCGTTTGGAACACGGGACTGGACTAGCTGGTGTCTCTTTCACCATCGGGTCGCCACTATAAAGATACACGTAGGACTAGCCGATGTCTATTTCACCACCAGGTCGGCACCGTAGGGGTGCACGAGGACTAGCCGATGTCTATTTCACCACCGGGTCGCCTCGAGGGAACAAGGGAGTGGACTAACCGATGTCTATTTCACCACCAGGTCGCCACTATATAGGACAGGGTCGTGGTTCCGCTGCCTCATAACTTATTGAATTGAATAGATATACCTCGAGCGGCAAAGGTGTATCGTCATAGGATACTAGCTACTGGAAAATAGAAAAGGAATACGCGTAATCGAAATGAACTCCGAATGGATTAATACAAATAATACTTGATAATACTTCTTGATAATACTTGAAAGATACTTGAAAGATGGTCAGTGTAATATGTCGCGGTTTCGCGGACTATCGTTCTCAGTTTTAACGCACCGAGAAATGCGGGGGCGATCTACTACAGAGTGCTCGACAAGGACTTTAACACCCGATCTTGCTCGAAATGATTTTCGTCGTGGAACGATACGTACTGCGCGCGTTCACTTGAATCAATTCGATTAATAGGAGGGATTATATAGCACCTTATATACACTCCTCAAAAGAATTAAGGGATCACTTGTGCGAACCCGAAAAATTGGTCCCACTTTACGTGATCATAACTCCGTCAAACATTTCCGTATCGATATCGTTAAACAATGGTTTGAAAGCCTGGAACCTCGAGTTTCGGATGCTGTGTTTCAAATTGTTGCTATGTTGGTTTTTGACAAAGTTATAGCGAGATGAAGACAACATTGACGGTTAACAAAAATTTTTTTAACATGCTGTATATCATTCCCCGTAGATTTTTTCACGCTGATTTCAAATCTGGTCTCAAAATTTGTCTACGACCTCAGGATTTTGCAAAATCGATTTCTTGCATGAGTATGATACTTTAAAGTTACACGGAGCTGTAAAGGATTAAAAGATAATGGCATATAACAGAGAGATGTTCTTCTTCGATTTACCTCGCAACGGTCCGTCAATTTATAATTTGTTAGCACAGTTCACATATTAACGCGTACAGTTTTACAAAGGTTCATTGCTAACGTTGAATTTCATTTCTGCATTTAATGAAAGAGACGAATTTCTTTAGACTCGTTTCCTACCTCGTTTTCGATTTCACATTTGCGTGTATCGTATTTAATAAGTCGAGGACACATCGACGGTGTGACAGGTGAATTGTATTTAGCAAAGCGAGCGTTTTGAAATTTATTTCGAGAGGGTGAAACACAATTCGGCGTTGCATGAACGATTGGTAGATCGATACCAGCGATAAAACAAGCTTCCCTATGATAACAAAAGAGATATTTCGTGGTGGATGAAAAGAATTTCGACAAATATCGCAGCGAGCTCGTTCCGCCTGTTCGATTTACTAGTATTTACACAAATAATCGGCGATGGTTACATGGCACGGTAAAAATGTCCAGTTAAATAAACGATATTGTAAGCACGAATCTTTGTTATTTGATTAATTGAACCGTTCAATTGGATGATGCAAGATTAACTGGATAATCGGTTGCGCCGGTGGTGTGCAATTAAATAACGGGAATGAATTTCGTTGCCTGTTGTAAAACAATTCTTTCGGCCAGATTTTCGCTCTCGCTTTTATGTACACATTTTTTGTGCATTTTGTTATTATGATTCTTTAAACAGTTATTTACCGTAACAGCCCAACCGTGGGGCAACCATTACAACGACAGCGGACACATCAAACATGGTACTTGTCACAATGATCGTGGAAATGATTCAACAGATTGAATATTGACCACCTGTGATTATATTGCTTTATCGCGATGCGTGTAAACTGCGGTTCTCTTCGTACAATCATAGCTCGCTCCAATTAGTACAAATGTATATATTGATAAACAGTGAGACTTTATTTCTCCAAATCGGTTGGGGCAAGAGGATTCGGATAATACAAGTTCACTAATCTCGCCCTTACTATCGTCCCTTCGTTCTTATGTGAATTGATGATCGCATAACTGGATCTATGCTTACCTATTTGAACATACAGGCAACAAAGTAGAGCGTTCTCTGTTTCTCGAGCATGAATAGTAGTAGCGTTGCGCTCATTTTTAAGCGGTACGTCACGAGCAGTTAGTTCGCACAATAGAAACTCTCATACGTTCCGCATTGTGAAAATGCACCCATTTATGTACAAATAATTA
Source organism: Lasioglossum oenotherae (assembly GCA_028455765.1). Classification (NCBI taxonomy): domain Eukaryota; kingdom Metazoa; phylum Arthropoda; class Insecta; order Hymenoptera; family Halictidae; genus Lasioglossum; species Lasioglossum oenotherae. Next base: position 12,450,023 of record CM052298.1, on the reverse strand, counting down.
AAATTGTACTAAACTCTGTCGTATTTTAAATCCTAGCATTTTTTTAAATCTTTAAAAGACATAATTGCATAAAGATTCGCAATCGAATCAGAAATAAATAATGCAAAACGACTAGCAATTGAACTTGAAGAGAAAGACACGCTCTTTCTATTGCTTTTTTACACAAGATTCTACGATAATTGTTTCGCTTTCTGGAACCAGTTAAAGTTAAAAAGCCCATATTTACTTCAATGTTGAATGACTGGAATAAAAAAAATTGCACAATATTCAACAACCACACAATCTACACAGGAAAGATAGCCCTTCCAAACGATATTAACGCGGTTTATCAAAAAAATGTGTTGCTCCCCGTGTGATGTTCCAAAATTGCACAAAATTTTTGTTAACCGTCAACGTTGTCTTCATCTCGCTATAACTTTGTCAAAAACCAACATAGCAACAATTTGAAACACAGCATCTGAAACTAGAGGTTTCAGGCTTTCAAACCTTTGTTTAACGATATCGATACAGAAATGGTTGACGGAGTTATGATCACGTAAAGTGGGACCAATTTTTCGGGTTCGCACAAGTGATCCCTTAATTCTTTGGAGGAGTGTAGTTCCATTTTTAACACTAATCCTATCACCACCGGTCAAAATGACTGGTTCCAGATTTTTTATTTTACAATTAATTAATTGAATGGTTGTACAGATATCTTTAGTAGAGCACGTATTACAATAGGGGCCGCACAAAGTCTAAATAAAATCAATCTTGTCATTTTCATAAGGGAACATGTACCAGTTACTTTTAAGCCTCGGTAGGTTTAGTGTTAAATGTCTTGTTCCGTTTCGTTTTATTCGTAACAAAGGAAGTCGTGCATCGCTATTGTCAATTCTGATTTCACACGTTTTTAAATTGCGAATTCATGTTAACCGTTCAAAAACAACAGGCCGAAACGAAGTTGATATTACTGATAGCTATTTTCAAATTCTAGAAAATAGACAGTAAAGCTTGGAAGTGTATCACACCTAACGATCTGATCTCGCGTAATGAGTTTCGAAACACTGTTTAGAGTCAGTACAGACGCACGGACGTTGTCTCTGAATAATTGATCTGCATCAAGAGGACATTTTCAATTACACAAATTTGCCTGTATTCATGAAAAAAATTCGGACTATCTGACCAACATCGCTGGCTGATCTCTTCGAAAAAATAAGGCAAATCGTACACTTCGTAATAGGTAGAATGAAATTCGCTGAGCTGAAATGCGCAGCAAAAATGAGCAAGGATCCTGTTATGTGCAGGGGTTAAGAACCCGCTTTCATCTCCGGGTAGGAGGGAGCGATTTCGAAATCAGGGAAAAATAACGGTCGACAAGCTGGAAGCCAACGATGATCCTTGACGTGGTTGAAAACAAATCCGTTAAAGGAGCCCGATATATCCGCAGCGCGCGGCGCGTTTATCAAGCGACAGGACACTTTCAGGCATGAAAGGGTATTAAACATTCCAGGATGGTCCGAGCAATCGCGATTCGGCTAGCTCGTGAGAGCCGGGCTGATCTAGGTCGGTACGTTTCAGAGGTAATGATTAATACGATCCTCGTAATCGAGTGGCGGTCAGCAATCCGCACGGATGGGCAGAGCTGTTGACGGTACAATGCGATCGAATGCATTCGCTGAGGCTCAGCGAGGAATGAGAGGGCGATCGGCAGGATGGTAATATAGGACGTGTAACCAGGAGAGGGTTGCGACGGATCATGCCAGCCGGAGGACGTACATATCGTATTCGACGGAATTACGCAACGCGGTGCTCTCTGATTGGCTCTAATGGGCAACGTTGCAAATGGCTCGACGTCGTTATGGTTAGCTGAAACGAGTCCATTGTTGTTCCTGTGATACAATGCTAGGGCCGCGTTACTCGGTACTTAACACTAACGGTTCCCCGGAAAAGGTGACCGACGATTATCAGACACAGGGGCTAAGGGAGTGGTCGTCTTACAATTAGTTCGGCGAAGTTGCCGGTCACTAAGCTTCTAATCATCTGTTAAAACCGCCTCACACTTTTACTTGTGTAATCATGAATAAATAATACAGTGGTACCTCGGTATGCAAACTTAATCCCTTCCTGGTTGGATTTATACCGAATAGGACGTATATCAAATCAACCTTTCCCATAAGAAAATAAGGTGTCGCATAATAACTATTAGCGACACCTAACGAAATCGTGTATGCATTACATCGGCAATTGTACGAGTACGGGAGATTGAAGAGAACGCTTGAAGTGTACGGACGTTTCCGCAATAAAGTTGTTAAGAGCACCACACATGTCTATGTTACGTTACATCACGGCTATGTTTATATTTTCACGCCAAATAAGACGTAGTATAACATTTCCTAACAAAAACATCGATAAATCAATCTACATATCTAATTAACGGTTTCAGGTTTGGGAAACGGATTATAGAATACTTTTCCACTTTGAAAAGTACCAGTCAAAATGACTGGTATTGGTATAATTAGCCATGATATAAAATTATATTGATTCTTGTTAAATAAAACAAAAATAAAATATTACACTGTTGGATTATCAATAAGCTACCAGTACAATGAACAATGTCGAAAATGAATCAACGATTTCAGAATCGTATTAATAAACAGAGATTTCGAAGTATCCCATTTGATACTTCGTTTCAAGAGCCGGAGTGTGGGGCCTAACCTAAATTCTGGAGATAGGTACGAGGGGACCCTGGTTTCCTTTCGAGATTCTAAGTTGTTTTAACCAGTGTCGCCAGAATCGACCAAAACTGGTCGATTTTTCCTTTCCTCCTTTTCCCTTTCCACTATCTCATTGCAGCACCATGATCATACTCCGACATCCCCCACTAAGACCGTAGACTGGTCACGTATCAATCTATTGGATCATTCGGACAGTCATTTCGTTTTCTAAAGGGAAAATGGAAGCCAATATTTTACCATTTAGAATAAGTTTTATAAAAATGTTCTGCATTGATTGTGGGAAGCAGGAATAACATAAAAATTTATTTCATCCCTTAACGACTTTGTTACATTAAAAGCAACCTTACAACGTTCTTGAATTTTTTAAATCCTTTACTGTTTTATATTCCACCCAACCAATTTCTTCATCAATGTATAAAGATCCGCAGTCTATTTATGACATTACGTTCTATGATCTCTTGCGATTTTTCCGACAACTTAATGATCCCATGCCAGAAAATTTCTGATTTTTATTGGCAAAATATTGAGTTATATAACTTGTTTGCACGACATAAAAAATTTGCACTGCATAAAAAATGTTTTAAAAAAGCGAAAGAAATAATAATCGATGGTACTTCCTCTTAAACAGCGCACAAATTTTTCTTTCGTGCACTGCATTTTTATCCTTGCGGTAATAAAAAAGCAAAAGGTGATGAAAATGCGTACTTTGATTTTGCATATTTGATGCGATGATAAAAACATACTTGTAAGATTAGAAAGCACTGCAAGGTAGGAAGTTACGTCCGAAATGTCAGCTGTAAAAAATAAGGTTAGTAATAACAAATGGAAGCAATGTCATTTCATCACGAAAAAGGAAATCAATGTCATTTCATCACGAAAAAGAAAATGAATTTCCGAATGACCCAATAGTTATAATATTATACAAAATAAAAATTTTCTTCGTCGATTACAAGACTCAGAAACCGTACAAAAATGTCTTCGTGTCTTTAACAATTTTAACAAATTGAAGATAACATATGGACCTTGTTAAATCGTCTTAATGTTTTGACTGTTTTAAACTACATCCACTCAATTTTGTGATAAATGCATAAAATCCGCAGTCTAGTTCTCAGCAAGGGTGTAAACTGTATTCCCCTCGATTTTCTCGATCTGGTGACACCTGTTCCAACGGTTTCCCTCTCAGCGTCACACAATGGGCCAGAAACCGATCTTTTTGGGCAAAAATCTGCCGACAACTCAGTTTTTCATCGATGCAATTGGAATTTTTTTTTAAATGTTCGTAAAGGACTATACTTTGATGACGTGCTGCGCGAAAATCGTTAACTGTCACAATCAAGAATCCTTATCTGCAAAGGCCAATAACTCCGATACTTCATCCGAAATATTAAAAAATTTTTATTCTTAATCGCGAGCTGAAAACTCCCAAATATGTTGCAGCAAAAAGACAAATATAGATATTATACGGCATATGTTATTTTTATTATTATCCGATTATTATCCGATTATTATTATCATCCGATCCACTTAAGAAGCGAAAACGCTGCTGTTGGATGAATAAATTAATGGTAACTCTCGTAAGTGCCGAATGTAATTCTATTCAATTGGTAATTCTCAGAGCCAGATTCACAGTTTAAAATTTGGCGGTTTAGGGTTTAGGGTTAAGAAGTGTCGGCACCTCAGCTGAGACATGAAAATTTATGGTATGGGCGGGTGAAGTATCGGAGATAGGGATTCTTGATTGTGACAGTTAACGATTTTCGCGCAGCACGTCATCAAAATTCGAATTGAATCGATGGAAAACTGAGTTGTCGGCAGACTTTTGTCCAAAAAGATCGGTTTCTGGCCCAAAGTGCGTCAGTCAAAGCTATGATATCGATTACTAAAGAGCTTCCTCCCGCGCCGTGAAATAAAGAATTGTTTTATTTCAAAAGTACCAGTGTGCATTCATTAACACCCATATCCAATATACACCATCAGTTATCGCTGTGAAAGTCTTCATTGCGAAAAAAAATGTAACATGAGGTAGGAATTTCAGAATGAAATTGTAAAACCAGTCAGTTTGACTAGCGTGGTAGATCCAGTGTTAATACTGAAGGAATATTATAGAAGGGGTAGGATAAAAGCCGCTAAAGCTTTCTTTCGGTCGCGTACCTCAAACACAAATTAATCGTGCGATTCGTGTACGCGCTCGGAAGCCGAGTGTACACGAGTTCGGCAGGGTTCCGCGAATCATGAATAATCTAACAGCGATCCTGATCTGCAATGCAATATAAAATAGATTTCATGGACACCGGCTGCAAACGCGTGGGCCGCCACCCCCGCGTGTTGATCGAACGCCATGCACGATCATCGGTTCAGCTTGATTAAATAAAGAGAGAACGCGGAGCTGTTGAGCGGTATCGACTAGTTATTGAACACCGTATAATCGAAATCATGGGTTAAGATAGACTAGACGGAATAATCAATGGAATCACAAACAAACTCTGCGACTGTATAAACCAGATGAAACAGAACCTTAAGCTACGTCCACGCTGAAGCAACAACGAGCAACTTTTCGTTGATGTTTCATGTAGCTTGAAGAAGTCTCTGCTTTTAACGAATAAAAGACGAAGAAGAAGACAACAAGAGTGGACACGGCATTACATGTAAATTAAATGTGTAACTAAAACAATACGTTCTACAGGGTGTCCGAAAAATGTTGCACTTCCTTGAAAGGGGCGATTTCTGGGGTTAGTCGAACTATGTAACTTGTTCCTTTGCGAAAATGTTCTGCAACGTTTTGTTCAAGAGTTATTAACGGAAAACAAGGACCAATCAGAAGCCGCCCACGGGTCGATTCGTGTTTGTCAACCCTAATTTTTCAACTCTAAAATTTGTTTGTCCCCAGTTATTTCCCATTTTCTTCTTTCGAATGATTCTAAAAATTCTGGAAAAGATCTGACACTTTTCAGACAGCAAGTCAAAACACAGACCAAACAGAGCGCGGCTATAGCAAATGGATTCCAGTTCGACCAATGTCAACGTCACGCTCAGCGGGACCTGTCGACCACCCGGAATCCGTCTGCTGCAGCTGCGCTCTAATTGGTCCGTGTTTTTCGTTAATAACCCCTGAACAAAACCTCGCAGAACATTTTCGCCAAGGAAAAAATTACTTGAAATGACCTCAAGAATTGCCCCATTCAAGGAAGTGCAACATTCTTTAAATACCTAGAATATACTCTTCGAATCAGTTGTTTCGCAAATATATGAAGAAAACAAGACGCTGTCGAAAGGGAATACGGAACGTGAGCAAGTTTCTTTTATTGGATCGGAAAGTACTCTACACTGCTTCAGATCAGAGAGGAAGTAGTAGAATTATTTCGGTTCATAGTTCGTTGATCGTAGACTTACCTGTGGCCATTTCGCGAAGCCAAATGCAGCGGAGTATGAGGAAAAATCACTGACGAGGAAGAGTTCCGAAGAGGCACGATCAGCTCCGGATACGTGCTAACGAGTAATTGCACGGTTTCCAGTCTACAAAAGATAATTAACGTTACTGGGGGAGTGTAGAGCCAATTAGCAATCGTCATCGATCGAATTATACGGATAGTATTAAGTAGTAACTAACAAGGCGAGAGTTTCATTATTTTCGGCCGTTTGTCGCGCAAACAGAGACAAAAATCTGAACAAAGTTTCAATTTCAATTTTTAAAACGGGGAGGGGGGAGCGAAAATGGCACGTGCAATTTACCTGCCATATTGTGCGGCGAGATCGAGTGCAGATTCTCCCCGGCTGTTGCGGATACTGGGGTCGCATCCGTATTGCAACAGCTGTGCCACCACTTCCGTGTGCCCATACTGTGCTGCACAGTGCAACGCTGTCTCGTTGTCCTTCGTCTGCGATCATACAAAGCCGGTATACCGAGTTAACAAATTACTTGCTCTCGACTCACAGCATTGGCAACTGTCGAATTAAACTGAAAATACCATCGGGCCACGCAAACAATTCATTAACCCGATCGAATCATTGTTCAAGATTAGTTGTAAATCTTCAATCTGTGCAAATCTGAGACTAATTCCTTTTGCATTATGATCACAAACCTTTATCGAATGTAATGATACCAGAAACAGCACCAGATGTTACTCAATAGTATAACAAAATCGACAATGAAGTTTTATAATCGTAAAAAAACTTACAGAATCAGAAATATTAATACCTATAATAATTTAGATGATAACAAAATGAAATCTATGCGAAACTGCTGTCTATACCTGCTTGAAAAGCTTCTGCAATAGAAGAATCTACACAATTTCCTTAAAACACTTAAAAATCACTAACGAATGAATGCTGTTTCAGAGACTGTTTAACAACAAATACAAAACAAATAAAAAACTATACTAACTGTATTTAAAAAAAAAACAATACTGAAGCTTTATTCTTCAGACCTTTAACTATACGTCAGACAGCCAAAATTTTACGACTTACGCAAAATTTTGAAATCGACTTTTTTCCGACTATTCGGACCAAGAACCCCACTGTATAGCGCAGCGAATGGTTGAACGCATATTAGTAGACTGCGGATTTTATGCATTTATTATAAAAATGGGTAAGTCCAATTCAAAGAAGATTAGATGCGAAGAGAATTTAGAAACGCCAGTGTATTAATTTCAAGTTTATAAAATTATTAAAGAAGGAAAGAACTACTTCGTTGACCTGTGTTTTTTAAAATTGATGCAGAAAATTTTTATTTTGCATAAACGTCCGCAGTCTACATATTAGTTAATATGGTGTCTGTATTTTTTTTTTTAATTAAAGAAGAAAAGAAAAGGCATAAGTTCACTGACCGTAAGATTCACTTTGGGTACCGAAGGTCCTTGGGTAAGAATTAACCGCACGATTTCAGCGTCGCCCGCCCAAGCTGCCAAATGAAGCGGCGAAGAGCCTTTAGCGTCGACGACGTTAGTGGAAGCCTCATATTGGAGCAATAACTTTACCACCTCCCTGAGGATAAAAGCGTTTCCTCGAATTACCGCCAGAATGTGGTTGACATCGATTAATAGGCGATCGAGGGGAATATTAATGAGAGCTGCGACAAGAAGAACTCGACGCGGTCATCGAGTTCTACGGGAAACTATCGTTTCATAAAGTAAGAATGACCAAGTAAATGGATTTGAATGAAGACAGGGACTTCGATCGGAACCGAATCGAGACGTACTTGTGACCATTCAACGCTGCGTGGTGGAGGGCGGAGTATCCACTGGCGTCTTGCACGTTAGCCCCCGGACCCCGCCGTAAGCTGCAAAAGAAAGTAAAATATCGTTATAATCACACAAACGAATTATTTTAGTAGCAACTCTTAATTGAGTTTCTCGGTAGACAGATTACGCCAACTTTATTACTAGACAGCGGATCTTCATGCAAAAATAGAAATTTCCTACCTGAATTGCAACAATCTGGAGAGCAATTATTGTTTGTCTTAAAATAATATAGCAGTGTTTTAAAATTCTTCTGGGTTCCCTGTTTTAAATTACATCTACTCATTTTTATCATAAATGCATCAAATCCGCTGTCTACTTATTACGTTTCATGGAGACCAGGCTCGAAAGAAACAATTCGACTTTGAACTACCCACGATTACGCAAAAACTGTTACATTTACAACAGACATTTTTATGCCTATGTGTTATGTACCTAGTTATCTGACACTGTTTCACAAGGTATTTTTGATTATAGCAAGTAATATTTCAGTTATTAACAAAAAACAGAGACAGGACAAAGTGTTGTAAAATGCGAAAATGTTATTTCTTTTTCTAACTTGTTGCTGCATGTAGAATAGGATGGACGTATTTACTTTTTTTACTTTGGTGTTGCGAGTTCTTTGTAGGTGGACGCGTAGAAGAGATATGAAGCATTTTTTTAAATGGCATCGTATGTTTTTTCATGTACCAATCGATGAAGTTTCATATTCTCTACAGAAAAGTATTAACCTATTAATATCGAAAAACTATTAGTTAAGGAGATATTTTATTTTTAGTGTTGTTTAGGGGTGTGCGGGTACCCGAGCCTCGGGTCGAGTCGGGCAATGATCGAGTCAGGTCCCGAAAGTTTGCACTATTCGGGTACTCGAAGTTGAAGTTGTATTTATATAAGTATAATGCTGTTTTATGATTTTTCACTTCAATATTTTATTTTCACTGGCAGGTTCCGAATGATTTTCGTATTTTTAGTGTAATCGGTTATTAAACTTCGCGAGGAAAAACAATATTTTAGAATACATTATCTGAAATAAACACATTATCTCAAATCTGTTTATTTACTTTTTATCCTGTGTAATTCCTTATTCCAAATTGATTAAAAACGAGACTATTTATGAAATTCATTTGTCGGGATCTAAGAGAGACCCCACCTTACTATTTATGTGTTATTACTAGCCTGCGGATCTTTATGCAAAATGAAAATTGTCTGCATCGATTACAAGAAATAGAAATCAAATTGAATACTATTTCTTCCCTTAATGATCTTAAGAGAGAAGAAATGATATATTGGCATCTTCAATTTTAAAAATTTTTCAAGAATTTTGAATTTCATCTTCTCAATTTTGCTATAAATGCATAAAAATTCACAGTCTAGTTATTACCTTGCTTACCTTGCAAGGGTTAAGAGAATCATGATTTCATAACAACACCAAAATTAAAATATCTGTTTAACTAATGGTTTTTCGATATTAACAGGTTAGGTTGTGTTAGTAGGTTAGGTTCTACTTTTTTGTAGAGAATACGAAGCTTCATCGATTGGTGCAAGAAAAAACATACGATCCCATTTTAAAAAATGCTGCTGACCTCCATATTTCTTCTACGCGTCCACCTCATTCATCTCTCGAAACCGTTTAACCTTACATAAACATTCTTCGTTACGAATAATAATCAACCACCCTGTGTGTGAACCACCCTATAGACTACACAGAAGTAACCCTCCACGTCGCATCGGCCGACCAAGAAATAAGAGACGGCTTAAAAGGGTAACAGAACTCTCGAACATGCCAGCAGAGGACTATTTTACGAAACGTTCGAACCGACCCGCTTGCAGGGTCGTCGGTAAAGATCATGTAGGCCAGCAGCGGTCGAGGCCCATTTCCGCAATTAGGAATTCATGTTTACCACTGGTAACAAATAGCCGACAGCTATATTGGCTCGTGGAGGCAAAGAATCGCGAGCAACGCGCAGCATCGGCGCCGCGCAGACGATTCGGTCGCACAATGGGCTCCGCGGACAGGAACAGGGAACAGGTTCACTAATGAAGCTTCCTGCATCCAACACGTGTTCTCATTACGCGCCTTTGTCGCGTATAGAGATAAACGTTCCACGCGCATCTACCCCGGCAAAAACAATGCGGACGCGCTCCGCATGCATTTCCCTGAAGATGTTGCGCGACACCTTCCTTAGATCTAGACCACCGTTCAGATGTCTAGACTCAAGATCAGACATGTAGAGAGAGTTCTCCAAGTGTCGGATACATAAGGTTCGTTCAAAAGAGTGGTAACCATCCTATAACACGGTAGATAGGTTCCGAGAAAATGCCGTGTTGTGTGAAACCGTATTATATTAGACCCAGAATCAGTACAGAAAGAGGGATTATGTTCCGGAAACCTATTAAAAATAAGCATTTTTTTTTAATTCCATATAAGCAACTTAATTTTTATGAAAAATATAAATGTATATATAACACAAAACAAAAAAAAAATATTATTTTTATTTAATGTAACCTTAATTTCCAGAAATCATTTCCCTTACGTTTATAATTTTGTTGTGCTATAAAAACATTGTCAATATATTTTTATTTACTTTTATACAATTAGCGAAAAAAGCTAAAAACAAACTCTTTAACAGCAAAAGATAATGGGTTCAATTAAAATAGGACATACATATATGAAGAAATTTTGCTGATTTTATAGTTAAATGATAAATGTCGAGAGAATACGCACTAAAGGCAGTGAAATTGAAGATTATTCAACTCGTACAGTGTTTTGTGAAATTGTTTCTACATTTCACTGACGAGATTCTGGGAAAAGGTGTCTGCGGATGTGCATTTGGAAATTGAGGAAACCGTAGGTGGGTTGCAAATGGAGTCGTAATTGTATCATTACCGCCGTTTGCATGTATCGTTGTGTTACCAGGAACTCGCAATTAACGCGTCAAAACAATACCGTTGAAGATACGCCTACTATAACCCCGCTAATGTTAAAATTTACATAACTTAACGAGCCGGTCAAAAATCATGCGTCCTGTCGAATAAATCCAAGTGGTCATCTCATGAACAATGTCTACGTTTTAACAACCCGCATTGCACATTTTACATTCTGCTCTCAAATTATATTAGCTTTTGCATAATGCCAAAATAACACGTTTTTCACAATAACATTTGATAATGATACATTAGATTTACGGAGCACTAGAAAAGTGCGACTATGTTACATTATTTTATAAAAATAGGAAGAACGCATTTGTTAAACATTTTAGCGATTTTTATAGTAATACATGCTCAAAAAGATTTTATAGAATAATTCCCCATGGATGTATTATTGTATAATATCTTTATTCCGGTAGTCCTAGTATTAAAGAGAGAATATTGTCTTAAATTGTTATTAATTAATTGTTGTAACTAAATTAACTTTTTAACTTTCTCTCTGTGTACTTCTATTTCAATGTTGACTGTGTACAGGGGGGTAATTGGACCCCACACATTTTTGGAGCAAAATGAAAGAAAAAATTTGTCTGTTAAGTATTTGTGAAATTTTAGTGAGTCTTAAAAGATAAGTATATATATAATACAGTATGATGGAAGAATGGGAGCTTTGTCGATACATATTACGTCGGAAAGAAAATTCTTCGGGTTTTTGTTATTTTGATTTTATAATAAAAACCGCAAGAACTTTCTTTCCAACCTAATACATATGTGACAGAAGCGAAGATAAGTGTTTGCTTGTGAACAGCGTACGCATTCAACTATTTGAGAGTGATTTTTCCATGAACATACTACATAATTGGTTTATTTGAAATTTTTGGCACTGGAAATTACGAAAATCCTTAAATTTTTCTACATGCTTTCACATATTAATGTATCTTCTCTTCCCACCTACCGATTTCCAAGTTCACCATATTCAAATGAAATCGTAATCAGCAACATCTGTCATTTGGACAATTTTCAATTTTGCGCTGTCTCCAAACAGATTGTATTGTATTTAAGTTTCTTGTCTATTCACATACATGAAATGGAAATTATTTCATACTTTTTAGTGCGTTTTTCCGAAGTTGGTTTAATTTTTTTTTAATAACATTTTTTTATTTGACACTTTTTAGTGGAACGAGTAGGATTTGTAGAACACCGTAGGATGGTTTTTCAGTCTTATTGGTTATTTGCAATAAAAACCGTAAAGAATGAAAAAATGCAAAATTTGTTTTCAAGGGACCATTCGGGAGACATACCCTACAAAATGCAGAAAGATTCGTCCTGATTCGCCCATCCATCTCGGTGTAATCGGTGAACATACATAGAAAAAAGCGAAAAACAAAAGAAAAGACATACAGATCGAATTGAGCAACCTCCTCCTTTTTCGAAGTCGGTTAAAAAAGAGAGGTCGGAACATGGTCGACTAGTTTCTCTATTGTTTAACACGATGCTCAGGAATTTCGCGCGAATCGTTATAGAATATCGGTGTAGTAACGAATCGTGCATCGTTTCTCCTAACTGTATTTGTCGGGAGCCATATTTTTGTCTCTATCAGATATCGTAGTCTGCTCGAACGGCCTTTACATCGTACAGAATTAAATTGTGATCGCGTATGGACCATTTTTATACGTTCGCTCCTGGAATTTTTATTCTACCATAGACAGGCGTTTGTACGGACGGTGCGTCGCTTTGACAAACACAGGGATTTCCAAACGTTTGTCCACAACCAACAATTTTCAGCGGACGCTTGTGTCCCAGGTAAATATCATTCGCTAAAAAGTGTTATTGAATATTGTTTACGATTGTGCAACACTTTCGAGAACAAAACGCCGGCGAAGGGAGCGCTCGCATCACAGTGAATTGTATGATTAACTGATTGTACACTTAAATTGTTCCTGTGTAACGTCGACCGCTATTCGAATTCCAGATCAAAAGCGATGGAACGTCCGCGAACAATCATCAATCTAATAAACCATTACCAACGAGCAATATCGCTCCCGTATGACACAGCAAGCTTGAATCCTGTTTGCGCACCGCGGTACAAGCGGAAAATGCGATATTAATAAGGCCGATGCGTCGGAACGTTTCTAATATCGTGTGCTAGAGTAACGCGTGTGACGGTCCGAAGGACGATGGCAAACATACGCACATACATACATACCTACATATTTTTACGTCTCAGTCTTCATATGGCGGATACGAGACCTGAGCAAATACTGAACCTTCGAGCGTCGGTTATGATGTGTATTAATCGAGCAAACTAAATATTGCCATCTCCTACGCGCCGTTTTCTCGCTGGCACGGTCCAACGTCACCGAATTGCGAAAATAGTGTCCTTTTTTACAGCCCATCCAATCCAGTAATTTATCTTTCGGAATGAGTCTTTTGCGGGCTACTCTCACAAATTTTAAAGAGTTTTCCAATTTTTACCATTGCCCCCCGTACCAATTATTGGTTCAAAACAACTGTCTGTCGTTGTAATTATTCGTACTTTCGTGTATCAGCCGTTTACAATTATGAAAACGGGTACCTCTACTTTTGAAAAAAATTCGTTTTTTCAAAGACAACAAACTATATTCTGCGATATGTATAATATAAACGTGGTACTCTGAAAACTTCAATGTAAAATTGGAAATTTTATGCTTCCGGATTTTCTGAAAAATCGATTCCGCAACCAAAATTCTGAAATAATCCACTGTTATGTGTGCTATTAGGTAGAATGCTCATAAATTTTTCGTAATATGTATTTTATTGAGCAGAACAGAAGAAATAAAGCATAATTCATGCAACCTGCTCACCCTATAACTACCCCTATATTCTTCTACTTAGGTTTTCTTTGGGATGATTTGACCAAAAATCAATTTGGTTTGGGAGCATTTTTCAGCATCTTCTCCGGTTATACCCTTCCATTAAAACTGGCATTTTACACTTGGATAATGTCCCTTGTAAGTAGAGTCGAGCGGACAACTTCAAAAGAAAAGAATTGGGGATGGAGATTTCCTTGTTGCGAAAGAAACATCGTCATCTTATACCGAAAGAAAGCTGTACCACGTTATTCAAAAATTACCCGGGCGTACGTTACGTCCTTTCCAGTCGTAAAAACAATGTTCCATTACCCCAACTATAGTGGCAAGAGAAGATCTCACCCTACCGGAGTACGAATCAAGATGGCGTATCAGAATATCCGGAAATTATCGTCGATAGTGTAGGCTGGTTCTGAACAATTTCGCACGAAATCTCATACGGCACGGGAAAGCAGAAAACTCCGAGATTTCGCCTCGTTAACGGAAAGCGTTCTGAATCGGCGTTGGCGTCGGTTCCGGCATCAAAGCGGTGCATTCAGTTTACGCAAAACAATTACGCGAACCGAAGGCCTTTCTCTGCGGAGCGGTGTAGATCAAAGGGCCGGCGGGCCGTCGTCGTCATTAAGCAACGATGTCATTAAGCTTTCAGATACCGGCACTTTAAATGATCGGGCCACGGTAACGGGACGCGTGCAACCGCGAGAGGGAGAGAGAGAGAGAGAGATTATTCAAGCCTCGGGACCCGCCGCAACCGTCGCCACCGCCGTCACCGCGGCTCTTACGACTCTCAAGGAACCTCTAATCCATTGTAACTAAAGATCAAAAACGGAGAGAAACTGTCGATTTTACGTAGGCAAACTGTGGCCCCCGACGCGCTCGACGAGTCAAGTGAAGGGGTGGCTCCCGAGTCTGGAAGGGGTCGGGCAAGAAAGAGAAACGAACACTCGAGAGCTCCGCGGAGTGCCCCGCTACGCTTGGAAGTTTGAGGAGCTTTTGGCCGGAAGAAGAATAGGAAAGAGCTGGCGCGGCGAGGAGAACGGCACGTGTCGGATTTCCCTCATTCTCTTTGCATGTTTCGCTCGCGCCGCGACGCTTGTCGTTGTCGTCGTCCCTCCGCGTCCCGTTAACTATCCTCCCGCGCGTCGCTCTTTACCGGCTGAGTCGCGCTTGTATTTGTTTTCTGCGCCCTAACAACGGGTCGACGCGGCGCAGCGCGGCGGTAATAGCCGGCTCTCTTCGAGTCATCGACACACAGATGCCCCCCGTACGTCCACTGCCATAAGTTCGGCTCTGGGACAAGGATCGTAGCTACACACATCCGAATACAAGTTCAAACCCGTGCAACGTCTACACACGCGAGAAAGCACATCGGAATGGCCACAGTTCGCCCCCGCTTGCCCCCGAACCAGTAGGCCAGTTGGGGATGTTTGACTCTTCCTTTCTTTCGTCATCCGACCCTCGAGCGTCTCTCTCCACCCCCGGCAACTTTCGGTATGTCTTTCTCCGTCGTGTCGGTCGCGCCGCCAGCTCGTACCTCGTCCGCTCCATTCATCGAGTTTATCCGCTTGCCCAAGTTCCTTAATTAAACCCTGAAGATTGTCTGCAAAAAGGACATCGCCCAGTGCCCCTCGACGTCTACGAACATTACCGGATCGAGGGGACATGAAAGATACAGAGGACAGAACTAGCGCGGCGCGTGGGGGAGGGGGCCACCGTTACGTCGGCGACGAAAGGGGGCCGAATGAAAGCACCGCCGCCGTCTGTCAGGCATCTATAATGGCAATTTCTTGCAGGCTTTAATCAAGACGCCGAACGATCAATGTAGCGAACGGCCGCACGCCGCCGCAGGGATAATTGCGCCCGTTGTTTTTGCCGCCCACGCGGAAACCGAGAGAGCATCGCTGCGCCGATTGTGACCCGTGAGAAACGCTCGCGCATGGACCTACTCCAGTTCGTGGAACCGACCGACGCGGAATAGTGTCGCATTAACGATACCTAATGGGGCTTAAGTAGACCGTGTGTTCGGATACGATGATGCGCGGCGTAATAGAGTATTGGGGCGAAGTCACACGAAACGATTGTTCAGCATATTGTCGAGTACTTTATTGCACGCTATTTTTTTTTTAAAAACCGTTTGAGTGCAAGACAGTGGACCAGAACCGCAAAAAAGAGGACATAATTCATGCTCCGGGCAAACTTTACGTTACCGGACTCAAAATTTGTGCCTTTCTCCTATAAATTATGATGTATTTGGTATGTAATCCAGTAGATTTGTACCCGGGGCGGCTGCAGATCAATGTTTCGCAAAATAATACTTCATGCAACATAAAAACTTTCAATAAACTGGAATGAAATGGAAATTTATTTTCTTTCTTAATATGTATGTTTAATAGGTTAAAAATAATATAATAGTATTTTTAAATTTTTCTAATGCTTTTACCATTTTTAGTTACATCTACTCATTTTCGTAATAAATGCAAAAAATCTGCTGTCCAGTTATCACATACTCACGCTGAGCAATTTAACAACAGAAACTGTTTTCCCAGTTGTAACGTAACCAGCCAACTCGAGTTACACAGTGTTGAACTCGAGCGAAAGCAAACACTTGGTATGCCATGTTTGCAGGAGACATGTTTTGTATATTGAAATATTTTTACAATCATGGGAAATACCAAGAGAGTGTATCGCACAAAAAAGATTGCAGAGCGATTCACGTGAAAGACGGCTAAAAAAAGCTCGGGAAACGTTTCAATGAGGACGGAAAGAGGAAGAGAAGAGGTTGATACCAACATTGAAGCACGGTTGTGTGGCGTGAGCATGTATTGAAGACTGAACGTGAATAAGACGTACTCCCATTTTTTGCATACATGAAATATCATTAAGCAAAACTTTAGACACGCTTCTCCCTATTTAACGTGAAGTTTCTTTATATTGCAAGGTTCTTAAAAGTGCTATTTCAAATTGCTATAAACGTACTTATACGTAACTGGGTTTTAGTATCTACTTGCGCAAATTCTTATGCGATATAGAGTACGCTAGACCGGGCGTAATTGATTCTGGAACCCTGTTCGGTTTAGCATACATGAAATATTAGTATTTAGGGGTAATCCGTTTCAAAAGCCGAGTCTAAAGCAAAATAACAAAATATATGTAATGGGAAAAATATATATTTAATATAAAATGAAACTACTCTAAAATTAATTTAATATTCAGACGCTATATTTATTTGTAAAATAATATGTTTTACTAACGCAAATAATAAAAACAAAACGAAATTGTTATCACTAGACTGCGGATTTTGAAGCAAGATATAAATTGTTGACATTAATTACAAGATACAGGAACTATATGGACGTTTATTTCTTTTTTCAATCACTTGAATAAGCTGAACATAATACAATAATTTACTTTATATGTTTCACTTTTGTCATAATTGCCTAATATCCGCAGTCTAGCTATCGCTATGGTTTGTTTTTCGAAAGAAGATAAATGAAGTCATAATAGCAATCGTTTAGACTTGCAATTATGACTTCGGCTCTCCTTCTTTCGCAGGAAAAGATAATGGAATTTAATTAGACTTGGATGTATAACATTTTACCGAAGAAAACTATACATAGTTGAGTAGTAAGCAGTGTACGCATATGCTTCTATAAACAGAATACGGTTATCCTCTCTCTCTCAGTACATTTAATTTCATTTCGTATTTTTCTTCAGGAAATATAATTTTAAAAACCATAAAATGTCCGGTGAATGATTACTTAATCTTGAAGATAGTTCATTAAGTTTTCGATGTTAATTCGAGACTCCAAAACCGGCTTTTTAAACTTAAGAATCGAATTTTGCAAATTAACCCAATGCAACTGGTTTTTAAGAACCTGCAACCCCTATTCAGCAGATGCTACACACCATTTCCACGAGGTCATAATTTTCTGTGTGAATCAATATAATATTCGCGAACTAATAAAAAGTGACCGTTTCCAACAACGAGAATGAAATGCCGAAAACAATAACAGTAGCGTTTAGAGTGAAATATCCAGGAGAACCCCGAGTCATTGAATTACGAAGTTTTCCCCAGCACTCGAGGTCGGAGGAGCAATAAAATGTCGAGGGATAAGGGAGAACTTCTATCCCAGCCCTTTCCGGTTCTGCGGATGTGAGTGCTCGGTACGAACGCACCCTTACGCCGCGCCGGTGGCGGATAGAGTAGGCGAACTGGGTAGAGGGTGGCTGATAGTGAAACAAAGGAAGGTAGAAAAATGAGAAGGGAGACGGACGGATTCGAAATAGACAGTGGAGAAGGAGAAGGTTCAAATTGGTACGGGAGGGTAGAGGCTGGCGAAAGAAGTAGAAGCGTAGAGCAACACAGATGAAACACGAAAAACAACGGACCTAGACAGCAAACGATGGTAAAACGGAATTATAAAGAAAGGAATGGTTATGTGGCCGTCTTATAATTTTCGACATTAATATTTTCGATTAAACAAAATAATTTGTTGTATCTATTTACTGTAAACGTACATTTTTGTTTTTCATTTACATTTTTGCAGAAGGCCCGAAAATGATTGATTTTCATAATATTAAATTCAATGAAACTGTTTTCTCTTTACTCTCGTCTTTTATCGCACATAACCTCATTCGTTTACCTACATTTTACACAAAAATTCGAAGCAATTTAAATTATAAATAAAAGTTTAGGAAGGAACATAAAACTGTGGGGGCGGGCAAGTTACCACCCCTTTTGTGTAACGAAAGCATGGAGAGAAAAGCAATATAGATACATATAATAGTAATAAATGGAGGTAACTCAACGGACGAGAAAAGACGATGAAACAAGCAACCGGGGGAAGTAGATTGCGAGACGAACAAAGTGTTCTAGTAAGAATAATAGGGGAGCGAGAAAGAGCACGACCCGTGCTGATATCGCAAAAGGTCTTTCGTCCCGCAAACACCTTTTCCAAAAGATGATACAGGGGTTGTCTCGAAGGGATGACCGCCCATTGGTCCGTCTAGCACCGACCGAAGCGCGGCGCGGCGTTCTTGTTATGGCAGAATGCCTCGGCGCCGGCTAATTATCCCCTCGTGGATCGTTTAACGCATCAATTCCTTCTTCCCGAGCAGCGGAGGACGAATACGGTGTTACAACGAAATCGGTAGAGTGTAATTGACTTGTTGCGGGAGCCTGTAATGCTTCGATTTAACACTATCTCATGAATGAGACAAAACTGATTTGATTGCCACGGAAGTGGAGAAAAAGGGGTCAGTATAGACACTGCGCAGATATGAAGCGCGCGCGTTTTCCATCTCCTGCGATTAATCCGGTTGAGGGTGAAATAAGACTATGATGTCCAAACTAATTGCAATATCTGGAGCTTGGGCACTTTCCCACTTCTTTCCCGAGCCACGAACGGACGACTGTTGCACGTAAAGGGCTATTCTAGTCCTCAAGGCCGTTTCTGCACGAATTTTTCGGAATTTTTTTCAGAGAAACTATCGAACTTTTTGCATTTGAATTTTGCATACACATTTATTGATATTTAAAGGGTGTGTGTGAGTATATGTTTTGAAAAACATGTATCAACGGTTGTTACTTACTATTTTTGCGTAGGTACTGTAAACCGATCGATTTCTTCTGTCTGTGTTGCAAGATGTATTTCTTTAAAATATAATATTATAGATAAAACATAACTTGTTGATTTAAAGCGTGAAGCAAAAACGGGTGAAATGTTATCCTCGCATCTTGTATGCAACTATTTCTGGGGAGTGTATGAGGGTTAAAATAGCGATATTAATAACACTAGTAAGGAAATTAAGAAACGGGGATGTCCAAAATTAGTAATGACATGAAAAATTCATTTTTACCAGTCGTTAAATCTTTTTGTCTCGGAGTATACTGATTTAGCACTCCAAATTAATCCTTTGTAGATCATATTCACTTTTCCGCACTCGAAATTAACTTCTTAAAAGAGTTAAATCAAATTCGCCCTTTCACAGATCAAATTCGCCTTTTTGTAAATCATGTTCACGTGTTTGCAACTCAGGATTTTCTAAAAGCAACTTTGACAAAGAATATCCGATGCAAAATTATTCCGCTCGAGAAGTTTTATTGCATCTATATATTGTAATAATACTTCAATATAAAATAACATAAAAAACATTTATTCATATATGTATACATATACATACATAAATTCATCCAAAATGGTTCTTTTTTTTATAGTAGAACCATATGTAGTAGATACATATTCGTCTAATCATTATGGCAATCCGTAGTAGTGATCGTTAATAACATTCACTACATAAATATCAAAGGTCTGAAACATCTGCCGAACTATTACTTGAACAGAATTCAATTTTCGGGAAAACTTCTTTAATGGGGTGCATCATTTGAAAATATAGTGGTAGAAATAATTGTAACATGCTCTTGGATTTGTAAAGGGTTGAAGAAGACCTGCAAAAGGAATAATTTGTGTATATCGACGTATTCATTACTACAATCACTCATTCAACAAACATTATGAGTTCTGACGTGCGGAATCCCGGGGTGCAGAGAAGGACGGGGTTCCCGAGGAACGAAGGCCTTTCCTTGCCCCCGGGGGCCGTGATTAAAATGATTGGCCAATCGAAAGTCAACAAAAGCCGGTTGAACAGAGGATAAACGCGTTCGCGGCCAGTGGCACAGGAACAAGTGGCGAATCGAGGCCGCGATTAGCATCGCAAAATATTTCTGGTCTGGTTTGGCGCGCGTTGTCCGCGTCGTTTGCACCGTGTGGTTCCAGTCGCGCATTTTATATTGCTTTCCTCTGATCTCTTGTCGAGTAGGCGGATGAGAGGAGGATGGCGAAAAGGCTGAGCGCGGCACGGCAGAGTGACAAGCGAGAAAGAGAGAAGGATAGGCGAGAGAGAAAAAGAACGAAAACCATGGGAGGAGGATGAGTAAAAAGCTTTGGTGGAAAGTTGCCGCGGGCGAGCTTTGTAGTTATGGGCAAGTTGCACGGCTGGTGACGAGCAAAAGAGGCAATTTGTTAGAAGAGGAGACGCGCGTTCACCGCGTGCGATACATTTAGGAATCTCGCGCTCGGCGCTTCCTCTGTTTATCCTTCTCGCGGCCGTTTCGCCTCATCTGCTCTTGCAGATGAAGCTCTCGCAAGGGAAATGGGACACGCTTCTTGCGGTCTTTCTCCTCCATCACTCCTCCCCCCTCCCGTTAACCCCTCGCATTCCGTTCCTCGTGTTCTCTTTTCTTACCGGCGCGGCGGTTTTTGCTCATGAGCGACAATCAGTGTTAAAGTGCGTGAACACACTCGAAGCACGCGTCGCCGATTGTACACGAGGAGCACGCACCCGCGCAGCCCTCTCGAAAACAAATGCCGCCTCCCCCCTTCCCGGTGCGTCGTGACTTAATTAACGAACGCACGACAAGCGTCGACAAAATCGCCTTTGTCGAGAAATTCGCGGGACTGGGTCAATAAAGACGCGAGGCCATCGGCTGCTTCGAGTAATTGTCCCCATCCATCAATCGCTCCAGCGTCTGAACGATCCCGTCCACACAGGGTCCACGACCTTCCGTCGTTTTTACAGATGGGCAATTACTAGGGGTCTGCGCCTGGCCAAAAGAACGTTTGTAGAACTTGCCCAATTTTGGATCTCACTGACAACGAACATTTTTTTACAGCACATGATACAAAATGCATAATTATGTACCCGAGACATGATGAGGAAGTTATAAAAGAACAAGCTCACTATCGGGTTGGGATCCCGAAGCTGTAGTTGAGGAACTCAAAAATTTGTAATCACATGAGTATGATGCTTTACCATGACCGTCCAACCTAATTTCGTACATTTTAACTTTTCGGTTACTCGAACATTGTAAACTTTAAAGAACGCGACCCGGTCAGAGGCTCTGGTACCCGCGCACCCCTAGCGAGAGCCTGGCAATTCGGGTATCCGACTAAAACAATCCCCGAACCGATCCGAGTATCTGATCCCGACACACACACACATTTTCGGTTTGTCGCACATTAATAATTTTGAGAACCCGGCCCGGCCCAATATTTTCGGATTCTCGCATACTTTTAGTCGTTTTACTTGGATCTCCGTTTCGATCGAAGCTACCCGACCACTGGTGATCATTCAGCCGCGCAATTATCTTCCCCGCGATTTGATCTACAATTTGCATACATTGCGGGAAAGCTGTTTCATGCACGTGAACAATATATGGATACGTATAACAAAATTAAACAGTAGGGGGTGATAAATGAAGTAACGTTTATAGTGGCAATTTTTCAATGTACTTTGAAGGTTTTCAAAATGGCGCTCAGTGTCGATTGTACGACAGAAATGAGTCAGGTGACTTTCTCGTCGCTGTTACTCATACTCCATTATTCTTTAATAATTGTCTCGGACAATATTTAAAAAGGACTTAATTTAAGAAATATCGACAACTACGATAGAGTAACTAATGAAGAAGTAGTTGATGCGTCAATCGATGAATATTCGGAATAGGAAAGAAGATTTTAAATTGTATATTATAAAAGAGAACAATATTTACATAATAATACAATAATATTTTTAAATGCCACGGTTGTATTAATTATTTGTAAACAAAAATACAGAAATTGCTGTAATTAGTCAGCTCTGATCATCGAATTACCGGAAACCGAAAATTGCCACCATTGTCGTCAGACGAATCCTAAAAGTGAAGTTTCAAGGACATTCAAACGATGCCGTTTAAACATCGTGATGGCGGTAATGCTAATCTACGTTAGCTGGAACACGATGACTAAGTAATTACACAAAATGTTTTTTGCTCCGGAACGAGTCATACACGGCTCTCTGTTTTTGTACAATCTCATCACTGTTGCCAAGGAAACCGAATCGTCTGCGTTATGTAAATCGAATGAAGAATAAAATTTGTAACGACCGATGGACGTACATTCTACAGTATTTATGGGAAATGTTGTGAAAACTTAATGACTCCTAGCCTCCCTAGAAAAACGTATAACGGGTTATCGACTGCAGCATAATTAGGGGTATTACTAATTATTGCCTATTATATTACCATTTACTACTCGATTATGAAAACGAACGCGATGAGAAAAGAACGCATTCTATCCAATTACATGCCGTCGAGTTCCAAGCTTATTAACGCGGTACTTATTAATACAAAGTCATTCGAGGAAGCGTACACGTAAATGATTTCTGCAACGTTTATTTCGAATAATTAACCAATCGAGATAGATGCGTCAATATCTTCACATGGCCTCGGATAAGGACAAAAATATTACGACTCGGCTGCACCATCGCGTCGTCGTTTCCTCTACGATCTCCTATCGCCTCCATGCGAGGTTTATCATTGACCCTTGAAAATAAATAGCTACCCACCAAATAAGCCCCTTTATCTGTCCCATAAATAGAAAATAGCCTGACTCGATAAGTCTCGTAGACGGTTCGTGCCGGTTCCAGACGCGCTACGACCAAACATTTCTCTTTGGTTATCACCGGGATTTAATTAAATTGTTCCCCATAAAGATATCGCTAACACAATAGAAGCTTGGCCGTAAAGAGACGAGCAACAACAGCCCTTTTCAAACTAACGTTCCCTCGAAGGTTTATTACACCGAGCGTAGCGGGCCGCACTTTTTAATTAATTAGAACCATTTCTCGATTACCATTTCACAGTTTCTTTTAACGTCTTCGCCGTGACACAGTTTACGATTGCTGAAAGTTCGACGCTCGTCGTGATGTCCACTTGCTGAAGTTTCTTTTCAACAATGGATCGCTAACTTTCGAGCGGACTTGTATCTGGACCGTTTCCGGCCAGCAGAAGCACTAGCTTTGCAGGCCTCCGATGCAAGAACTTTATATAACCGGTCTTGTTCGATAAACAGACACGTTTTTACGGACGATTAACCTAGACCCGTCACTTGACACTAGACTGCGGATTTAATGCATTTATGACAAAAATGGATAAGCACAATTTAAAGCAGTGGATACATTAAACAGATTCAAAGACATCAGCGTATCGGTTTCAGCTTAATCAGATAATTAAAAGAAGAAAGAAATTTTTCTTTCACTTCTGCGTCTTGCAATCAATGCAAACACTGTTTATTTTGCATAAACTTCCGCAGTCTACTTGACACTGTAATAACCGTTTCGGTTTTGAATATTCTAGTTTCAAGAAATTTGCACCTCTGCTAAACAAACAGGATTATATATGCGAACAATGTAAAACACCGATTAGCACAGCACATTTTTTACTAGAATTTGTAATCTACGAATAAGTCAGAAGAGACTCAAAACTGCCCAATGAACTAACAACACTCCTCAACACAGCTTACCATCTATCTAACCTTCTCCAATTCCTAAAGATAACCGAGATAAGACGTATGTACCAGAGTTGGGCATTTAATCGGTAATCCGATTGACGATTGATAATCGTTAGTCGCGATTAACGACTAAAGTAGAAATTTAATCTTTAACCGCAATTAACGATTAATAAGTATTTAATCTTATCCGCGAATAACGATCAATCAGTATTTATTCGTTAACCACAATTAACGACTAAACCAGGATATTAATTGTTAATTGCGAGTAACGATTGAAGTAGAAATTTAGTCGTCAATCGTCGATCGAATTTTTGCCCAACACTGATATGTACACAAGATATCCGTTAATCCGTTAATATCGTTAAAGCAACGTTAAATAAATACAAAAATATAGATAACAATTTAACATGATTAGTACAAATAAAACTGTACTGGAATTCGCAGATTATCTCACAAATAATTTCATTTAACAGTCATATAAGGTGTGCAAATGAACTAAATAAATCAACGACCAAATAAGATGTAACGCCGGAGTAGAAAACTATTCAGATAACATTTTTCAAGTATTTAAATAATGCCTGAGTCAAACTTCTAAATGGTGCTTTCATCAGAAATGCGAGAAGGTTGTTTCGAGTTGAGAAACACGCGACTACGTATCGTCCAAAGAACGCACGAAGGAAAACACATAACTGGACATACAAATATTTGTCTTTGTTGCACTTGATTTTATGGATAAATTGTTTCGGAAAGAGCTACATTGAGAGCTTTTCTAGAAGTGCATCCGTCGATGCTGGAGAATTTTTTCCAATATCATATTTCACGAAATTCCAGGATCATCTGTACTTTTCTCAAACGAAATATCGTTTCAGTGTCCAAAAAAGAAATAGGTGTTCCGTTCCGCTGCGGAACGTTTTCCTCCCGCGACTAAAGATTTATTCTAAAAATTCTAAAATAATCGGCAATGGTGAATCGTTGCGTGTTTGTCCGAGTGCATCTTCGGCCATCGTGCTTGAACGGGGGGTGATTCATGGTCACGGTGAAATCATGAATAATCACTGAACAATAACGAGCGAACACATACGGGTGCATTATTCTCGACAGATATTCAGAGCAAGCCCGATTATGCCGGGAAAATTACCTTCCGCCCGTTCATTTCCACCTAGGAATCATATTAAACGTGTTACACGAAAATTCCCAATTATTAAGCGTCGTGCACAAGCGCGCGCGGCAAGGACCCGTGTGCTCACCCGAGTCCGGTCCCAGTTTTCATAAAATACGCGCCGTAAATCCAATTAGCGTCTAACGGCGCGCTACCCGCGAAAATCTCTCGCGTGATCGAAACGCAAAAGAGAGGAGAGAGAGAGAGCGAGAAACCGAGAGAGCGTGTGTGAGTGAGAGAGAGAGGAAGAGAGAGAGGAAGAGGAAGAGAGAGAGAGAGAGAGAGAGAGAGAGAGAGGGCGCAGTAGTAGGGGGAAAGAGAAGAAAAGAACGAAAGACATTAATTATAACGTTCAGTGGTCCAAACAAAAAAAAAAGGTCCAAAACATCCGGCCGCGTACGATTCACTTTGGTAAGGTTCCGCAATTTAATTGACGCGGCGATCATAAACGGAAACAATCGACGCGATTAAGAAACAGGAACAACCGGCACGGCGCGGGAACCGCACGGAAATCGTGGGGATTAATTTAAAAAATGTAGCGATCAATCGAGCGTAGGTAATTTCACTGAGACACGGGTACCGGTACGCGTAATGACTCGTTTGATACGGTTTACATTCGAACACAGTTATCTGTGCCCGATTAATAAGCCGCTAAACGCGGAACTAACGTCGCGGGCGACAGGAAATAATTGAAAACGGCCGTCGATACGGGGCACAGCGTGTATGTAATGAGCACAGTTTTGTCATTCGTGGCACAGAAATCGTCGCACGGGAGAAGTTCATGAGAGATCGGTGACAGATAAACGGTGATCCACGGACGCGTTGACAGAAACTCCGGCCCGTTTCGCAAGGTAACAAGGGGGGCGATCGCATTTCGAGGGAACACGATCGTCGGATAGGTGAAACAGAGTGCTGGAAACGGCGAAACAACCGAGGAAAAGCAAAGTGTAGCACGGTGACACCCACCTTGCCAGTGGACCACTCCTCTTCGCTCGTTGACCCAAAATCTTCTCGACCACGGTGACATTTCCGCTTCTCGCTGCCTCGAGCAGCTCCTGATCCTTCCCCATGGTCCATTTACACCGTAATCAACGCCCGATGTTCACCTGCACACTTGTCAATTTCTGTTTTTACTACGATTACTCGCGTTTCATTGATCCAGCGTGGCCATCTTGGGCCGACTGCGTCGTCACCTCGCGGTCACTTCGCGAACACAGCGGGATCGCGCGCGCAACAGAGACAGCGACAGGCCAGGCCCTCGATTATTGGCTGCTCGCGAGAGAGACGGAACGACGCGACGCGACAGAAGGCTCGATGTGTACCGCGCTCAGGCATGTAGTCGACTGTAAGGTGCCAGCTGTTGCGCCATACTGATTTTCTGTAGCTTTACGCTAGCTCGGCGTACCAGCAATTTCATCGAATAAGTGTGTCGCGCGGCTCCTATCGCTGATCGACATGAGCGGCGGTCATCTCAGACAGCCACTGATCCTGCTAATGCTCGCCGGTAGCTGTTATGCCGTTGTAAAAAATCCGATAACCAAGGCTCTCTACGGTAAGCACATAACCTCAAAGTTCAATACCCGGTACCTGCTCCAGTCCCTTGTTTTATTGGTAGCGATGCTTGATTCAAATGAATTTTAACGGATCTTTAGGAGAGAACACAGGTGTATCTGACACGTGAAATTTCAGCTATGGTAATTCTCATGCCTTTCGAAGATACCAGAGATAGATAATTGTTGCATAAAAGGTTACACCTCATCGATTTCGATGATTTTTTAATATATTGTCAAGGTGAAGATTTTCAACAGCTACTACTATTTGAATTTTGCCTATACCTGCACGTTCGTGGCCTGCGTATGAATGACGATGGTCGATAAACAATCTTACTGGATGAACTTGTCGAAAAAGACGATACGCAAAGCCTCAAAAACTATAACGTTCCAACGGACCCAAAAATAAAAAATGAACGCCTCAAATTGACTTAATTAAGGGTCGGCAATGAATTAGGTTTCAGAATAAGTTTGTTTTTGCTTATTTTCATGGGCTATTGTATATTTTACTTAGGTTTTGAAACCTAACCCAATCCGAATTTTTGTAACGTCGTTGCTGGATTAAACCTAATCGAAAACTATTGGAAAATATTGAAAAAATCTATAACCATTAGTAAAATAAAATTCAGCCTATGTTTTATATTTAAGATACCAAACCTTCATGAACATTTGTTTTGAAACGTTTACGACCGCGTAAGACAATACCGTATTGTATAGTTTCTTGGTAGGTGTCGTGATAACTCTGCAAAAACAACAGACAAGCGTTTACACCATGCTTACATTGCTAAACGCCTGCCGCGGACGTTCACGTATAGGCAAAATTCAATGTAGTAGTAGCTGTAGTTTTTCGCGAATATCTCGGGAACGACGGCCAAGCGACGGTTACATATATAGGAAAAAGTTGTTCAGAATGTTGAGCTTTATAACATATTTAAATTTTATCAGAATCGGTAAGCTGTAACCTTTTATGCACAATTAAATACCAGATGTTTTCACGACGACACGGCAACTACACTGATATGTTAACTTCCGGCGCACGTTGACGGCGAATTTGCCTGAATTCCTGAGGAGGATAGATATTTTCAATTCTCAGGTTTGTCCAACAAAAGCATACTGACAAAAAATATTTGAGAAAATGTATTAACAACTGTAAATAGTTTCTATGCAAAGTGCATTCAAGGGAAACAACAAATGTGAAATGTATAAATTGTGGTGAGGATTCATAAATAACTATATTTCATAAATACTTTTAATGTAAACTTTTTAAAAATAGTGCACTCCTGTATATATTGCAACATATATTAACTAAATAAGCATTTTTATGTAAATAGTAGTATAGAAATGTCATCGGTCTGAAAAAACCCACCTATGGCCATCCATATAAGTTTTATTAACGGCTGCACGAGTGTTAATCATGGATCTAACTTTGTCCATTGTCATCTTTGTTCTACTCAGCTATCTACTAATTTCCTTTGTACAAAACAATTAGCGATGTCTATATTTGTCAAATACAGTCAATTAAAATTCTAGACCAGACAGTTTTTATGAAATTTGCATACGATGACTGGGATAGCCTGTCAATCAGAATATGTTCTCCGTTGTGCGCTTTGTTGCTTCAAGTCACCGTTCTCTTTCAAAATCCATTTGTTTCCAGTATTATTAATCCAGCGTCACAGCGTGTTGGTATTTGAAATGTACTTTCGATTCATATTACACTTTTTTCAAATACATTAAATGTTGCAGAGATATCGCCAGTACATTCTTGTTGGACAGACTGTAGATTGTTAAGATGTATTCTAATAAAGTACAATACTACGTCAATGAATTACCAAAAGATCCACTCCAAGAGTGAAGAAATTTTATCCCCACTACTAGGGGAATTCTCTTCGAAAGCTTGATTGGGAAACAATGTGTCGTGAAGCAAATAATCGGTTCTGTATGCATAAAGAATGATGTATTTACTAGAGAAATAGTATTTACTCAATTTTACTACGTGGTACTAATATAAAAATGTAAAATTATGCATTAGGAACCTAGTATTGGCTTTTACTTACACTTAATACTTACCAGCACTTTCTTTTTTAATGTTAGTTTATGTAAGGTCAGATCACATCAACAGCTTAGGTTATTAGCGACCACATTTGAATTACATTACATTACAGATGTATAGTTTAGGTTGTGCATATAATATGTTACTTACAAGCACTTACTTATGTTGATGTATACCACTCAATGCAATATGATCCAAGGTAGGATATAAGTCCATTTTTAGGATGGGATTTTCAAAATTAGCCTTTTAATAGGTCGTTAAAGAATTGATACACACTGTTTTTGGTAAACAACGCGCACTCTTCTGTACACAAAAATGGCTATAACTTGCATGACTTTTGTGTCAAATTATTCATTGTTTCATTTTAATGATTTAATGAACTGCAATAAGGAATTATTTCAAATTCATTAATTTAAATTTCATGTAAAATAAGTTATATCTGCTGTGTTCTGTACAAAATAAACATAACAAATTAGTTAAAATAGTAAATTAATATCCAGACTACGGATCTTTATGCTTTTATGGCTTCTGAAAATTTGCAAAAAATACCAGAATATATCCTGCGACAGAATTTAGTCAAATTTTGATATATTTCAGTTCTACAAAGTGCTACCACTGAAAATAATACTTTATATGGTACCTCCTTCTTAAACATCGTCTCGAAAAATGGCAAATTGCATAAACTTCTGCAGTCTAATAATAATTAAATACTAAATATATTATAGTGTGTGTATATCTGTAATAATATGGCTGTATACACATATGTATACATACTAACATCTACTTATTATGTTACACTGTATGTACAGGGTGTTTCAAAATTATATGTCCTGACTACTGTAGCGTGATTCTCCATCTCTGGATCAGTGGAGATTTGTTAAAAAAACTTGCCGCAAAATTGACCTTGACCTTGAATTTTAAGGTCCAATTTTTTTGTCATTGCCTCGTATAGTACATAAGTATTTTTTGTTTATTATTTGTATTTGCAAAATATCTTAAGCTGGAATATCCCTCGGATGTAATATAAGTATTGTAAAAATTAATTTTTGATGTGGACGCAAAAATTTGTTTCATTTCATTGATGCACTGTAACTCAATTATATCAAAGATATCAAATATAGAACTGGAGTTCGTAGTCGCACTTGCGCATTATAACAATGACACATGCAAATTTTCATTTATTAAATATTTTTTGTACACATAACAACGAGAAACAAAAGTTTCAATAGAAATGTGAAATCGCCTGGCGGGCCGCTTGTTGGCCAGACCTGATCTAGAATCTCTTCTCGGTGTAGTCGTCTGCCTAATTCCTGCATAAACCCCGCTGCTTCGTCAATTGCTCGAAGCATTTGTCTAAAATTCACATATTTGCTTCGCACCATCTTGCCTGTTTACTTGATTCGTAGATACCAACGTACTATTTCTGTAATATCGTAGTTTGGAGAGGGTGCTGTTTGTTTTCTCGCGGCAGGAAGAGTGCCAAAAGAGGAAGTCAGAAAACCAGGCTCAAGGGTCGTCCGGTATTTTTCGGAAAGATTCATAGGCTATAGGGATGAGTGCATGTTGGTATGAGTGATGATTGGCTATTTAGGTATTTTTTGAGAGAGAGAAATGCGTTGACTACGAAGAGTGAAGTATGTGTGCGTTACGAGCTATCTTACAATTAGTGTCGAATTGCTTTCCTTATCAACCGCATATCTATTTAGTGTACCCACATTCTCACAATTATTTTTAAAATAAATTATATCAATACGTTATATGACACTTCTGTAAAGGATAATAAACCACAACAAAAGTTGTTTGGATTCCATTTAACTACAACACAGCTATTTGGATACCAATTAACTACAAAAGAAACGCGCGTATCATGAAAATAGAACAACTTCAAATTCCATTTGAGCGTTAACGTTAATTTGCAAGCTAACGGTTCGTTTTTGACCCATG
Source organism: Lasioglossum oenotherae (assembly GCA_028455765.1). Lineage (NCBI taxonomy): Eukaryota > Metazoa > Arthropoda > Insecta > Hymenoptera > Halictidae > Lasioglossum > Lasioglossum oenotherae. The sequence goes on along the minus strand of CM052298.1, from coordinate 12,419,273 downwards.
GTTCCTTTCAGACTTTTGGCCAAAAATCGGACCTTAAATTTCATGGTCTTTAAGGCATTTTAATAAATTTTACAGATGGAAGTGTATTACACATGTCTGGAGCTGTTAGCAACAGCGATGCATTTATTCAACAAATGACCATAGCGCCACATGCTAAAGTTACCATTAACATAACAGATGTATCATCTTCCACCTCGTTTATCATCGCTCAAGTTCATGTATATCAATATAACGTTACGTTGTCATACGATGAGGACTTTCCACATATCATGTCCAATAGAACAGTGTACGGGTCTAATATCGGCCTTTACGTTAAACCAAACTCGACGATTACTCAACTGCACTTGAAAAACCGTAACAATAGAGAGCTTCAGGGTATAGCCGTTGCCACTTTTTACGACAACAAAGGTGAGTTCATCTATAGTAATCTCTTGTTATATTAGCTCAATAAAAATCCAATATTATCCCCTCCATCCCTACGTCGCAGTTGAAAATTGAATAATTAAAAATTAATTTTTGTAACATAATATACCTCCTTAGTAAATCGTCGTCCATTTCGAGGTGGTTACCTAATACATGTCTAACGACGTTGCATTGGCAGAGAGAGGGTAACTTTTTCCTCTCCCTTCCCTCATCTGAAGACTGTGACTTTGTAATTAGAGTCAAGAGAGACTTACATAAGAATTAATTTCTTTTCTTGTTAATTTTAATAGGTTATAAACAATGTACCCATAGTATTATATTCATTTGATGTTTCACCTGCTCATTTTTTCAACGTATAAAATCAAGCAATTTCTTACGACGCAATAATAAAGAGCAAATGAACATTGCGAAACAAGAAAATTGTAGTACAGTATACAATATGTCTGTAAAAAAATCAGTCTGTGAACCTTTTGAACACACCGTGTATATCCCGGAACGCAAATGGTTAACACTAAATCTACCGAGTTTTAAAATTAGCCGGTACATGTTGCCTTATATTGAAAATAAAAATAACAATGAACAACAGTAAATAAAAATAAATAAAAATAACCAGATTAAATTTATTCGATCTTTGTGTGGTTCATATTATAATATCTGCGCTATTAAATATATTTATTTAATCATTTACCACGAGAGCATCTTTACATAATAATTTGGAATCAGTCATTTGATCGGTGCTGGTAGATTTAGTGTTAATGGCGAAAGTGACAGTAGCGCGACGTCTTGTCTTTTCTCTGGATACACACCTACCGTAAACTCAGGTGAGTGAGCGTCGTAAAACTGATCGCGGGAGGTAAGCGAGAAGAGAAATAGGCGCAGCTCGCTCGAAATTGAATTAGTAACTGTGTGCGAGATCAAATAAAGTGGAAATTATTTTCATTTAATGTTGGTGTCGGATGCGGGCTCGATAATAAACTGTATAACAGGGAACAAAATAACAATCTGGACCATCAGCTCTTTATTCTCTTCGTAGCACCCGTACCGGGTGGATGCAACATGGAGTTCGATCACGCAATCGCACCGTACTCGAAAGTACAGCTGCAGGACACTATAGTAACGGTTGACACGCAACCAGCGTCGGTACCATTTAGCGAACATCCAAATTGTGATAAAAACCCTGTGGAACACGAAATGTATCAGATGTACCTGTCCGAGCGGGACTTCAGCCCTGAGTCTTACTTCCAGGGTATCATAAGTATGCTCACCGTGAGTGATATCATGGATAATGGCTATCAGGTACTTCAGTATCAGTTTTAACCCCTAATTATCTTTTCCGACCTAATTTCGGTTCTTCAGAATGAAACCCCTTGGACGTAGAAAGATATTCAAAGCTATAGTAGACATTTAAAAAATGGTTAGAATAAAATGGAATGTTTTTCATGCTTTGTAAGATAATGCTATTACATTGATAGAATTTTTTTATTTATATAAAAAACCCCCACACCACCATTTTTGTAAAAAGATTTGAGCTTTAGAACAATCGGCAACCCTAGTGGACCTCCGAGTGGCGAACTTTTCTAACAACTATAAGGTTCATAATGTTTAACACTATTTACAGCTTTATTAACCAATACACTGCGAATTTTCTGCAGTTATAAGAAAAACAGATACAGTATTTTATCCATAAATGTCCCAAATGTCTGGCCGGTAAGTGTCCCAGAACTATCTCTACTACTGCGGGGTGTACCCCTTTAGGGGGCCGTGAATCTCGAGAGGCCTCGGTTGTTGGTGAAAGTTCCATAAAAAAAAGTAATGAAAAATATCGGATTAGTTATGTTTACGCTTCTCGGTAACTGAGGCGTTCATTACACTGGTAAATATCATTGGAATTATATTATATTTGGTATCATTTGCACTAGAAAAATGCCACGAATATGTTGGTCAAAGTTCCATAAAAGAATAATGAAAAATCAAGAAGTTTTGTAATTGGATTAGTAGTGGTTCACACCGATATACCCGACCCAGTATCGGATTACGCGGCATGTTTACACTGCTCGGCGACCGAGGCAGATCGAGCTCCTTGGCCCATCGCGGGGTATGCCTCCAGTGGAGGGGGTAGGCGAACTGACTTAGAACGCTCTCCTCCGTCGGACTATGAATGGGACTTTACTGTATTTTCATCGCATTCACATCTTTCGAGATATTTGCCATGAGAATTTGAAATGCGACACCCTATAGACGAACTAAAGTTGCCAAACAATACGTGGAATATTTCCTGATAGGTCTCATACCAGAAACTAATTTCACCAATGAGAAGAATCTACAGCCGCTACACCGGGATCGGATCTGTCTACGCCACAGTGGCCACTTATGGTAATAAATCGGCTGCATACGTGCCTACATTCTCGTATGCCTGCAGTCCTGTGCAGGATCCAGACTCCTGCGAAGTTTTAAGTACGTTCAATCACAACGGTTACTGCAATCATAACTATCATGGCTAAGTCAACGTCGTTAAACATCCCCTCTTTTTTCAGCTGATAGCTTTCCGAAGTTCGTCTGCGCTTTGTGCTTCTTCGCAGGACTCATAGGACTTTTATCAGGACACCTTGTCTACGCAATCGACCAATTTGTAGGCTTCCTGTTCGTCGGGACCATGATCGGCCACATGATAACGGGTAAGTATATCTGCAACTAAACGTTTCCATACAATCCGTTATTATGCCAAACAATTAATTGTAGGAGCATTAGTAGAAAGAAAATAAAAAATTTACATATATTAACACTAGGAAATCTGAACACTAAAACTGACTAATTTGTATCACTTTTCAAAAATAACAAGACCGCATTTATCGAGACGTTGTATGATTATTTCTACAAAATATCAGCGAATAAATCGGAGTGCTCAACAAGCGTCGCCACGAATCATCTTTATAATCTCAACAATTGCAATATAAAAAATCTGAATCCGTCATTTTGGCAAGTCTTGTAGTTCTTGTGAAAATTGCTTAAGTTATAGTTGCATTTTTTACAGAAGAAGGTATGATAAACTCAGTATGAAAATATAATTTTGGTACCTGCAAGTAGTACAGTGGAATAGCTTGTCGAAATTTCAGAGAATACCTCCATAATCCTTTGCTGTATAATAACGAGTTAAATATGGATTTTATGACTTTTTTGTGGACAAAATCAAATTCTATTCTTTTGTAACGAATATTCAAATGTTAACACTCCGGCGGCGATGCTTGGATCTATTTAACCAGTGTTCCGCGGTTGAAATTTTATTACGATTTTCAACATCGTAATTATACGAGCTCGGGTTTTCAACATTAACGAATATTAAGACAGAGAAACGTGAAAGGTTGACAAATACATATAGAAGAGGAAATGTGTGCCACCGGATTGATCCCGCCCCTCCTACCCGATTACGAACGAATTCCTCGTGTCGGGGTAAACAAAATGAGAGTAGCTATTTAATACCAAATATCTACCAAATATCTCATTAAAAAAATTGTAACAATTTTCTTTCTTTTAAATCTCATTTACTGATTGTTATTTATTATTGATAATACAGAACTTGACAATATAGAAAAAAGATAGAACAAAGATTGATAATATAGAAAATTAATATACCGTTTTATTTTACGACTGCGTTCCGCAAAAATCTTGTAAAATTGCAAGTGTTCCGTGATTTTGAAAGGGTAAAGAACCACTGATCTAGACTGTAGGTTCTAGAGTATCAAAAACTTAATATTTCTGTACCCAACTTATCACAATTAAACTAAATAAGTAGCTACTGCATTGGGAATAACAGAAAGACTAATGTGTCTGCCAAAAGAACCCTTAAAGATATTTTAATTGAAACTGTAAACTCTATCCCAAGCCTCGCCTATTGTATAGTTATAAAAAGGTCCGCCGTCTGAGTCTTAAAGTAAATCTACATAGGTATAGAATGAATGTAAATTTTCGTTTCCTTTTAGAAAAGTTTGAAGGACGGGAAGTTATAATTTTCGTAATCGTGAAGAAAATCGTACGGCAAGGGGTTAAACCGATTATAGCTTCTGCTTTTGCGTGCTGGGAGTAGCTGTGAAAACAAAAATAGCCTGGGTCGAAAACGACCCGTTACGCAGACGAAGAATCCGCGAGCTATCACAGAATCGTACTATTTCGTTTGTTCCAGGAAGCATCGGATACGGTTCATTGATAGGATTTGGCGCTGCGGCGGTGTTCTGCGGCATTCCTTATAGTTCAAGTGTGAACGTGGGATGGTTCTTCGCGTGCCTCGTCTTCTTCTTATCGCCAGGTAAAAAGAGGCTAACGACGAAAACAGAAATAACGTGTGGAACATTCCTGAACGTATCGTGAACGAAAGCATCCCGTGGTGAGCCGCTCGTGGGAGAGGTCGCGAGGGGCTGTAGCAAATTATAGGAAAATAATGAAAGCCGGCTTAAAAACAGAAAGGAATAAAAGAAAAGGGAGAACGAGCTTGAGAGAGACAGCTCTCCACCTCGACCCAAACCGAAGTTAGTTCGAGTTTGGCGAAGGGATGAAGCACAGTCAGAGAGTCCCCCCGTAGCTTTTATCAATGTTGTTCGCTCATGTGGAAACTTCGCCTGCCAAATCCCCCATGCAGCAACGCCGGGAATCCGCGTTGCCCTCCTACCTTTCTCACCATAACGCGGCCCGAGCACCCTCGCATGCACACACGCATAGGCGCGCGCGAAAGTTCGCCGCGTGCAGACAACCCCCGCACCAGAACCAGCCCACGACTCCCACGAACCGATCCTAACCAGCTTGAAAGATTCGCATTTACCTAATTGTGTCCCCGTATTTATTTTGCGCCGGGACCTATTCAGATTACATGGGCCGTGCTTGCGTAACTACGTCGTGCTGATCTATTCCCCATAGACAGATGATCAGCCTGGTCACCCTCCGACTAGTCCCTTTTTGCTTTGTCTTTTACGCAACTCGATTGCGTTGTTGCGGCTCGACTAACACCGGCGAGCAAAGCTTACCTTCTTTGAGAATCGTTCAAGATGATCCTCTTCCTCTTGTCTGAACTGTGGTGACTGCTATACTGCGGATCTCTATGGAAAATGTTCATTTTTTATTATATTTTAATTTATTTCCTTGGTAGTTTCAATAGGTTGAAAATACTATTGCAATATCTTGAACAATAGATTTACATAGTAGTAAAAGGGACTGTTCTTCATCACTTTATAAAATGACAAGGGTGTGTTTATCCAAATTTTCACCGATTTTTATCATAGATTTTTTCATTAAAATGAGTCAAAGAAAAATAAAGTCCTATAATCTCAACAATCGTAGATTAAACTGTAGTTATGTAGTGTAAAGCCTAAATGTACCGACTCCGCAGTGTAGTAGCTATGAATTGTGATATTTAGACACGAATAATATCGATCCCTAATTTAATATCCACCTCAGTTTCAATTACAATTACATCATATTTCGACTCCACTCTTTTTTCAGAAACTATCTCGATTCTTCATTCCAATTGGGTCTTCCTGATCTCGTTTATAGTAACGGTGATCCTCATTTCGATCGTGGTTGCACTTACAGGACCTATCATTTGTGCTCTTATAACCGGTGTAATATATTCGTCTTTCATGATTGTGCTACCGTTAGATTATTGGTTTGGATCCAGTTTGAAATACATAGTGATAAATCCTACAAGAAGAGCGACCGATGCGGAGTTTTGTGATGCTATAATCTTACAACCAACTCAGGGAAAAGGTATAGTGTACAGATTGTTTTTCTTAATACATGTAGACAATGTCTCATTTAACTCATAACTTGAATCACGAAAGTTTGTATAATATTATTGTATTAGTTTTCAAAGGTCCATAAACCACAAATTATGAACTTGCTTACAATAATATTTTCATAATATAATATAATAATTTGTGTGCAGTTTTTAATGATTTTCGAGATGCTTGAGTTAGATGAGACAAATAACAGTAAGTTCTTTCTATTTTTTAGCTTTATCCACAATCAATAAATCTTGCATATAATGGTTATTATTAGACTGGGGATCTCTATGCAAAATAAAAATTGTTTACATATATTGCAAGAGACAGGAGCCAAATAGAAACTTCTTATTTCATAAAATTATCTTACTAAGTTGGAACTAATACACTGATGTCCTTAAATCTTTTGAATATGTACCCTGCTTTATATTGCACGTATTCAGTTCTGTCACAAATGCATAAAATCCGCAGTCTAGTTATTATCAAGATTATCTTGTCTTTATTACTATCAGTCATCTTTATATTTTTCAACGATTATCGCAGTAGAAAATTTGGTGTCCATGGTGCAATTTTTCACACGATAATCACATTGTCTAAGTTTTCAAACATAAAGAATCTGTTCAACAATGTTGTGTCTGTGATTTGTTTCAAGAGAAACTGTAAAATATTGAACTAAAATCTGGTAATACTTAAATGACAATCGTAGGCCTTGTATCTACGGCATTAGAAACAAAATAACAAATTTTTAGAGTTTGCTCTGCTATTTTACGTTTTTACTGTATATTTGATGCAACGTTGTATTATAAAAATAATATTACACTTTCAGATATTTTCTTGATCTGCTTATGGGTGATTTTGGCATTAATTCGGCTTTCGAATTTGAACCGCCTCATAACCAACTATGTGCCACTATAATAATACTACTACTTTAATTAATTTTATAAGATGAGTTAAGACTTATGAATCTCACTATATTATATATTTTATGTAACCAAATATTCCTTGCAGTGCAAACGTTTCTGCTACTTACCCTGCCTCTTTTGATGAATAAAGATATATTATTTCTAAAAGATGTAATTACGATTTTTCTGCTTTTTTATTACAGTAAATCCTCTATAATCGCAGAACCCTCGGGGAGGCTCGTTTGCAAAGTTCGTACACGGACACTATTCTTTTGAGCTTCAAAGACCGAGCCGAACGTAGAGAAGGACAGCGCGTGTAAAGAGAGACCGCGCGCGCTCGAAGCGACTGCGACTCTCCGCGTCCCTTTCTTTCCCCATACGCTGTCCTTCCTTGCGCCCGAAACGTTCATTGTCAATTAGACCACTAAATAAAGTTGAAATTATGTATATCTTGTTCAGTATTATTTTGATCAGAAAAATGCCACAAATATATTGGTGAAGGTTATAAAAAGATAAGTAATAATAAAAACAATTTTATATTGGTATTACATTGTGAGGACGCACGGACTTTTGAACTGTGCCGGCGACTGCGGCTCTCCGTGTCGTATTAGTAGTGGTTCACATCGATATACCCGAGCCGAGATCAGATTACGTGGAAGGGATATTTTTTTGCGTTTATCGTGTACAGCCTTTTTGCGATTATCAAGGATTTACTGTATCCGTTTAAGTCGCAATTTGATGTAACATTTGAGATGTTGCACGGCCGTCTCTCGTACAGGGCGGAACATGTGATATGACAACACCGCATACAGACAGAACATCGCACAGTGGTCTCAAATCGCGAAAAACCGGCCAAAACCTCTAAACGTACTTGAATGCACCCAAAAATTCGTACTCGGGGTTTTTCGGGGTCGCTGATTACGAATATGAAGTTTAAATTCCAAAAAACAAAATGACGGATCCAATATGGCGGACATATACATTAAAAAATGGTTAGATCTGCTTGGAAAATGATCTTTTTGAGGTCTCTTGGGTTCACTGATTACGAATATGAACTCGAAAATTTGATAAATAAAATGGCCGATTAAAATTTAGACGACAATTCGCATTAAACGTGTTTTGAGAGGTTGATAGGTAAAAATGTATAAATGACAAACAAAATTGCACTTTGTATATCATGGATTAGTATAATTGTAAATTATGTACATGAGATTTAATCATCCGAATCGTTTTTCATTACTAAAAGTTGTAAAATCGCATTTTAAAATCCATAGAGGTTGGTTTTTATAAATTTTGGAAGATAAATGTATCAGCAACACGTCAGAAAAGGAATTTTGGTGGGACAACCCACTTGGTGGGACTTAGGACGTAGAAACTCTACGTTTCTACAATACGCGCATCAAGTTTTACCTTCTACGTTCTCCAAAGACTATTGCCATCGTGTGACGTAATGACTAACCATTTTTGAGATACAAAACAGGTAAACATTCTACTTACTTCCAGGAACAGCATCCATTTTGCAGAATTGAAATTGATGCACTATTTTGAAAGTAATGCACTTTAGAAGGGGGCGTTCAATTTCCTACTAATGCGCGCGACAAATGCTCATCAAACGAAGGCTAACTCTGAACTGACTGCAGAACCGTACCATAAACTTTTTACCTTTTTCCTTGGTGGCATTCAGTGGTCATAACATCACTTTACCCAACCCTAGAATTACAAACTCCTAGGAGGAAGTTCATTTTTGAGGTTTTGGCCTTGTTTTCGGGATTTGGGGCCACTGTGCATCGGTCCGATCAAGTTACTGCATATGCGCAGTAGCATATAAAGGCCGTGGTATAACATGAACGATTTCAAATCACTTGAAATCTGATTGAGACAGCGTTGCCAAATTCACCATGTTCCGGCCTATACTAGAGATGTCTGTGGATGTTGGCATGCGGCTAGGAAGGAGTGGATGGGTGGGATAACTGGGCTGAACAAATGAAAGTCAGACGACTTGCGTTGTCATTAAAATGAATTAACATTTATTGAATCGAGACAGTGACACCTAACAGTGGTTCTATATCCTACTACTTACAATCTTAAAGGTAATCACAGCAACAATATTATCTCCATTATTCACAACACTTACGTAGATTACTGTCGCAATAATATATTATTCTCGATAGTAAATTTATTAATACTCGTACACTATATTCGTTATTAAGAATTATCATTACAGATAATAAGAAAACTGCGTAACCACTTCCGCGTCACAGGTCGATCCACGAACGATTTACAGACGCGACAGATCGTTTCGATGCAACCTATGCTATATCCATTGACAATGTTTCTTAATAAATTTGAATAGTGCCAACGAAATGGAAATTATTCATGTTTCTCGTTCGAAGCGTTGGTATATACGTCTCAAAGCATCTAATGTCTTCGTTCTTCTTTTAAATAAAGAGCATTACTCGCCAGACATATTTTCCTCTTTCCAAAGTTCCTTCTCAAGACGCCATCTTACCCTCTAAGCGTCCGATCCGCTACGACGGTAATAATACTACTATTAACGCTCGTCGTTGCCAAGGAAACGAAGTTACGAAGAATATGGCAAATCTATCACGTATCACGCAGATTACGGAAAGGAAATGAATCGAATCAATGGAACTCAAGACGACTGTTCTATAAGCGGAAGAAGAATAGGAACTGAATAACGAAGCAAAGCTCCTGGACCTTTGGTTCTTGAGTTGCGTGTCAACGAGGAAGTGGTACATACGGATCGAAAACGAAGTGTATTTTGAATACGGAGGTTCTCGAACGGTTGAGAGACCAACGTGTGTGCTCTACCGCTGGAGATTCTCTTCTCTATCGCGGCTACTTTGTTTCAGTTTTCTTCCAAAAATATAAATTTACTAATGTACAGTCCCCGTTCATCGTGTACGTGTGTGCATTATGCGTGCATTCCTCGCGTAGAAAAGACGTTTATACGGATTTTGTACACCTAAGTTGCCGGTTGCCAGTATTCGCGGAACGCTGTCTTCCCACGCAACCTTTTTCTGTACACATAATGTGGCGGAACGTTTCTCGCCGTTCGTTCGCCCTGTCTCGTCGTCTCGTCTCGTCTTGTCTTGTCTTGCCATTTTTCCTCGACACCAATACACGAATTAACCCTATTTGACTGCTGATAAATCGTTATAGCTCGGTCTCACCTACGACCGAGTTACACGCGACGTCCTCGACAGACTCGTCCGGAAGTCCTTGACGGGGTTCGTTTCCCGCAGAAGCTGTCCGCGGAGATCGGATCGCGAGAATCTACGAAACAATCGGCTTTGCTTGTTACATCCATTACACGTTTATGCTTGGGGATGACGGCGGTATGGTTACTCGCGGAGGTAAACGAACGTGGTGTCGGAGATAGAAAGTGTCCTGGAACGGTCGAACGCAAACAGAACAACGGAATCGGTGGCCGGGTATCGCTGGAGTCTGATTGAACACCGTTTCCTCGCATCAGGTACGTACCGGCGACAAAGTTTAATCGACTAGCTAACGAAGACAAGGGGAAAACCGGGGGACGAGGTCGACACGCGCGCGCCAACACCAGAGTCGCCAAATTAAGACTTGTGGACTTGTGTCTCCACTCTACCTTCCCCTTCTATGATGCTACTCCCACCGCGGCCCGGTCACGTGACACGGTTCCGAGAGAGGGTAACTTCTCTCTCTCTCTTAATTCGTGCTCCTTGCCCTCACCTGCCGACTCTGGCCAAGACGTCGCCGAGCGCCTTCAACGAGTCCTCGCGGCTGCAAACCGTAGCGAAACTCTTCAACACACTGTACAGTGCGTCGTCTAATGGGACAAATCAACTTCTTTGTCAGTAAAAAAGAACTATGTTGTAACTACCCCGTCAGCCAGGCCTGCCTCGAGCAGAAATCGAGCAGAATCCAGGACTGAGCAGCCTTCGTTCTGCCCGAGCAGCTTCTGCCGGCCTTTCTGCCAGCAGAAAGCGCTACTTACGCGCACGTAGATGTCCAAAATCGAACATTTTGCTTACTGGGTAGAAAAGTTGTATCTTCAAGCAACTGTCATTGTTTACGATCCCATTCATCGAACGTAACATCGAATATAATAATTTCTATTTCATTTTATAGGGCATTCAGTTTACTTTTTGTTTGTTTTTCACTCAAACGAAAGTAGTATTCTTTATTCTTGACTCATTTTGTTGACAATGAATTCTACTGTTACCAGTATATGTACTGCAAAGCTGTTATCTTCATGCACCAGCTTACTGATCGTTAGAAAACGTATCCGCTAAAATCAAAATTTCAATCGAGTTTTAAACAATATATAAAAGTATGTATCCAAGCTTCTTTTATATTTTGCTCGTCCAACTTGAAGGTTCGTGAAACTATAGTTCTTTTCTGTTACTATATTTGCTAATGATTAAGAAATACGTTTTTTAAGAAGAGTCTTAGAAATCAAGAATTCTAAAATTCTTGGAAGGTGGATCTGGTTAGAGCAACATAACAAATTGTATTACGTTTTTTATGGTTTCTCATATTTTGTTGATTATATATTGTTTTCTTATTTCCCTCTTGTTATGGTTTATGTACTAATGTAATATTCATTGACCATTCAACTGTTATGTAATTGTTATAAAATATAGCTTATGACAAACGTCTTATTCATTTATTTTCAATATAGAAATAATGCGAGAAACAATCAATTGTTCATTACCATGTATCAACCGAATTTTTAGTTTTTAAATAAGAAAAACTTATTATTTGTCTGTATAAATGTTTTAACAAATTCTAACTTGAAATATCGATCTGAATTAATTTTCTATCCCACCGAGAACGAACAAATTAAGAATAATAGAAATATTATAATATTTTTCTCCACGTCTGCCTATAATTCGCCGCACTGTGGCACCAATCGAAACGACAAGACGAGCTTCACGAAGCTGCTTTCTAGTTTTGTACGTGTTATCCGAATTTGCGACGCGCCACTACTCGGTTACAATAGAATTGAAATTAGCGGTACAACGTAAAGATTTTTTCACGTTACGCACACCGAACTGCTCACAATGAATTGTACAACGAGAGATTTTTTTCGACGTCCCTCAATTATGTTGTTACTTCGGGATTGAAACGAACGCGAATGGACAGAGTACCACTTACCAAAGTAAATACACTAGCGTGGAAATGTAATTGTGGAATTTCATTTAACAATAAGTTGCGTTTCCCCCCTTTTTCGAATTTACCGTGTCTAATTTAACAGTGAGCTTTATTTGTGTTCCTCGTTTAAATCGGCAAGCAATTATTCACGAAATAATGCCCGGAGAGTGCTCGACGGACGAAAATTCCGCGAGCGACGCGGGCGCACGGGCGAAAGGTAAAAGTTAATAAACCCGTTTAACGCCGAAAATATAATTATCGTGTATTGCGCCCGGGGCACAAAGTTTCGAATAATTATCAACAGTGCTCGCGTACTTACGTCAATCGTACGAAAACCTCGAGAGTGGTTTGTCGCGCGTGCGCGTGTCCTCCTATCGCCGACGCGACGCGGCGCGGCGCGGCCTACTCCCCTGTTTTTCCCTTCCCTTTACCGCTAACGCAATTAATTACAAATTTTATATCGCGTAAAAAGCCTTGTCTGAGGTAGTGCATATATATCAAATTACCCTGTACCGTAATTTTCCCACTTTCGCAACGCTCCGCGCGCACCCCGGCCACCGGGAATTCACTTTTCCGCGGAAACTGGTCTCGCGGGTCTCGATTCGTTCTCCGCGAGGGGAATTCACTCTACGAAATGCTTCTCGGTTACGGGAAGAGATGAAGCAGGATATAATATTTCATCGAATTACCCGACGCTTTACGCCGAATCTATAAAGTGCGATCAAAAAGAAACCGGACTCTGTCAGTTCCCTTGCGAAGGTGTACGATACAGTTTGATGGCGGTGCTGATCGCTGCTCTGCACCCCTACGTATCGGTTTGTCAAATTTCAAATATCAGCTGTAAACGATTTATATTAGGGCTGTGTTTGTGTGCCTCTGTGATTTGTCATTCAGCGTGAAAAAACAATAGGATGGACGTAAACTTGTTTGTTAATATCAACTTGGGTTCCCACTCTACCTTCCCCTTCTACTACGCTATTCCCCCACGCTTCGCTACGGCCCGGTCGCGTGACGATCATGTGACTAATCCGGTACTGGCAGAGAGAGAGAGAGAGAGAGAGAGGGGGTACCTTCTCCCCTCAATTCGAGTAAATTCCCCTCATCCGACGACTCTGGTTTAGCGTAGCAGCAAGGAAGTAACCAAGGACATAGAGACCAAGTAAAGCCATCAAATTTTATGCGACACCGTTGCAAAGGAACCGACAGAGTCTGGTATCTTTATGATCACGCCTCGTTAAACCGAGAGTTCGATAAACCGATCCGTTGCGAGCGGAACGCGTCGGCTTTGTACAATGAAAAATCGACGGAGATCCCGCGTTTCGGTGTCCTAAGGCTTATCGCGTCGCCTGAAGGATGGGACCGATATGCCTCGAGGCTGAACCGATCGATCGCAATCTTTCGTTGTGCCGCATTCCTGTTGCGATCTCCGTTCCAAGACCTTGTCGGTGAAGTGTGAAACGTATACGTTCGGTTCTGCAGCAACTCCGGGGAAACAATGAGCGAATAAATGTAGCCTCGGGTCGCGTGACAACGCCGCGCCAGCAGCGGGAACAGTAGCTTCGCTGCTCTCTTGTTCTCGCCGTCAGTAAAATCTGCGGTTCGCTTCCGGTTCAAGGGAGAACATCGAATATAGGGGTAAAAGAGCTGTGTTTGTATGTGTGTGTGTACGTTCACGAGCACGCGTGGAGCGTGCGTGTGCATGCGTGTGTATGATCTCTATGAAATGGTACGATCGAACGGGATTGGAATCACCGTTTCCCTTACCTACACGTATATACACCGTTATCGACGATCCTCCCTAATGTACATTACAGGCTAGGAAGAAAGTAACAAATGCTATTTTACAATCATCTTTATACAGAATGTATCGGCGTTCCGGTCGCGAGCTACGGGCCATCGATGACACGGGGGAGGTAAATGGGACGACAGCCCACCGCGAGCATCAGAAACGATCGGCTTGTGAGAGACGAAGCTATTGGACTCCGGACAATCACGCTGAACCGTGGAAACGTCGTGCTCTCTCGTCTTTGGACGTCCAGCTGCGGACGTCCTTACGGTTTGTTATTACTCGAGCGACGTACTCGGCTCAAGTCGTTTCGGAACGTTAACACGGCAATCGATGTTGTAGTCCTGGTTATCAGCTACAGATTGGATTGTCTTAATCTAGAATCGCGTTCACTTGGACCAAAGGGCGTAACGATCATCGTGTACTCGGGGAGAAATGTACAATTTGCGAACGTGTTTGTCGGTATCCGGTGTTCGAGTACTGGGTACGTATTCTCGAGTACTTGACGCCTGAATACTGGCCATTCGAAGCTTTAAGATTGCCGCGCGAGCAGAGTCGCCAGATTCAGACTCGTGTCCTCACTCTGCCTTCCTCTTCCACGTTTCGTCTTTGTCGTACACGTGTCCGGTACTGGCAGAGAGTAACTTTTCCACCTTAATTCGTGCTCCCTCCCCTCATATCTGGCGACTCTGACAACGGGTGCCTGACACGCGATAAGTACTCTGCAGTAAAACACTTTTGTCGCTTGAAAGACCGGTGATCCGGTTGTCATTTATTATTCGAAGTTGTCTATTTGTTTTGTATCGTTGGTACCAAAGTAGTTGGTACTCGATGATCGAGTTCTAGATCAGTTCGGATGCACGGTATTCTGTATCCAAGTACTCGGAATTCGGTATACGAATCGAATCGTTGCTCGTCGCGTTCTGAACACAAGTTCGGGGAAATCTCCTCGTACAAATACAAAACGTCTCAATGATTCGTGTTGTTTCTAGGACACAGTTCCTGGCATATGCTGGACACGTTGTTCCAGCGACAAAAGAAGTCATTGAGAGGCTTTATACGCTGAAGGAACTGAAGCTATAGATCGCTCGAGTTCTTGGTAAAGCCTGCAAGGAATAGTTTCAACCTTTAACGGAATTATGATACGTTAGCTCGAACAAATCTATCGAGAGTATTGAATGCGATTGGTTCAGAGTATTATTCGTAGAACGGTCCACCAGAACGAGACTTATCCGTTGTCCAGTTTATGCTTTTAGAAAAGTCGAAATAAATTCTATCCTATTCCTTTCAATTATTTTCAGAGAAATAACAAAGACCATCTATTTCGATCGAAGGAAAACATAGAAATTGCTGTCTAGTTTACCAATCTTTATGTTCTGGCAGTTTTCGATTTGGTCTTTTTCAACTAAACGGTGAACATGTCGGTGTTTGCTCGGAAAGCGAAGTTCGACAGCAGTCGCTTTTCTGAAAGAAGAGAACTGTTCGGTCTGAAAAGCGTTGCCAGCCGACGCCATAGCTGCGAGCAAGCATGATGGCCGTCCTCCGAAAAAAGCCACCCTCGAGGTAGCTATCAATCTCGGCGTCCCTTGTTCGCGAAGGCAACCAACGCCTATCTCGCAAAAATATTTCCAGCGGCAGAGCCCGCCCCCAATCTCTTTACGGCAATACTGCTCGATAGGTAGATATGGTAATTACAAAATTTGTACAGTGTGAACATGTCAGATGGGTTTGAATTTCCATTTATTTCATCAATTTTGTGAAAGTCTCGTGACTTCTCATGACAATGAAATTGTTAAACGATTTATTACGAGCAGATCGACATGCTAGATTCGAATTTGAAGTTTTCAAGGTTTGGGATCGACATAGAATTGCATTGTTTCCCGAATGCCGTTTCGGCATTCGAAGTTTTCGGTTTCGATAGTCTCTGAATCACGGTGGACCGTCCAAACAATCAGTCTCGGCGTGACGAGGCTTCGTGCGTTCATTCATACAAACTGTCTTGAGTAGAAGAACAATATACCCTGCGTGACCCGGGTCATGCGTATACTTCTACGACCTCTAGATTAAACGTGAACCGAAGAAGAGACCACGATTCTCTCGGCTCTCCTCGATATACCGCGCGAGCGCAACAATCAACGACTCCGATGACACTTTCGCTTTCGTACGCAAAGAATATTTTTCACGCAAACAGCTGGTGATCGATCTGAAAGAAACCACAGGATCATATCGACGAGCGCCCCTCCTCCGAGCGATTCGAAATTTCGAATGCGAGCGTCCCCGTCTCTCGGCAACCAAGGTAACTGAAGCATCAACAGCGACCTGTCGTCGGCGAAATTTGGCAAGCTTCCAACCAGGCTAATTAATCGAATTAAAGCAGACTCGTTAACCTTTTTTCGGCTCCTGTTGCGTCGTTCGTTTAACAGGTCCCCGAACTGGATTCTTTTAAACCCTTTGTCTCGCGGTAGTGAAAACTCTGAACCGACCGATCGTTGCAGCGATTTTTCTCACGAATCTTTCCTCGTTCTATCCCGGTCAAATCGTTGAACGTTTCTACGGCTGTACAATAATACGATAAAAAGTTTAATAGAATTGACCTCTGTTCTGACTCCCTGTTACTCGCGCGCCGAGAAATTCTTGAATAGAAGAAATTTCAGCGTTCTATAAAAGTGTAATATTGTGGACCGATTACTATATAAACGTCGCATCGCGAAGACGAAAAGCTGAAGTCGTACGTCTGCTTGAATTCAAGCAACGATTCACCCGTCGGTAGACTGATTCTGGTTGATCGAAGCACAACAAAATTCTACCGACCGAACATACAGGGTGGGTCGGAAATCGTAGTACAACCGGGCAGGGGTAGATTCTAAATGCAGAGATAAGTCGAAAAAAGGAATTACACTTTTTCGTTTGACGCCTCGTTTTCAAGAAAATCGAGTTTACGATCGTCGATCTAGCTGTTCAAAAGTCCCAAAATGAAAATTGGATTTTGCGCACCAACGCTTGTGTGATGTTTAATTATATGTTTCAGACCTCGAAACATGACAAATATACAAAGGGACCTTGAGTATCACCGTTGAGGGATCGTCAGTATCCGAGTATTAGTGAAATCTTTGCTTTTAGTAGTGTTCTCTCAAACGTTGAGTAATAAAATCTTTCTCACCAGCTATGGAGCACATAAAGGAACTTTAGTATTATATTATATTATATTACCATCCATTTATTTATGGAGTAATTTCTTTGATAATTACAGTCCTTTTCAAACTTTAGAACTGTGTAACTTGCTGAGAACCTATCATAACCTCAAAAACATGGTTCCTCATCCTTTGTGGATTATTTCGTTATTAGATTTTACCAGTTTCATATCCATATACGTCCATAATTTAACGATGAGGAATTTCTCAATTTCTATGTCAAAGAACATGTAATGACCGTAATATCTATAGTTCTTTTATAATAATGAAGTTATTAAGTTTTTGTTGTTAACACGTTCCGTGCCACGTGTACCACCGGTGGTACACGTTAAACGTGATCTTCAGGCCACAAAAAAAGCTTGGCACGCAACGTATTAAATAAAGTTATGGGGGGGGGGGAGGTGTGAAAAACAGTACTTGTTATGTCGCGTAAACAGTGTCTTGGTCGCGCTGGTTTTCTGAATTTTGAACAGCTGGATCGGCGATCGGCCGCACTGTGCGACGCTGGCTCGCGGAACAGATGTGGCTGCTTCTCTCCTCCTCTTGCGAAGAAGGTGAGAAGTGGCTGCTTCTCTCCCTCCCGAAGCGGAGTAATAGCAACATCTGTTCCGCGAGCCAGCGTCGCCCAGGCTTGTTTTAGTATATGGCGGAAGTAGAATTGGTTGATCATGGTCAGACGCGTCAGGCGATTTCTATGCAATAGCACGTATATTCGCTGCATTTTCAAACTCGGTCCTCTCGAAAATGAATCTCCGGATAAAAAAAATGAATCTTTTTCTTACTCTTTTATGTAGAATCACCCCCTGCCCGACTGTACTACGATGTCCGGCTCACCCTGTATAATTTCCGAAGGAAACCGCTTCTTTCAATTCCACCACCAGGCGAAAAGCAAATGGAAGCGTCTCTAGAGACCAGAGTTGGGCATTAATCGATTAAAATTTTAATCACGATTGATCGATTAATGTATACGATTAAAAAAAGAAATCGTCGAAAAATCGGCGATTGATTCAATCGATTGATGAAGTTAATCGTCAATCGTTGATTAAAAAAAAGGAATCATCGAAAAAAACATAAAAGCACATACACAGAATTTGTATTATGGACCAAATGACAATACACCTAAACTCAGTTTACATTTTTTTTTTCAAAATTTCAGCAGTTAATTAATTAACGACTAAACGAGGAGATTAATTGTTAATTGCGATTAACGATTGAAGTAGAAATTTAGTCGTCAATCGTTGATTAAATTTTTGCCCAACTCTGCTAGAGACTGAAGGTGGGGTCTCCTAAGCGCGTTTGGACGCAGCGTTTTGCGATCCATACTCCATTCGTCGTAACATCCTGCTGTGTGTGTATGTGTATAAGAGGCCTCAGAATCGCAAAATGCTGCGTCCAGACGATGAGTAGAAGGAACTCTCGACGAAATCGAGACACTGTCGTCACAGCGGTCAAAATAAGCTTTCTACTGGCAAATGGGCTGGTCAAAACTATTTTCATTTCATTTGTGAAACTAAATGGAGTGGTTCAAGTAGATATACAAATTTGATGAGAATCTAGTATAGCGAAGAGGGATTTGGATAAGTGGGAGACAATGCTTTACACCTGATAAAGTTGCACAGAATGCGTTAAGCATTCACAAAGTGAATTTGCAGATTTTGTCCAGCTAGAGAGCCCATTTTGACCATTTGGTGTTCCATAGTAGCGTGCGGGTACCCGAGCCTCTAGTCAGGTCAGGATCGCGAAAGTTTGCAATGTTCGAAAAGCTAAAATACAAAAATTAGATTCGAAGGTGTCATGAGAAAGCGTCATACTCGCGTGATCACAAATTTTTGGGTCCTCAAACTTGATTCTATCCGACTGCAGCTTCGAGTGGCCGAACATTGCAAGCTACCGGGACCCCGACCCGATCCCGAGTCAATATCCCGATTCGACCCGAATACGAAATTTCGAGTACCTGCACACACCTCTAGCGTTCAAAGCGTTGTAGCAAGCTTTCGGTACCGAGTTGCGCTCGACAGTCCCGTCTGGAGGCTAGGACAGGACACTTCCAGTCTGTGATCCTCTGTTTTCTAGACGCGGTGCGCCGGTATCTTGGTCTCGTGACAAATCCTCCGCGATTCGAGTGATCGGGGTCAGCGATTCGTCGGACAGCGGCGTGCCGTGATCGAGTGTCGCGCGCGCACGAACCATCTCTGGGAAGAGAACGTTCGGAGAGGATTGATCGGTTCATTCACTCACTGGTGTCGGAGGTGTGCACGGGAGTGGTAGCCGGTGTGTTCGAGGGCTGATGTTGCGTCGGCTGCGTTGGTATGCCAAGGGACGCGAGCAGCGGCCGGGACACTGTACCAGGGGTGGCTGTCGGTGGTGGCGGGCTCTCCTGGCCCACGAGCAGGCTCGCAGGCGGGAACCCGAAAAGCTGGGATCACTGGAGCCTCGGCCAATAGTTACCGGTCAGGTCCGGAGTTTGCGACGGGATCTGCACTGGTACCGAAACGCCCGCCGATATCACACCTGGAACAACCAAACGCATTTCCTCCGTGCGGTTAATCCGTAAAGTTGAAGGATCTTTTTATACAAAATAAACAATTTTTACAAGAATTATTAGATTGGCATGAAATACAACCGAATTAGAATTTGAATAAAGAATTATTCAAACGGTGAACTTTAATCAATAAAATATTTTCTTATTTATACTTTTTGGCAAAAGATCATCGAACAAAAGGGGAAATATCTTATTCATTAAAGTTCATTGCTTGAATAAAAAGATTGAGCTCTCTATTTCACCTTAAAATACCGAAATTGCTTTCTTGTCAACTCAATACAATAAACCAGAGTGAAATAGAAATTTATTTTCATTCTTAACCCTCATCCGTCCCTCATTTCACCAACTGAACCAGCCCCTCGGTGTCAAATTGGCACAGTGGTAAAGGATCGATGAAATAACAAGGTGAACAGTTATTTTTCGATGTTTTTTCATTCAAATCAATGAGTTGAAATTTACTATTTCGCATTAACCCCTTGCCTTACGATTTAGTTTTCGATTTCAGTGATTAAAACCTTTTTCGTGATTCTTAATTTCCTAAAAAAGGAGGAACTTTATATGTATTGTACGTCTATATGTTCCCCAATAGACGTACATTAACAAAACCAAAATAGAATTTTATTTCGATTTAAAGGAAATTGTAAGGCAAGGGATTAAAAAATCAAAAGTCACAAAGTTACGGGTAAATTTACCTACAAGTAACAGAACAGTACAACTTATTTTGGGAAAACTGTGTCAAATTGACACGAGGGACGGATGGCAAAGGCAAAGGGTTAATAAATTATAAAAATCGTGAACAGAAATAAAAGAAGATTTGTTTAGATTAGTATATAAAATCTATTATTTAGAAGTTGTTTTCGGAAAGTCATTGAAATAATTCTGATACAGCTGCTAGAGTTCTATAAAATAATAAATCCGGCATATCTTTATATTATTGCAGTCTAGTAGACAAGCGATCGTTCTATTGAATTGGTAGTATGCAATTCCACACTTTGCGGGTAGAAGTTCCCATTTAAACAAATGCAACAGCTAGCTTGGTAATAGGGCCGAGAATGACTTTGTACACCTAATAGTATCGCACAGCATACTGGCCCCTTTACATGATCTCGTACGATAAAAGGCATGTTCTTTCAGCGAGCGAACTTTCGCCAAACTGAATCGAGCTAATCCCCATTCATAACATTTTTACCGTCCATCGGCTATCCAACGATCAAGCTGGAATACATATTTAAGGTGCGCTTCGTGGAACAGAGGAGCGTATAAATCATGGTACAACGAGTGAGATCAAGCGGCGCGTTCTCCGTGAAAACGATACACGCCAAGGGTCGGCGGGCGGGCACTTAGCAATGGAAACGACGACGGGACATCGCCGGTGGTGGTGATGGCAACGAGCGCGGTGAAAGTCCCCGGCGCTCATGCACGTAAAACGATTATGATGGATAAGTTGCGGCTCGTTCCGCACGTAAGAAGCGCGAGAAACGAGGAATAGAAGGGGGATGGAGTGGAGCAGGGGAAGAGAGAGAGAGAGAGAGAGAGAGAGGGATAGGAGAGGACGGTAACGGAGGGAAAAGCGAAAGGAAGAGAGCGAGTGGAGCTAGGCGAACGGGGCGGAAAGACAAAAGGAATGCGGCGCGTGTTCCGCAGTATTCCACCATTCTACGGCGTTCCACTCCATTCCTGTAGGTACGCCGCGCACCCCCGTGTTTCCTCCCCTTTGGGTTCGCACGTTATTGAGCGCTCGCCCAGCCGAGGCGAGACCCAACCCATCCACATCCTCTGTTCGCCCCTGTATACCTTAAAGAGAGGAAGAGACTGTGGGACAGAGACGGCGAAAACAAGCCCAGCCACGGCGAAACAGAGACAGCTCGAGAAAGAAGGAACAGGGGTTGCAGGGTAGCAGGGAGGGACAAGGTACATGGTGTGGGTCGTCCCTCCACAGTTTTCGTTAAACGAGAGGGGTCGAAGGGACGCGGAGCGGGATGGAGAACAGAAAGTTGAGGAAGAAAGAAGCTCTGCGCTCGACAGAGAAAGTGCGAATCGGAGAAAATGGAAAATTCACCGGTTACGTCTGCGGTCGGAGGGGACGGAGAACCACCGAACACATCCCATTCTTCGATTCAACCCTCCCCCTGCAACGGCGCGGCGGCGCCAAGCGAGATTTGTTTTAAAATCCTTTGACAATTCCGTGGACGAACGACCCACGTGCCGCGCGACAATCTCTCGGCCACCCCCGAACTTTTCGCTAGATCCGAACCGACCTACCCTGCCACCTTCCTGTCACACGTCGCCGGGGACAACCGCTATATGTATAGATTACATGCAAAGAGGTTTCCGGGTAATCCGCGACGGTTTATTTCGTTCTCGGCACTGCACTGGTTGCGGCGCGAGATGAACCGAGCCCGCTAAAGAATTTCGAGGAGCGTTTCGGCTAGCTACTTCGCAGACGGAGCGAACACTGCGCTGGTACGATCACAGAATGTTTACCAAGCCATTTGCACCGTTTGCGCGCTTGTACTACCTATTTTATTGGTCACTATCGCCAGGGAATGTACAGGGTGTTCTCTTGTAAACGGTAAGTACTAATGCTCTTAGTTTTCCGAAGCTTCGACTCTTCGAAAATTTGAAGGATTTGAAGGAACGAAGTGAACTTCGAAGTGCACGAAGTTTCGAAGTCTTCGAAGGGTATGAACTCTCTCTCTTTTAATTTAATCAATCTTTTAGCTGTGGTGGTGTATTTCTTTCGAAATGCAGGAGTGTCTGTAATTGTATCAAGTATAAGTTGGCAGCAAAATTTCGAAGCTCAAAAATTCGATTCTCATCACCTTTGAAGTTTCAGAAATCGAAGCTTCGAAACTTCGATTCTGATCACCTTCGAAGTTTCTGATCACGCTCCGAAATTCGGAGCTTCGAAGCTTCAAAATCTTCGACCTCCGAAGGAAAGTAACAGCTAGTAAGTACTAGAAAAATAATGTTACACGGAAAAGTTTTTCTGTTCCCTATAAGCCGTGTTCCGTTTTTCCATATCTCCAATTTTTTAGAAAAACGTCGGTGATCTTTAGTTCTTGAAATGCAATAAAAACTGCATATATTTTTATACTGTATTTATTAATATTTTTTCCTAATACCTACCGTTTACAAGAAGAACGCTGACTAGTAAATCTCCGAACATCTCCGTTATTTTAAACAAAACACGTTAAGTAAGTTTTCCGGTAGTTAAATACAAACTTGCGGATAAGTTTGAAGCGGTTTATTATTAAACATAAAACCTGAATGAGAATTGGAATGAGTCGCGTGTCGTGTTCAAGCTTCCTACAAAATGTTTCTACCATGCGTGAGAAACGAAAAATTATCTGATTACGTGTTTATCCTGCGTATTCTCGCAATTTGTCAGCAACATTTTAGATGATATTTACCCGAATCAATTTACCATTGTCATTAATTAATTAAAACAAGATCACACCGAAAGTAGGTCAGTTGGTATAATGAATTTCATCCCCTCAACGAAAGGGACGAACGAGACCGTTGTTACAAAGGTACGGCGAATTTATTTGCGATTTTCCGCGTCGATCGTGAATACCGAGCGCGTTCACTGCCGAAACAAACTTTCTTGCGGCCATTATACGTATTTCCGCGGGTGCTGTTTGCTACGATAACTAGTTTTCGCGATGACGCGCGCTGTTTTCCTTTTTCACCGTCTGGCCGCAATTGCGCGGCCCGAATCCTCGAGTGTGTGTAATCAGGCGGATGTTTCAATGGTACAGAATAAGTATGTTTGAGCGGGAACAGCTTGTTCTCTACAGACGGCACGCGTAGCGTCGGCCAGCGTGAACCAATCGTGGCATTTTCCGCTTTTTGTGTCCTCTATTTAGACAGTTTAGACCGAGTAGCTACCTCAAAAGGGAAAGATTCTCTCGATAATTCCGCAGAAGTGTCACGGTTCAACAATTACTTTACAGTGTTGGAGAAAATAATATCTAAGATCTTTTAAATATTTAAACAGGCTGATCTATAACTAGTTGAACAGTGTTCTCTCTGTAACTGTCGCAACAGTGGAAAAAATGCCCAATCTAGATGGACGAAAATCATTTTTCTATTCCAATCGTAATTTTGAGGGTAGAGGAGACCGGGGCCAGTTTATTAATGTGGTTAGTCGACCAATCCATTCTAATTGTAATACTATAAAGTAGATGATGCTGCTTTTCGCGATATTGAAACATAAGAATGATTAGCTCAGCATGTAATGTGTTGTGACCGAAAAACTTGCATGTTATACCAATAAGAATAAAAAATCTAAAACCATCTCGGCGGTAAGTAAATATTTCTGTTTCGACTATTTATCAATTTTTGTCCATTAAGTACTGCTTGATATTTTTTCATGATTAGTTTATGGAAATATGATACATTGACTACAATTTCAGGTAATGCGGAGTGGGGTAAATGCGTAAACGGGGCAAGCGCATTAACTGGTTTTATTTTTATTATAATATGAACGAAATTTCTCTAGCTTGTATTTATTAATGTAGTATAAGTTAGTATGAACTATCCGACATAGATGTCGCCCAAGAAACTTTTTACTTGTGGATTGATTTGCTGCATTTGGATTTAAGCACCCAGTATACATATAGAAACAGAACCTGAGACTTAACAACATTCAAGTTGTTTATAAAATAATAGCGAATCGTTTCTTTGCGACATGAGTATTGATTTATTAGGCCAGCGTATTCTCACTCTTCCGATAAACACTATTCTGTTCGGTCGTACATTTTGTGTTAGGTTTTCCTTATAATTGTGTTCTTAATAAATTGATTTTGTTCAATGATCTTTGGGTTGCTTGGTTTAAGATCTTTTACCGCAATATTATATTTCAAACCTTCCACACTACTCTTGTTGGAAACTTCTTTTTGTCAGTGTGTGAAAAATCGTGCAGAGGGAACACCCTGTATATTGATAGTAATCAAAATACGGGATGTCTAAAGTGTACATTTCCTACCTATAAAGGTACAAAATATATGTATAAACATATAAAATGTTTTGTCAGCCCTGCATCTTTCTGTAATCTGCTCCTTTCATCGGTCAAGAGTCAGAGGACCGCGCAGGAAGCATTAAATTTGAGATTATCATGGAACCAAATAAAAGAAAATTGGACATAATCCTGTAACGATGAAACTATGAGCTTATGGTCCTGCTGTCGACCATAAAGACGCGGTTAACGAGCCAAGGAACAGCTTTCACTCGAGTAAATCGGTTCCAATTGGCACGATTCTTTGAGACGACTCTAGATAGAGAAGATAATGCCTCTTCCGCACTACGCGGTCTTCAATTAAATTGAATTTTCACATGTGCGCAAACTTTTTCTATTTATTTTAATCTGTAGATGTTAAAATACGATGTGTTGCAATTTACAACTGACAAAATTAGTCTATACCTGATTGCAATACATATTTCCGCTCAGTTTAGTTAGAATTTCCATTTGTTCTTTCTCGAAAAAATTGGCTTAAAAATACTCCGCCATTTTAGCTCACTCTGTACTTTGATTTTCTCACATTCCTTTACAAATCGTGGAAGTAATAGTGTAGACATTTAGACGGTCTCGACCATACACATTCAAGCGTTTGTCTTCAGAAAGGATCATTGTTTTCCATTTTTTGGAATTCGTCATTTTTACTACAAATTCCTGGCGTTAGTTTATTTCATAACTTAATCGGAATCTAACAGAACTGATCACTAGACTGCGGATCTTAATACAAAATAAGAAATGTTTGCATTGATTACCGGACACAGGAGCCATATAAAAATTTCATTCTTCTTTTGCTTATCCTATTAAGGTGAAACTAATACACTGGTGGTCTTAAATCTTATTAATACCTCCACTGTTTTCAATTGTAGGTGCTCATTTTTGTCATAAATGCATAAAATCCGCAGATCACTCATCTGGGAAGAGAGTAGTCAGTAGCCTGTTCCCAATGGAAAACGGCTGTAGAATCTCAGTCCGTTGTAACTAGAGATTTCGCGTGTATTTCATGTACACGTTCAAAACCGTGATTTCTAGTCGCAACCTACGACCTTGATTAACGCGTACTGTAGCGGGGAGCAGACTAACTGGGTGTCGATAGACGGCTTTGAAGATTCAGGAGGAACAAACAAACAATCCTTAAGCGTAAACTTACCAGTCGCGGTCGAGGTCGTCGGCTGGTAGGGCGCACCGCCTGGTCCTGCAGGCTGTCCACCGGGTGTGGTGGGAGTTCCACCATGAGAGGTCGGGATACCACGATGGGGTTGCGAGTGCGCAGCAGTGCTGTGTGCGTGGGAGTAAGACTGCGTCAACGAGTGGAGAGGCTCGTGGAACACGTACGCTGGATATCCCTCGGCGCGTTGCTGAAGACAGCTTCCACCCATTGACCCGCCCAAGCTGCTTGACATCGAGCTGCGAGGAGAAAACGGATCCGCGTCAGGAAACGGTAACCGGAGAGGGCCAATCTCTGCCGATTTCAAAGAGATTCCAGAAGGGCCTTTCGCGAAACGCGACTTGTCCACTCTTAAGTGTCCAATAACCGACTTCCACGGCAGACCTTTCGCTCGAGATCTTTCGTTCGTAGTAATTATCTTGCACTATAAGGGTTTTGCCAGGACTTCAATGTCCCGTGTCTAAGACCCGAGGGTCTCTTTTAGCCTGCATCGTAATCTTTCGTTCGGGCACCTCCCTACTTTCAGTCTGAAAACTACGAATTAAATTGAAAGGGTCTCTTCGATTTTTTCAGACGTTACGACGAAAGATTTCAAATGATTGCTAATCTTGTATTTTCTGTTTTCAATACGGTGACTGCCGAATAATCTTCCCGCAAGAATCCCAAAAAATCATATTAATTTAATCATTGTAATCAAAATTGCAGAGTTAAAGCTTATCACAGTGATTACTTTTAATCTTCGGACGTTCGGTTCATGCAACTGCATTGTGTACAAAATTAATTTTTATAGATACACGGGGAATTGTCATCCATGCATGACCGACGTGGCAGTCAATGTGTGAAATCGTAATGATTAGAACATGATTAGACTTACGAAAGCCATATCTTAAATTTTCATTATAGGCACAGATAACAAAATTTAAGAAACTTGACCTTCTCTTAATTTTTTTATACGTACATTACCTAGTAAACTAATCCTTCTAACAACTCAAAGAGACTCAAATCGTATTGCCTAATTTTTAACAAACCTTTTAGAGGGTATTCTTAATACAGGAAACCGCGGTCTAATAATAATGTGACCCGATGCAGAGCAAAGAGAGTAAAGAGAGCAAAACGGAAGAAAACGTGTATAGCGCGGCACGAAGGTAAAATGACGGTAGTGGTGTGAAGGTTGGAGTTCAGCAACGATTGCGATGTTGGGCTGTAAAAGCAAGACTAAGTGAATATAAAGCGGTTACCTGTAAGTGTCAGGCATTGTGGCGATCGGCTGCGGTATCGACGAGTACATGGCGTTGAATCCGGCGTTTAAGGGTAACCGTGGTGTGGCAGGGGTTGCTGCCGGTGGTGCTGTGCTGCCGCTACCCCCGCTGCTGCCACCGCCGACTACCTGATCGACGGCTGCTCTCCTTTGGTTCCGTAATTTCTCCTCTCGACGCCACTTCGCCCTGCGATTACTGAACCACACCTGCAACCGACGCAATGACGGTGCTTTTGTCACGATAAGGGCGTCACTTCGCGCGATGTATTCGCATTATCCGCACCTATCCATCCTCGCTCTCTCGCCCGTTCATTCTTCTTTCCACTCATGCACTCGTACTTTCATTCCTCACCTTCGTCCCCCCTCTCTCCACGCACAGTTTTCCCACCCATTCTCTCTATCTCACCCTCCACCGCGCCTCTCCATTCCTCTCCCACCGTCTTCCTCGTTCGTTCGCTGTCTCCTCTCCCTGTCCTCCCCTTCGTCCCCTCGTCACCTCTCCCCCCCCCCGCCGCCTCTCTTCCCACTGTACCCATACAACAGCGTGAAATTTAGATACTTTTTTCCTATCCGCGGAGGATACGCCGTCGAGTTTGCTCGAGACTCCCTCGCAGTTTGTTAATTGTGATTGAGCAGTTGTCGGAACGGGAAATTGAGTTACCATCGCTGTATTCCCGTTGCTCTTCGCTCGTACACACTTCCTTTTTGTTTCTTTGCTTTTTAAAGCCTGCACGCTCCGCGCGAAACTGCAGACGGCAACTTGAATTGATTCGCAACGGGATTGTCGAACGTGTCCTTTGGCACTCAATCAACCATAAATTTTCCTGCTTTTTTCCTGCTGTGTTCTTCTTGAAGAATGAAGCGCCGATACTCGTCAATAAGAATATCAATTCATTCTGACACATTAACCCTGTCGTTTGCCTCGATTATCTTGTACATTCCGGATCGCAATGATCCGACAAACGAGAAACCTTAGAAGTGGCGTCATTCCGAGTCGTAGAAAGCTGAAGACCACAGCAGGATTGATTTTCTAATAAAGTTTGTCCCGAAAATAACATCTTGGCGATGGCATAGTTGTTGAATTAACTTAGATTGTCATTTAAGTACTAAATTTGTGGCAATTCAGCTAACTCAATAGCTGGTTCATTTAGGATATCGGAAAGACTAATGTGTCTACACGAGATATCATCAAAAGTACATTTTTAAAAATTATTAATTAGAGCTGTGAACAGTCCTAAGCATTGCCAACTAAAGGGTGTTTTTTTTAGCTTAGATAGAACTTTCGATGGGGATAACTGTCAATACAAGCTGCCTTTCTGACTGCTCTTGTTGATATTTATGTTCAGTATAGTCTGGCAAATCATCATGAATAGACTCACGCTTGAACAACGCTACCAAATTATCCAAAGTTACTTTGAAAATCAATTGACGATTCGCGCAACTTATAGACGACTTAGTTAACCGTTAAGCTTAGTTAACGGGTTTGTTAATAAGCAAAATTGTCGCATATGGAGTGAGATCAATCCACAAGAGACCCTACAGACTCCATTACATCCAGAAAAGTGCACCGTTTGGTGCGATTTACACGCTGGTGGCATCATTGGACCTTATTTCTCCAAAAAGGAGGCCGAAGTTTGAGTTACAGTCAATGGAGATCGTTACCGCACCATGATCAATGACTTTTTGTTTGAAAATATGGATGCATTGATCCGGACGAGATGTGGTTTCAACAGAATGGCGCTACGTGCCATACGGCGACGGCAACCACCGACTTATTGAAATCAATTCACCTCCAAGGTCGAGCGATTTTACACCTCTCGATTATTTTCTGTGGGGTCACGTGAAGTCACTGGTTTATGCTGATAAATCAGCAACAATTGACGCCTTGGAGGCCAACATTATTCGTGTTATTTGTGACATACGGTCAACAGCGCTCGAAAAAGTCTTAGTCTCTCTACAATTCTATTGTATTTCATTAACACATTTCATAATCATTGAAATTTTCTAGTTGCGTACACGGAAATTGATTCCACAAATTTTTCCGTACAAGCACATATATTGTAATAAAAATTGCACGGGATCTACATAGGTATAGCCTTGTCATTTTTATAAGCTAAAACATTTTAATCGAGCTCGAAATTATCCGAACGCCCTTTAAAGCAGAATAACTTTTCTATAATTTTACGAAACGACCTGATCTTTTATAATCAATTAGAAGCATTGGTTTACGATATGATCACGCAAAAAAGATTTTCCAAAAATTAAAATTTGCAAGATTGCATGCAAAAATTAAAAAAGGCAATTTTTAAAACTTTTTTATATGGGCCCTTAATGAAAATTTAAAATATATGTTTTGTAGATCTACGTTAGTTATACACATGCTGAAAAATTTTACGAATGAATCGGTTGACGCAGTAAAAAAACGACACGGATCGAAAGATGTGCGATTCTGTGGATTTTAAGCGGAAACTGATCAAAAGTCGTGTAAAACTACGAATTTCACCATTTTTAACCGCTTGTAGCTCGTGTGTGTGTTAATCGTGTGTGTGTAGGCCAAATAAAAAAGTTTTAAAAAGTGTCTTTTCTATTTTTGCACGTAACCTTGTAAATTATAATTTTTGGAAAAAATGTTTTGCATATCATATCATAAAAAAGGTCGTTTGGTACAATTATAAAAAAAGTTATTCTGTTTTAAATGGCTCACTATGCAGTGAGTGTATTACATTTATTTACTGCGCCAACTCGGTCTGGTGTTGCGCGACTCACCCCTATATTTAAAAATAATAGTTCGAATTACGACGCAATTATAGAGGAATAGAAAATTGTGCAATCTCCAGGGTTAACAATCGCGATTAGTTTCTATCTAGAGGAATTAGTAAGGGACGTTTCTCGCCCGGACACTTAGGCTGATGCGGTGTGTTATAATAACTGGCAGTCTCGAGCAGCAAATCGGAGCTTAAGTTCTTTGTCGCGCTTCCTCGGATTTCCTGATTTCGAAGATACCTCGTCGCGATAAGAGGATTCTCTCTCCCTTCGATATGTCGATTTCCCCCGAATCTCCAAGCACTGTCGGCACAAACTTCAGATTACATTGTAATTTTTCCCCACCCTGTGCGTCCCTGCTCTCCAAGACAGAGTCGCCAGAACAGGGGAATTGACTCGAATTTAGGGGAATACGGTTACCCTCTCTCCGCTGGTACCGAATCAGTCACGTGACATTGCGACCAGAGATGGCGTGGTCACAGTGATTCGTGAATTTCGTGATCGTGATTGGTGGAGAGTCTATAAATTTAATTAGATTTATAAGACGTTTCTCAAATTATCATCTGCGTTTTCTATAATTGTTAAATAATATATTGGTACTTTGTAAAACTTTATAAATGGAATATACGTACGTACAATACATAAAAAGAAATTGTCTGCACTTTTATACTATTTACGAAAATATTGGGTTGGAACGAAAGTTCGTAGCATTTGTAAATTAAAATAGAAAGCTAAAATTCATATATTTATTCATAGATTTATTCAATAACATATTTTCTCATGTTATTGAATAAACATTGAACAAATATTGAATAAATACCTTAATTTTATCTTCGAATCTTCATTTGAAAATGCTACGAACTTTCTTTCCAACCGAATAGTACGATTTCGAAATCGAGAAGGAGAATTCATTTTTAAAATACTGAAATAAGGTACGGAAAAGAAAATTGAATATTATTTATTTTTATCATTAAATGAAGTAAATTTACGTTATATGTATACAGAAAACGTGACGTATTTTTATTGCAATTATTTACCATTTTATGCAAGCTAATTGATGTATTTAAAAGAAGAACTAATGCAATCGAAATAAAGGATTAGTTAAAAGATGAAGAGATGAAGAATGAAGTTAAAATCACGACCGTGATCGTGATTCTGCGATCACAGTGATAAATCACAGTTAGTAATTTTGCACGCCATCACTAATTATGATACATGCACGACAGATACAGAATGTGTTACGTGCCCAAGGAGTGGCGGAAGAGTGCGCGCGGACACAAATTTTAACTCCTTGCACTCGGAACTATTTTAACTGGAAAATTAAACATTTCTTCCAACCTATTAGGTTGTTGCGTATGAAATGTCCGATTTAAGAATGCAAATTTTGCAATGCGTTTTAATCAAGAAATACTATTACAGTTGACAGGTTCATTGTACGTCTCATTGAGGTACGAATCTTCAATTTTAATTTACACATATAAATTTCCTTTTAAATAGATTTGATTTCAACGTCGATCAGTGCGATTGTCGCGTACTCTTTTCATATGTGTGGAAAAACAACATATTGACGATAGCATTACATGATATTTGGTGGAAATGTGGTGACTAATCAATAGTCTGCGGATTTTATGCATTCATGGCAAGAATGAATGGGTGCAATTTAAAACAGTAGAAAGGTTAGAATGATTTAAGAGTGCCAACCTATTTTTCTCAGCTTGTTAAAATTATTCAAATAGGAATAAACTGTTTATATGGCTCCAGTCACTTGCAATTGGTGCAAGCAATTTTTATTTTGCATAAAAATCCGCAGTCTACTAATCAATGCACCATTTGCTGATAGTAAAAAGAACTAGGAAATGACAATCGTGTAAATAAGACATGTGAGTGACCAAACAATTCAATTTCTACCATAATACAATCAAGAAATGTACAATTCTTTGATCAATAAGAAATAGTTGCGGTTGTTTAACATTACTGTTAAAAATCGGACATTTTATTTGCAACAACCTAATAAAATGTTTATTTGGAAATGTTGATACCGTACGTCAGAAATGGAACTTTTAACAGACACGTGTGTGTGAACAGGACATTTCTATATGATTTTTTTCATTTTGTAGATATGAGATTGATTTAATACCACATACGATACCTGAATGTTTAGTAATTGATTAGACATCAACATATTTAATAATGTAAACAATTTTCTGAATAATGGCACAGCAATTTTTGGTGGTGACTCTGCCGAGTGCTAAGGGTCCATCTGGCGACTCTGCTCCAAGATTCGTGGAGTCTCGCGACAATCTCCGAGATAAACATTTCTAGAAAAAATGTGAAGACCTGTGGCGTGCCGTAATGCAGCGAGCCGATTGTAGGATTCGTTTGCACGAAGAGAAAAGAAGCGCGCACCGTTTCCCGTTTTGCCAATTCATGCGCGGGAGGCGTGCTTCTACGTATATGTACATGCATAATAGTCGACAATTGCTACGTTGGCCGTTTCGCTCGTAAACAACGACGAACTGTCGTGCGATAATGAGAGCAACGATAGAAAAATTCGATAACCAACAATGCCCGCAACTTTTTTAATTACCGTGCACCGAGAAATGACGACCGGTAACAATGCGCGAGAGAATCGCAGTCGGCACGAGCGCAGCGGCATTATTTCCCCTCGATTTTACCTCGAATGTCTGCGCATTCAGTCCCCAGTCATTTCGCGCATTAATACGATACTCGATAAAAGGACGCGTTTCTTTTTCCGTGAAACACGCTATTACCGTCAAATTTTAGCCGATCACCGATGAAAGGAGGAGAACAGATTCGTGCAAATGCGTGAAGAAGAACACTTATTTTCTTTCAATAAAATGCCAGCGAAGCATGTCCGTTCCACTTGTTTAGATTCTTAAATGTGAAGAGACATTGTTCGACAAATGATATTGGTTCATCTAAACAGGAAATTCCTTTCTCTAGTTAACGCTTATAGTAACCTAGCAAATTCAAATTGTGCATTTACGCGGCAATAGTATGGATAACATTATTAGATATACAAGGAAAAATACTTCAATTATTTTTCCGTCTATCCTTCTTTTTTATAAACTCTACTTTTTTATTATTAAAACTTCTATTAAAAACGAAATCCCAGACTAGATCCCATTGATCCTGTCTAATTCGTTTGCCCGTAGAAAAAGAATAGACGGGTGACACACACAAGATCGTCTTAAAGTATGTTCTCGTTTAAATGTAGGTACCTATAATTTATAAATATAAAGTTATAAAATATTTCGTGTTGGATAATGAAGAATAATAGCGAAGTGATAGAACGAACGTGATAACTCCTTCCTTTTCCGGTTTTCAATAACTTGCAAAATGTATTTTTAACTTCTAGTATTTTCTCTGTAATTCCGACCAATTGCCATGTTCTCAAAATCTTTTTTCACGTTTTGCAATAAACTAGTTGTCCTAACTTCTCAAAATAATCCAAGCGGTATGTTAAAAACGTGATCGTCCTCTGGAAAGTGTCGGAATATTACTATGATTCGCTGTGCACATATGTATCAGTGATATTTAATGCGAGGAGTGTAAAGAACAGGGACTAAAGATTTAGGACGCGGGGCTGTAGTCGATCAAGGAAATTCGAGATTATTTTATGGCGGCGTCGGGGCAACTTGATCTTGAACAGCGCACACCCGACGGCCTTCAAATCGAATCAAAAAATAAATTTCATCTCGCCGGCGACGTGGCAAATCGCGTTCTAGCACCCCCACCGGCGAATATCCACCATTCGCCTGCAGCAAGCTCCTTTCGCCCAATACCGTCGTTCCTCGTAAACTCGTCCTACCGCGTCCCCGAAAACTCGTTTGAATCGATCCATTCGGAATTCCACGAACCGGCTACACGCCCGTCCCTCTACGCCGGACGTACCTTCTACTTTGATTGGCAATGTTTAGAAGATGGCGTGGCACGCGAATTTTAAGAAGATCCCACGGAACTTCTACGCCCAGCCTCGAACTCGTGGAACGCACGCCTTCAACTTCAAGCGGAACCAAGTTTTCTAATTTTCTTACGTTTCACGTTCCGACTATCGATTCCATCGTTCCGGAATTTAAAGATGAAATAATTGGGATCTTGCGGCGGCCGCCAGGTCTTCCAGTTTGCATGATCGAACCTGTTCATGGCGCCTCTTGTTCTTAAGTATGGTTTCAGGAGTTTAGATTCCCAAACAGAATGTTTTAGAATTTAAAGAAGACAACTGAAGCCAACCGATTTCTCTATCCGTGATTCGCGTCTTCTCTAACAGCTTGATTAAAGATTACTTGAGCTCTGTAAACTACGTAAATGTACTTCACCTCTGTCGGAAGACATTTGAGTTCGCTACCACAGTTCAGAAGCTTTTCATTTCCATCCGAATTCAACGAATACAACTCCTTCGTGCAAACAACACCGGATTCGTGCATGTTTCATTCCGACTTCGTAAGCGTTCATACCTAATTGATAGGTTCGCCAGCTAAACAGCGAAGAAACACGAATAAAAACGGGATCTTTTACATCGTCGTAGAACAAATTGCAGTGTCCCTAGGACTAAAAGAAATTCGCGGAACTTCGGCAATGATTTGGTGAGTTCGTTAGCCAGGACGAAGCGTGTCGGGTTGGAAGCAGGAGCGTCGCGTCGTCGTCCGAGGAACGTTAATGTTCGGCATATTGGGAGCAGATCGGCCATCGCGCACATGGTTGATTCGTCCATTGCCATAGATGATAATCGGGCCGGCGTTGTTGAGCGGCGTGGCGAAACTCGTGCGAGAGTATTCAAGGTATAGGTGGAAAAGCGAGGAACAACCAATCAGAGGGCAACCTCCCTGGGGACGCGACGTTGCCATGGTTGCGTTCGAACCCTCTTAGGCCGTCTGCTGGATCCCTCACGGCTCGGTCGGGATATGTCGGTTCTGTGGCGTTTCGTAGCGTGCCGCGGTGGTGAAGTCCACGCCAAGCCGCGCCACGCCATGCCACGCCACGCCATGTCCTGCCATGCGGCGCTTCGCTTCGTTCGCTTCGTTTTCGCCCATTGCCCCTGCGTCTGTCTACCCGTTCGTTCTCGTTCCTCCTTGGTTCGTTGTTCGTTAATCGGACGACGAACGGGTCCGGCGGTGGAATCATTCCTTTCACCCCTTTCACGCTCTTTTTCTCTTTCTATTCGTCTCCCCTCTCCCTCACCCTCTTTTTTTCCTCCTCTCGCTCGAGCTTTCTCTTGTTTCCCCTCTCTTTCTCTTCTCCTCTTTCTCTCTCTCTCTCTCACTCTCTCCGTTTCTCCCCGTTTCCCTCCTCTCTGCCTCCCCGTTTCTCTTGCGCGCACTTTGGCGTCTCTCTTCTTTCTTCGTCTCTCGCACCGGCACTCCCGGTTTCCTGCACTTAGCAAGATCAATACCAGCCAACGAGGCTTGAAAACATGCGTCAACATGGTCTTGCACTGTTTGTATGTCCACATAACGCTCACCGCCCGGTTACTACCACCGACGCGAAAGCCCGCCGGCAACTTCACCACCCCCTATCCTTGAACCAGGTGAGGGAGGCCGGTCCAACAGCAAGAGGGTCCAACAGGGTGAGCCAGCGGCACCGCGCGGCCAAACATTGTTCGATAAGGCTGCGTACATATTAGCTCATATAACCGTACCGTCACCCCCACGACTCGAGCAATCATGTTATATTAATTAATTGCGATACACCGAGCGCAAGTCGCTTGAACGCGATGCTAGACACGGCCGCGGCCAATCGACGAACACCATGCGAAGGAATGGCCGCCCGGTAACTTTGGTCCCTTTTTACGACTGTTCCCGAGACATCGGTGAAAACAGCAGGTGGAACAAATGTTTACGTTGCTCGTCGAACTTTCGGAGCACTTTCCGTTTTCAAGAAAGTACAATTCGATGAAGAACGTGTTGGTACAGTTAGACTTTGTTGTGCGCGTGGACTGTCCGATTTTTAAGAGCAACGTTAAACAAACTTGACCTCGCTAATGAATATATCTGTGGTTATAAAGAAGAACGTCGCATGCCACATACTTTCACTTTCGAGATGTTGCCGTTTAAAATTTTCATGCGTATAAATTGAATATGATACATCGGTTTAATCGCATTATTTTTTTGAGCCTTCGAATTTGTTTTCATAACTTGCAAATGGCAAATACGTAAATCCTATACTTTAAATCGTGACATGCGGCGTTTTTTCGTTACAACCACAGATATCATGTTAACGAATCACAAATTTCTTGATTGTACTACAATAGAGACTGAATTGTTTCGTCGCTCTCCATGCTGGAGATTTTTCTATTATCAACGTACTGAAGATTTTGCCGGTAGTCCGTTGTAGACATAGCAATTAGAATTTCCAAAGAAGTCCACCGAGTATTCGTTTATTCGTTACACTTAAAAAAGCTGAGCGGATGCTTTCGATCACGAAGTGCGCTACGTACTGTGCAAAAGAAAGAAGTACCAAGTATAATTATACGATATAATGACAAACAATATCTTTATGTACAAATTGTATTGTACAATGATTGATTTATAGCATTTAAATTTATAATCCGCAATAATCCTTTTTCAAAAGTTACTGTGTCCTTATTTGATTTTTTACGCTTTTCTATTAAATATGGCCGAGTGCTTCTTTCTTTCGCACAGTAGTGTATGTTTTAGACTTACTTTCGAGTAGCAAAGTGAAATACCACGATCGCGAAAATTCTACGACCGTTGGCTAAAACGAATATTTATCAATAATTACATCAACCAATACGTTAACTGCCACGCCAATCATATATGTATGATTCACACGATTTGTTGCGTAGATTTCATCGTTAATTCGTACGGTGGTAGGCAGAGTGAATCAAAATTTCGTTAGGACCTACGAAGTATAAGAAAGTTAAAATACCAGTGACTATAAGTCTTGACTTATCAGTGGACAGCGGATCTATGTACAGTGACCCGAACTAATATTCGGACGCTCTAAAAAAGACGATAGCTTTTCTAAT
The DNA here is from genome assembly GCA_028455765.1 of Lasioglossum oenotherae. Taxonomy (NCBI): domain Eukaryota; kingdom Metazoa; phylum Arthropoda; class Insecta; order Hymenoptera; family Halictidae; genus Lasioglossum; species Lasioglossum oenotherae. Next base: position 12,382,292 of record CM052298.1, on the reverse strand, counting down.
ATTGTACTATACGGTTTGAACTTTATTGGGAAGCTAGAGCAGTTAGTTTACTACAGGATGTGAAAAGAAATTTTTTCAAAAAATGCAATTGTTCGGAATTGTAGAAAAAATCCTGAAAGTTGTAGTTTACAGCCTTTTTATGTGGGATCTATAAAATACGTTTTGTAGATCTGTGTCAGTTATATGTACTGTGAAAATTTCATCGAAATAAATTGATGCGGGAAAACGACAGGCATTGAAAGATCTTAGAATTTAGAATGCTTAGATTTATTGCAGTTGGAGGCCGAAAATCGTGAAAATCTGCAATTTTTAACATCTTTAAACTTTGTAGCTCATTGCAACGTCGACCGATTTTGACGAAATTTTCAGAATATTTAATTCGCACAGCTCTACAAAACATATTTTTTAAATTTTCAATATAAGCCCACATAAAAAAGTTGTAAAATGTTTAGTATTTTTTCTACAATTCCGATCTATTGTAATTTTTGAAAAAATTTCTTTTCACATCCTGTAGTAAACTAATTGCTCTAGCTTCCCAAAAAAGTTCAAATCGTATAGTGCAATATTAAAAAAGTATATATGCACAATAAAAATTGAATGGGTGTCCGGAATAAGGGCCTACGTCAGGTATTTTTAAATTTTGTAGGCGCGCAATTTTGAAGTCAAACGTGAATTGCAATAATAAAAACCAGCTGAAAATTATATAGGACCTTCTTCTATTGGTAAAAAATTGGGAACCGAAAGACTTTCTTTACGGTTTGTTTTATTAAATGTTAAAGCAAAATAAGTTCCTAACTGGTCTCCTATAAAATTGAAAAAACCTAACATAGTCCCTTCTTCCAGATACCATTCAATCGTCTACAATAAAATAGAAAATTATTTTCTTTCTTGTTACTTTCGCGCGCGTACTTGGTTGAAAATATCATAACAGTATTTTTAAATTCTTCTAATATATTCCTTGTTTCAAATTATACTTTAATGTTTTTGATATAACTGCATAAAATCCGCTGTCTACTTATCAGTTACTTATTCAATTAACCCTTCTATACAGTCAACGGAATATGATGTTACAGATGTTACAATAATCTCTTGATGATTTAAACTCAATTTTCTCGATGATTTAGAACACATCGAATCTAATAATCTGATCTCCTGTAATCAATTTTGTTCTTTTCCTTAAGGGGTCTATTCACGATCAAGCATTTTGCGCAACAATGCATATTGCGCAACATGATTGATCGTGAATGATAGTGATTTCCTAATTGTGCAACCTGTTGTGTAAAATCAGAATTTCCCGATATTTTGTGCACAACAGGCGTTTGTACCGTGTTGTACTGTGAATGGCATTGTTGCACAAATATTGTCGGACGAGTCTCATCACTACGGAGTGAAAAACTGAACGATTGCTCAAATTATGTGTCAACGTGAATACAATTTAGATTTGCGTAACATCATTCTTGACAATAATTGTTGCGTAACATGCTTGATCGTGAATAGGCCTCTTTATAGTCAGTACGACATTCCGATATCAGGTACGAAGGGTTAAAAAGTTGATTATACATACTTCATGGACGTTAGGTGCGTGCTGGCGTGGCACTTGACGTGTTAATGTTTATCTCAGTCGTTCGCGAGATCGCCGAAAAAGAAAGTTGGACCGTGAAACGACTAAGAAGCAAGTCGTTACCGGCAGTTAACATTAATTGGGAGGTGTCTTTGTAAGGCACGGTCTAATAAAGAAAAAAATCTAGGCTCCTCCTTTTTGCCCGTATCACATCCTTCAAAAGCGGAGTCCGTCTTAATCAAGCCAAGGATGCATCAAGACCTCGCCGCGGAAATTAAGTCGCGCAAAGAAGCAGCGGATAAGGAGAAAGAGAGAGAGAGAGAGACTAAGAAGATAAAATCCCGAGGTAACCCGCGGATATCGTCGTTGGTGTTTAATATCCCGGGTGCAGCATGGTCGCGCGTTTAGGGCGTTTAATGAAAGGGCGTCGTTGTCGCGCGCTCGCTTCGCCTCGTCTCGCCTCGCCAGTAGCCCTCCTCGAGATATAAAGAAGAGGCGGTGGAGAAGACGTCGTGGAAAATGGAGAAAGACCATCGCGGGGGCTCTCCCAACCCCTCCCGGCTCGGCACCGTGGAAGGAAAGGGAGGAGATGAAGCGAAAGAAAAAAAGAAAGGCCGGTGGCGCGGAGGGTAGCGCAGGGACGGCGGCGGGTGGCCCGGGGGAGAGAAAGGGGCGTGGGTGGAGCGAACGAGAAAGAGGAAGCACACGCCGCATTCGCACATTCACACTCACCTGGATACGTGCCTCAGGCAATCCAATCTTCTCGGCGAGACGCTCCCGTGCAAACACGTCCGGGTAATGTGTCCGCTCGAATTCTAAAACGAAACCAGTTTGCAACAAGTGCTCGTTATTAAACGTGCCTCCTTCCCGCGAATCTGTTCGCGACACACGATCTCGCTCTTTCCACGCAGTCTCTCTATTCCACGCGCGCACGCATGCACGCATACCACGGTCCCATTGCGTGCATGTATTATTAATCGTGCATAATTTCGAATCACTACGAGACAGGATTAAATGGATAATTATCGACGATACTTGAAAGCCCCGCACCGACTTGAATGGCTGTGGATCCAATTAAACCTGTTATAAAGCGCGCTCGCGTTTCAAATGCTTGAGAAAACTCGATATCCGCGGAAAGCAGTAATTTACTTGTACGAGAACGCGCTAGATCGACCGATATTTATGCCGTAACTGTAACCCCCGCGGAATGGAATCCATTTTACTCCGGGAATGAAAGTTTATTGCGTCAAGATGGCTTGTGTTGTCCGCGCGTGTGGTGATTCGAACGAGACACGGATAAACGTGCCAATGAATCGATGTTCGAATATGCGTAGAGAATCGTGTACAATCATTTCTCTCAACGTTTGCATACTTTACTGCGTTATTTCAGTGTATTATTTTAACGTATTTAGAGATATAAAAAGATATTCGTGCGAATACTCAAAGTTGCATATTTAATTATCTAGTCAAAACTTTGATACACAATATTGAGTTAAATAATTGTACACAATTTTTAGCGAGACGAATCAATCTCTAAATACAAAGGATTACACATATGCAATGTAATGTTCAATTTCTAACCTTTCTCGAGGCTGTCGATTTGTTCGTTCGAGAAGGACGTCCGGTTGCGCTGCAACTTCCGTTTTAGCCTCAATCGTACCTGCGAGTCTTCGTCCCCGGAAGAATTGTGTTCCGAATTGCCATCCGACGTCGTTTCCTGCTGATGCGACAATAACGAGCCCGTATCTGAAAACAAATTTAAATAATCTTGAATCATTTCATGTGTTCCATTCTCCGTTTCTATGCGTCTACAGGATGCGTTACCGCCTTTAATACCACAGCTATCCTCTCTCTGCCGGATATATGCATGGCAGAGACGAAACGCGTCACGTGATCGGGCCGCGGCGGAAGCGTGGGGGAACAGCGTCGTAGAAGGGGAAGGTAGAGTGAGGACACAAGTCCTAATTTGGCGACACTGGGCACGGGTCCAGCCAGTGCCGCCAGAATCGACCAGAACTGGTCGATTTTCCACTCCTCCTTTTCCCCTTCCACTATCGCATTCCAGTACCATGAATATACTCCAACATCCCCCACTAAGACTGTAGACTGGTTACGTATTAATCTGGTCATCAGAGAGGCAGTAAACTGTATTCCCCCCGATTTCCTCGGTCTGGCGGCACTGGGCCCAATTTCTAGGGGTGATTACGACGGTACGGGAAAGGATAAGCCCAATGAGGACGCAGGAGACCCGATAAGATGAGGCGCCCACCACCATGGAAGTAAATGCGAAAAGTAGGACCCCTGGTGGTGGTATATCGGGCATACTGTAGAAGAGCTAGGCCCTGGACGGTGGGGTTTTATTGGGTATTGCTAGGGATATAAGTCCCGTTCCCCCAATTTTTATCTAAGGAGGAGCCGAGCACCACACTACCCCCCGAACTTTATCTTAGGGGTGACTGCGACGGAATGTATCGACAAAATCATTCAATGTTTTTACAGATGTGTGAAAAATTCGCTGAACGGCTGAATTCAGCAGGGTACGAACGCAAAGAGAATTTGGGCCGATTTCGCAGCATTCGAACGTTTCGCCGGTCCAGAAGACCGATCCAATTACGAACCGTCTAGTCCACGGTATCGTTCCAGTGATTTGGCGACGAGCGAGGCGCGACCTAACTCCTCAGGATTCCTCGACACTGAAATGTTCGGGGTGGCCTGGCCTAGGTTCGCATAGTCCTCGCGGTTGGTGTTGGTGCGTAGATACGGCGGGAGAGGGACGAAAAAGAGAATGAAAGGGAGATATACAAAAAGAGAGACAGGGGAAAAAGGGAAAGATGAGAGAGAGGGGGGGGGGGAGAAAGGGAGAGTCGCGGTGGCCGTCGTCAGTTCCCGGTGAGCCGCGATTACTTTCCGCCTCCGCGCACCGAACCCTCGCCTGTTTCCATCCCTCCCGATACCTTCCTGCCATTTCCCTTTCCCTCTATCCGTGTCCGTCCCTCCGTACTCTACGCGTACCTATATATTCGCCCTTACGGTATATATGTATGTATTCTCTATGTGTACCTATACATCGTCCGCTCGTCAGCTGCTCGCTTTCTCGTTCGCTCATCTCTCGCGCATCCCACACCCTCCTCCTCAACTCTACGAAATCTCTCGCTCAGCCCCCTCCCTCTTCCTCTTCCTCCCTCTCTCGCTCTCTTTCTCTTTCTCTCTCCAGCCTCGGTGCCCTTCTGCGGATTCGAAATACCGTCACCCTCAAACATACACTACCCGCCGGCACCGTTTCGTCCCTCACGGCCGAAACCATCCCTCGGAATATCTACTCCTCCTCCTCGCCCTCCGCCCTCTTTTCTCTCCTCGCGAACACCCCCACTGGCACGTAACGACCGACGATTTCGGGCTAGTCCGCTCCAGGCCCGCCGATCGTTGGCTTTAATTTTCTAGGTGACAACGCATCGCCGCGCAGCCAAGAAATGGTATCCGCACGCCTCGACGGCGTCGTTTCCGTCGACGAGCCGGCCCGAACGGTTTTCGAAAACCGATACCGGCTGTTTGTTAACACCTTGCCGCGTCGCGGCGGCGGTATTCGAAATACAGCTCTTTTTCGAATTCGTTTTTTAACCCCCTCACAGGTAGGAGAGGCCGGGGTCGAAAGTAACAATTTCAATTTGGATTACGAATAGCCAATAACTATTACTAGACTGCGGATCATTATGTATTTATAGCAAAATTGGGTGGATAAAATTCGAAATTGTTGACAAATTTTAAAAATTGAAGATGTCAATATACGATTTCTCTTCTCTGAAAATCGTTAAGGGCAGAAGTAACATCCGATTTAGCATCTGTTTTTGCAATCGATGCAGACAATTTTTATTTTGCATGAAGATTTGCAGTCGAACTATTATATTGGGTTGGAACGAAAGTTCGCAGTGTTTGTAAATTAAAATTGAAAGCTAAAATTCAGATATTTATCAGTAACATATTCTCCGTTCTGTTTTATTGCTTTTTACCATTTTCGAGGTAACTTTTCGTGTTATTGAATAAACATTCGCAAATGAATGCAAACGATTTGTATTTTGTATAAACATCCGCAGTCTAGTGATCACATAAAAATCAACAATAATTTTACTCTTGTGAGTCATGTAGCTGACTCAATGGGTCACTGACGTATGGGTGAATGTCAATTTCTTCTGAGATTATAGCTCAAATTGCAACGTTATTTTTCATTTTGATTTTTTCTGTATAATATCAATGTCTGCTGAAACATTTCGTTTCACTTCAAAACACTACAATTTCTCTACAAATTTCATATTTATTTTTGGGAAGATATTACGATTCTAGTAAAAATAATTCGTTCTTGTCTGACAATTAGTTTTACATAATAAACAATAAAAAAAAAGGTTAATACGACTTAAAAGAGTCTTTCATACTTTGAAACATCTCATTCCTGTATTACTAATTTGTGTTTAGAGAATCCACCTAATAGATTTCATGTCACTATGATTAATTATGACTATCTGAGATATTAGTTGATGCTTTCGAATGCATGAGTCAAAATAGTTCCAGTCACCGTGGTATAATAAAATATTAATGTCAATATTTCGTCCCACGATGTTCCATATTCAGCAAATCACTATTGAAACGATGCGATGTTCCGGTCATTTCAAGGTCACAGTAGTATCTTCTATACATGCTGGGTGGACCCCGAAGCGTGATCAGTAGACTACGGATCTCTATGCATTTATGGTTTTTGAAAATTTTCAAAAAATGCTAGGATATAAAATACGACAGAATTTAATACGATTTTAATTTATCTCAGATCTGCAAAGTCTACTACCATGGAAAATACGATTCTATTTGATTCTACTTTCTTAAAATTCGTCTAGAAAAATTGCAAATTGCATAAACATCCACAATCTAGTGATCAGCTTAGATTATTCTATTGTTAGTGGTTCGATCGGGAATTCTTTTATCTAAAATAAAACGGTTCAAGAAGAGCTTTAAAATGATTGTACCAAATTTTTAGTCGATTAATTTTTCCAGGGTTATCAAGGTCACCTTCAGTTATTATAAATAAACCTACGATCCTTTTACGCTCGTCTTGTAGAGGATGCTGGGACGAATTCAGCAGCAAGCATCATAACAGATATTTTTTTCCGTTCATACTAGTGTATTCAATTCAGGTAAATGATAGTTTTTAAATGTTTCTTTAGTTTAGATTAAGAGTAAATAATTTTTATGGTGCTTGCAAAATTCGTCTCAGTATTTCCTAAAAGTTGGGTGTAGGAAAATTAGATTTACCTGTAAAAAACTGGAGGTGATCTCGATCGTTCTGGAAAAAAAGGATTGACAAAAAATTTGGTAGAATAACCTTGAAGCTTCCCTTGAACCATGTTATTTTAGCTAGAAAAACTCCCGATCAAACCACTAACATCAGAATAATCTAAGCTGATCACGCTTCGTGGTCCACCCTCTATAATAATCGAAACACCCATTCGTGTGTTTCCCTCTGAAAGATTCAAGTTCGTCGTCCATGAAATAGGCATCATCCACATTAGTCGCATCCGTTGCGAAGAAAAGATTTCACCGTAGGTAGAATATTACTGTATGTATCTACAAAAAGGAACGATTTTCTGGAACGTGTCTCGGCGAATCGTAGTTTATCATTCGTGAGCTCCATTAAAAGAATTGTTGCCGTTCGTGGGCGCGTACTCCTGGGGCCCCATTCGCTTTCACGCGTTCGAGGAGCTATAGACTCAGACAAACGCTATAGAGGAATCCGGTCTCAATAGTTGATCCACTTCTTCTCGTGCAGCGACGGCGGCGGCGTCGGCACAATGCTCGAAAGAAGGTAGAAGTCAAGGGAGCACCCTCGAGGTATTATAATCTGTCCGTACGCGCGTCATTCTCGCCGCGTTCTTACACTAGACTTCAGCGAAACCACGGGCATTGTGACGGTTTAATTCTACCACGGTGTGCAACCATTCGACCCCAGCCAGTTTATAGCCGAAGAAAGGAATACCTGGCGGACCTGGTTCGAAACGTCTCTTCTAATAGGATCACGTTAACTGGTCGGGCTGCGGTCCAGATCCTGCCTTGAAATTGCTACGCGGATGACAATTCCGTACGTGACCGCGGTCGATAAGCAGATTACGAAAATTATGGCAGACGGACGTAGCGAGGTTATTTTCGTGAATGGCAGCTTCTGAATCAATAGGATTTTCATCACGAGAAGGTACTAGATTGTGTATGTCGGCCCATTGTAAAATACTACCATGGACGCAGTCTTCGGAGTTAACGCGATCGAGGGTGCGCATACATCCCCCCTTTAGAACATCGACATGATCGATGCAAGATCTGTTCAATCTCGCTTAACCGTTACGGGGTCTTCCTAGCGACTTCATCGAACCTTTCTCGTACGAGGTAAACACTATAAAGCGTTACAGACGAATATCTCCAAAAATATTGATTATATTATATGTCTCGTTCTCAATGATAGTATTGCAGTCATGCTTTCATTCTTCATATCACAACGTTCAGCGCGTATTGAATTTGAATTTGGCGCTGTTCCATTGCCTACTTGTCCCTATTTATTCCTCTATTCTCATATTGTTTCGTTGTGCCAAAGCATCGAGAACGTTTTTCGCATAGCGTTCAAAAGAAAAGATAAATTCTAACAAGGCCTTTATCTAGAAAAATGCGTAACTACAAGTAGAAGAAGCGGTCGATCATCTGTAGAAACAGTTGGACAACCTAACAAAAGTGGTAGAGTCTCTAGCGAATTTACAAAAAAAAAAAGAATTCGCCAAACCTATCTTCAAAAGATATTATAATTGGTAAGTGATTGGTTAGTTGATTTTTATAGGGACAAGTAGGCAATGGAAGAGCGCCAAATTCAAATTCAATACGCGCTGAACGTTGTGATGTGAAGCATGACAAGCATGATTACAATACTATCATCTTCGAACGAGACATTTCATATAATCTTGATCTTCGGCGGGCTCGTTTGATCCTACGATTATATGCAAAAGTACAGGGTGAACATTATAAAGCGTTACAGGCGAATATCTCCAAAAATATTGATTGTACGCAAAAGTGTTTCAGATGGAAGTTGTTCAGTAATGAAGGGAACATCATATGGTATGCCTTCTATTTTTCCCGGTGGACACTCCAAGGTGAGGTGAAGGTCAACTTTCTTTTTTTAAATGGAATGTCCTTCTTTTATACCATAGGTCGATAGAGTATCTCAAATTCCGAGTATAAAAGTGTTGACCTTCATATGTCCTACACCTAATAGTTAATGAGATATTATCGAAACAATTTTCTTTCTTATTTGCATAAGACTTTTGTATTCAGAATTTGATACTCTATCGATCTGTGGTATAAAAAAAGGACCTTCCATTTAAAAAAGAATGTTGACCTTTACCTCACCTTGGAGTGTCCACCGGGAAAAATGGAAATCCCACTATATGATGTCTCCTTCATTACTGAACAACTTTCGTCTCAAACATTTTTGCGTATAATCAATATTTTTGGAGATATTCATCTGTAACGCTTTATAATGTTCACCCTGTATCTTTTCATAGTTTACTTCTTGAAAATATAATCCCAAAAGGGTTTAATCAAATTCAAGAAGCTAACGAAGTTACAAGCATTACGATTTATTAGGTGCCATTCAATTTAAAACAGTACTTGAAACTTTAAACGCGTCTTTCTCGAAACTGCATGTTTTAAACTGGCACAGACGATTTCTCAGAAACTAACCATCCGACTCGTATGAAATTTGGCAGATATGTTCATTACATATTCTATTTTCGGCACTACCACTGTTATTAAAATATTTGCAAAATTAAAGTTTTGGCACATAAAACACTGGCGTTTTTTTTCTATTTTCACTAATATGATACTAATCCAGTGATTAGTTTTTTATCACAGCTTTACCAACATGTGTCGAACATTTTTCCGATTGAAATGATACCAAACACCGTTTGGATCATATTTGCTTGTTTAAGTCACCGTACCGCAAACCCTCGATTATACTAATCGGTGGAGAATGAATTTACTTAATAAGTTCTGATGGGAGTATCTTGGTCATTTCGATAATTATAGAATAAAAATCGTGAAACCGGTCGAGGTACGGTTAATCAGAGAACTGTCACGAAAACGTTGGCAAAATCTTTGCTAGAAAATAACCGAAAACGAAAAAGTTTAGTTAGCAGACCAGTACTGTCTCACTGATGTATCTTATGTACAATCATGTGACACAGAATCCTGGAGGGAAAGTCGCTAATTATATGTACGAAGTGTTAAAAAAAATAACGAGAATTTTCATTTTTCGGAAAAAATTTTAGTTATCGTCTACATGAATGTTATCCTCTTCAAACTAGTCTCTATTGGGTAGTGCACACTTATGCCAGCGCATCTTCCAATCCCTGAAACTCTTCTGGAACTCGATCTTTAGGATAACTTTTAGCTCTTCCAGCGATCCGCTTTTAATCTCGTCTACGCTTCAAAAACGTTTTTTTTTATTTGTTAGGAGAAAGAAAAATACGGTGAACATGGAGACTGGGGCAGCATTACAGTGTAGGTTTTTGGCCAAAAAATCACGAACAAGCAATGAAGTGTGAGCAGTTGCATTATAGTGGTGCAAAAGCCATGAATTGTTTCGCCACGAACAATCGCTGACCGTCCCAAAACACATGTAACTTTCTCGAAACCTGGCAATAGACCAAACATCGAATACGACAACCACTGTACAGACACTTTTCAGAAATGTTTACCAACACAACAACAACAACAAAATGACGTGAATCGGACTAATACAATCCGCGAAATTACAAAATTCTCGTTATTTTTTTAACACACCACGTAAATCTTTGTCGCATGTGCCGAGACATTACTGTACAAGGTAACTGGGATAAGAATATCGCGCAAGCAACAAGATTTACACGACTGAAACTTACCGCTTCGTTTGAGCAACGAGTCGTCGCGACCATGAAGTTGGCTGCCGGGTAGCAGGGACTGGCCCGAGCCAGGGGTTGCCGCTGTTGGAATTCCGGTGGCCAAAGGATGATGAGAGGGCGTAGCCGAATACCAGGCCGGTGGCCAACCTGCAGCCTGGCCATTGAACATCCGAAGCTTATCGTAGACACTCTCGGCACCCTGGTGTGCCTGCACCGCTGCCGCCTGTTGCTCTTTCTGCGAGGCCAGGTTCCTCAGCACCCTGTTGATGGACGATACCTGAGGACAGGGGAACGATCAGCATGATGAATGAATGTTAAATAGACTGCATTATTACAGTGTCGAGAAACTTTTACGCTTCCGACGATGACGTCCGATTGCGTCGATCATTAATCTTCAGCAGACCATCGAAACGAAGATTTTACATGACTGCCAGCTACCGAGAACCCGCGAGATACCGCAACGGTGAAACAGTTACCATTCGGGAATGGAAACCCCCATTATTGTATACAAATTCAGTGATTATTAGACTGTGGATTTTACGGATTTATATCCGAAATGAGTGGATGCAATTTCAAGCAGGAGATAGATTAAAAGAATTCAACTGCTTCACTGCATTCGTTCCACGTTATCAACATTATTAAAGGAAGAAAGAAATTTCTGATTCGCTCCAGTTCGTTGCTAACGATACATACAATCTCTATAATTCATCAAAATTCAAGAAAATATGTTACCGCTTCGCACAGCGATCGCTGGATCGATTCTCGCGAATTTCAAACATTACGCCCGCTTAATTAAGAACAGAAGAGCGATGTGAAACGATCAATCCCGGATACGGCGCGGCGGTTCTTTGAAAAGTTCCGTGGATTCTTTGGCTACCGGCTGACAATCGTTTCTATCGTTACATCGGTTTGTCTCTGGCTCGCCAGACCCGACCACCGAGAGCTTCTTCCTTTCTTTCTCTTCCGACGTTCGCGTTCACCGGGAAAGAGAAAGAGAGGGAGAGAGGGAAAGAGAGAGAGAGAGAGAAGAGAGAGAGAATACCAGATGAAAGGACACCGCCATCCAATTATTATTACATAAAACGGTTTCCATGGCTCTTCGCTCCCCTAACCAACGGCAGCGCGGTCTTCTTCACCTTGTACCGCGACCGAACCACTGGCTAACTCTAAAGTTATAACGAGCCACGAGGGCGAGCCTTGTGCTCTCGAGTCGCGCACATAATAGTCTCGGTGTTCTACGTGGCCTCCACCCCTCGTACACCCCTCTAACATCAACGTAGACGGTGCACCAAGTCGAACATAGCTGAACGCGGCGCTCCCATGGACGCAAACCAGCAAGCGGATGGAGGATATCGAGCGGAGCTTCTTAATTACGGGCTCCGTTGAAAGGTTCGATGAGCGAGAGAGAGAGAGAGAGCGAGAGAGAGAGAGAGAGAGAGAGAGAGAGAGAGAGAGAGAAGGAGAGAAAGAGGCACACGAACGAGTGCAAAGCCGATCCATCTCGCGTGGTTCGACTTAAGACCGGTGAAATAATGGCTGTACCCTGTCGGGTGCCAACGACGTTGTTGGTTCGAGTGGCTGCGTGCGCCGCGCCGTGGCGGGTCAAGAACGCTCGAGAGGGGTCCGCGTTATTACGCCGAATGAAAGCCGATAAATTCAATCGCGCTCTCTGTTTTCGCCTGTTCTCGATGGGGGATCCGAGTGCTCGAAAGGCTCGAGTAACGCTTTATAATAAGCGAAACAACGCTTTGCGATCAGTGGCAACAGAATCGTGTTGCGTAACGCGACGCGAACACGAGACGAGGCCAGACGAGACGAGGAGAGGCGCAACCGGGAGAGGAGCGACGGTTATCAACGACGCGAGGATAATCAGTCCGAATCGAAGGGGAACAAATCTTGAATTTTCCATCCGATCGAAGCTGGATTCTCTCTGCGACGACGATGCCGGGGCAGTTTCTTAGGAAATTGCCGCGGCAGTTACGCGGAACAGTTCCAAACAAATGCAATCCGGCGATGACGACTCTGCGTACCTTAACTGGAATCAATTCGAAGAGAATGGTCGACCGAGACGAGAAGGGAGGTCCGGGCGAGGGCGGACGACGTGGACGTCGGGAGAGATGGGGCGGGGGTGGAGCACGGAAAGTTCAGTATCGCGACATTCGTCTGGATCCGGCGAAATAATGGCGACGGGAGACCGGAAAGGACGTTTCCAGACTAACTGCGGCACAGGCTAGCCAGCCTCGAGCCAGCCTAGCCTCTGCTTTCCATCATCAAACCAAGCAACCTGGCTGTTCTACGCTCCGCTCCACTCGGCTCTCGCCGCACAACAGCCGCAGCACCGATGCAGACCATTACACGCGCGACCGGACACGAATAATTGTGCAACACGCTTAACTGATCCCATTCACCCTGATTCTACCCGCTCCCATCCGCTCGTCGGCGACTAACCCCGTCGCACCCCATTGCCGCACGATATGTACCCACCGCAACAGCCCGACACGCTACCCACCACCGCCATCATCGTCATTGCTATCATTACCGTTAACGTCGTTCCCATCCCAGAGACAATCGTCGTCATCGCCCGGACCGATCGAAGATACCGGGACAACGATCGATCCACGACCAGACCCGAGAACACCCTTACCACTGTCGGAACCGTGTCCGAGGAAATTAACCCCCGGAAAAGACCGAGGGCGGAGCCGACGACGCTTAGTTTTTACCCACGGCCAACTTTGCCCGACCAGCTTTCGGCTAATCTGCTAGAAGACGATTCTCCAACGGACTCCGGATCTTTATGCAAATTGCCATTTTCATACAGCCTCTTGTAAAATATATTCCCAAAATGAACTCTTTACGGTTGAAATCCTGGCTTTGCTCGCCAACACTGTGTTTACTGTTGGTTAATAATTGAACTGCATAAAAGCCAATTAGCGCAAGTCTAGTTTTCTCATATCAATTTTCCTGAACCAGCTCTGGGTTTATTTTCTTCATTTTTACTCAAACCTTTGCAGTTAGGGTTGCCATCCGTCCTGTTTTTCTCGGATTTGTCCTACTTTTTAATGCGTCCGGGGACGTCCGAGGGGAGTTTCCTTAAGAATTCGGGTTTTTCGATGTTACTCGTTCACACTTGCTTCCACTATCACTAGAGTCATGCAAAATCGGACACTCTTTGGAGTACTGTTTCGGATTTCTTTCAAATTTGAATATGTTGTAGTCTTCAGTGACTCAATATGATGAACTCAATATGAACTCAATATAATATCTTAAAAATTATAGTTTTTGCAAACGTGTGAAAAAAGTGTCACTATTTCTCATTAAATTATGAGACTAGAACTAACGAACCGATGAGAATAAGTTTTCAAAAGCTTATACATATAGTAAAAACATAAGAGTATCTACTAAAAATGTTGTCATTTGAAAAAATGTTTTTTCATAATTTATTTTGCAATCGTTTCAAACAAATGCATTGTTTTCATAGCAAGGACCTTTCTAAAAATGTGAATAAACGAGGATATAGCTCCAGATAGCTCCAAAGCGATTAATAAATTATTTTTGTGACTTTCTACCGTAATGAAATTTGCACTACAATTCATTAAAAATGATTCCCACCTACTGATAATTATCGTAATACGTATATACAGTAGGACCTCGATTAACTGGATCCCGATAATAAACAAATATGCGTTTAATATGATTATTTTATGAAGGGAAATAAAATTTCAAAAATAAAAAATCTGTTTCGGAACATAATGTACATTTTAATTATTTCCCTCGGGCCTTAATTTATTTGGGCTATTTGTCTCCCGATCAAGCTGGTTAATCGAGGTCCTACTGTATGTGTATTGTCCGGGTTTCAGTCTGAAAAGTCCGGACTTTTCGGGATTTCATAGATGGCAACCCTATTTGCGGTTCAACTTGTTCTAGCTCTCTCTTGTTTTCTTTTACTGCAGACCTTGCTACAAAATGATACGAGTCTATTAACCTATTTAGACCAGTTCAGGAATACAACGATGGTTCGTATGTACCAGGTAATTGTGACATTACTGATGAATGTAATGGAAACCAATGAAATAAGAAACTACTGAGTCAAAAGTCGATGTCGAGGCTGATACGATTCACAGCCAATTCATAAGATAGACAAAAAATGCGGTCTTCGAAGTCGCAAACAATAAGCCACACTATTTCTTTAACTGTTTTATCTCACATAAAACTGCATCTTCCATCTGGATTTCTTGTGTTACTCTGCAGAAGCCATAAATACGCAATTTTATGCATACACAGATTGAAAACCGCTCGGTGTTTTCGGTTCTCCTTTCGCTTGTCGATATCCATCATTTTCTATAGATTGAAACTAAGTCACAAAAAGAATCAAAGAACATTGAAAATACGGTATCGGTACGAGCCAGGATCTGAATCCCAACGAATTTTCCGATAGGGGAGAAATGTCCGGTAACGGTCCCAAAGTTAGCGTCTCGTTCAAAGAAGCTGCAAATAACCATCACCGACGGAACGGCAAGAGAAGCTAAAACAAATCGGTTGTACCTCACTCCCCGGCAATTCTGTATAACTAGTAACGCAACAGATACGTCGAGCTCTCGAAACAGAGAACATTTTCATCGCGGGGCTCAAAAGACCGCAAAAACCGATCGACCGATCAAGACCGTCGGTGCTACAATCGAGCTTGGTCGGCCCGGCACGGCACAGCCCGGCCCGTGCACCTCTCCCGCGTCCCCCTCGTCTACATCAAATCCAGCAGACAACAGACAATCCTATCACGATCCTCTTTGCTGTTACCAGTCCCTGGTACGCGTACACCGGGCCACGGTGATCATTATAACGATTTCGAGTTAAAAGCTGAAACGTTTCGATCGGCGTTTCTTTTCGAACGACGGATGCTATCGATAGAGGGATGAAACTGTGTGCGTACCACCGGCTGATTGATCACCCTCCCTACTTCTGTTCCGAACACCAACAGAGAGGGATAGAGAGAAAGAGAGAGAGGAGAGAGAACCGGCAAAGCGAGTGTTTCCTCGACCAGCCGACGGATAACGACTCGTGCGCGTGCCATCCTCTTCGATATTCCTGACAGACACGATCGGAGGGGCTGATGCTGGCGGCACCAGAGGCAGAGTGTTTTCGATAGAACCAAACCTGAAGACCTTTCGGACGTGACACGCTCTGCTACATTCGATGTACCAGAACATTATCAGATTGCTAAGAATTCTCTCCTGATGCCGCGCCGCGCCGCTTCAGAAACAACTGCGATGATTTTATCGAGAATCCTCTTGATACAGCAACGTGATATTAAAAGTTCTTATAACGGCGGCACTTTGGATTTCGAATTTTGACTTTTTAGACTTTTTTCTTGCATCATTTAGTAGTATTAAAAATGGGGGTGTGCGAGATTCCTGAAAATGTTCGAGATTCCCGTAAAATATCCGGAATTCCCGAAAATATCCGAGATTCCCGAGAATTTTCGAGATTCCCGAGTATGTGCCAGATCCCGAGATGATTCGGGATTCCCGAAAATATACGGGATCCCGTGAAGATTCCGGATTGTCGAGAATATACGAGATTCCCGACAATGTATGGGATATAATAATATTTGGGATTCTCGAAAGTATCGTTATTCGCAATTACTTTCTGCAATATTACTAACATAAACATTCCCGACTAATAAGATATGTAATCTTGGAGAACACAATGGCTTTCAGATTCTTGTAATTATTGGAAGTATGGAGAAACTTCAAAATGTCGGGAATCACAGATATTTTCGGAAATTCCGAGACATTCAGGAATCCCGAAAATTCTCGAATGGTTTCGGGATTCCTGAGAATTTTCGAAATTCCGAAAGACTCGGGATTCTGTCCCGATCCCGCGAGAAATTCCCGTCCCGACCGGAATCTCGCACAGCCCTTATTAAAAAATAGAAATATATTGATATCTGTTGAGGTGTTTGGTTCACGTGACAACGGAAAGACTTCTGAAGAATCTAAAGATATCCTTGCCAGCCATACCAGAAAATAAGGTTTCAAGGAAAATGCGTTCAAACTTGCAAGTATCAATTATACATATGTATTTATACATACTGAGAGTTGCGATCAAACTGTCATAGCTACTCTGCGGATCAGTTTTCGACAAAAATTTTATTGAAATAATAATTTCGAATAAAGTGGGTTTTATATCCAAATGGGTTTCAAACCCATTTTATTCGAAATTTGAATAAAATTTTTGCCCAACTCTGCTGCGGATCTCTATGTAAAATAAAAAATGTTTGCATTTCTTGCAAGATACAGGAGACAAATAAAAATTTCTTCCTCCTTTTAATTATTATCTTATTAAGATGAAACTATAATAATACACTGCTGGCCTTAAATCTTTTTAATATGCTCACTGCTTTAAATTGTATCCCTTTTTCGTTATAAATGCATAAAATCCGCAGTCTTTACTCTTACGAATTTAAGTAAATCCTTCGCAGACATATTTTGAAAAACATGTACGTTCAGAAAATGCAAAAACGGAAAATCAATTTTTTCAAGGTTCTAGACCAGAAGACCCTCTTAATCGATTTGGCAAATGAGCGGTTCGAATCACGGTAAAGCTCTACTGACGAACAGCAACCAATTTTTTTGGCGACTGGACCCGAACCGATTGAAAAAAGAGTAGCTCATTTCCCGGCGATCGAGCAGGCGGAACCGTCGAGGGGTCGAATATCGATGTAAGGGTGGGCAGGATGTTTGGAAGACGGACGCTCCGGAGAGGATTCTTCGGGGTCGCAGAGGGGCCTGGCCAGTGGAGGGTGGACAATACGAGGTTCGCGTAATGGACCGATTACCCCTCCTAAGCGATCGCATTGACGAGACTTTGATTAGGGTCGAGTGGCCAGATCCGACGGGTAAGTACCGACCGGGTGTGCACCCTGATAAACCGCCGCCACATACAAAGCGAACCCGCGCCGCGTTGGTCCGAAGCATCCCTGGACGTAGAGGACCCGCGCGCCTTCGTGGTTGCCGCGGTGCACTCTTGCGGAGTCATTGCGCTTTTCTTTACCCGCTTGAATCCCTACGCGGCGCCGCCGCCAGCAGCAGGGTCATTTGCTAATTGCGCCAAGAATGACTGGAATGTTTGACGTTATCGAGCTACTAGAGACTTCCCATACGGTTCCACGGTGTTCCATTTCGAGATTGGAAGCTACTCTTACGTTTAGAAAAGAATCGAGAGATAGCATCGAGGACCTTTGAAGGTTTCAATAACGATTCTAGTCTAACAATTGTTTTGATCTTCTGGAAAAGTGCCTCGCAGTATTAATGTTGCTCTAATACCGAAAATAATATGCAAGTACAGTGTTCCCGCAATTGATGTGACTTTCAGGTATGCGGATGATGTGACTTTTTATCCCCACTACTAGGGGGTTCCCCCTTGGGCGGTCGATCGCGCTACAAAGAAATTAAGGTATTAGGGTGTTTAAATTGGGGTTTCCACAACAAGTTGTTTGAAAATTTTTTTGTTTATTAAAATTGTATGGGGGTTATGGCTAAATTTCACTCTCATGATGGACAATGACAACACTCAAATTTAAAAGTGTAGAGAGCGCTGTAGCTCTAGGAAACTTGGTGAAAATCGCCATGATAGAGAAACAGGTCCGACCTGGTTAAAAAAAAAGGGTGTTTAAATTGGGGTTTTATGATACTAAATGTAACATTCTCAGGT
The DNA here is from genome assembly GCA_028455765.1 of Lasioglossum oenotherae. Taxonomy (NCBI): domain Eukaryota; kingdom Metazoa; phylum Arthropoda; class Insecta; order Hymenoptera; family Halictidae; genus Lasioglossum; species Lasioglossum oenotherae. Next base: position 12,364,061 of record CM052298.1, on the reverse strand, counting down.
ATGGAGTAGCATTAATACAATACAACAATTTCCCGCTCAGCACCGTTGTTTACCCAGGATCATCGTTTACACTTGGAAAAATTATCCAAGGAATCTATATTCGGCACACGCGTAAAAAAACGTAGTACCATTTCGTTTCCTGAGACTCGATACCCCCGAGGTTCTCACAACAATCGCGGCAACACTGTATTACGCATCCATACAACCTCCAATCAAAATTTTGGTAAATTATTTTCTATAATTTGACGCGATTTTAATTCCATTTGGGTCTCGCCAGATTTCTTGATAGGACGAATTAATTTAACTCATTCAATTTAACGAATTCATTCACGCGTTCTTCAAAGTCAAAATTCACCAATTTTCTTTTTGCAAATACTGTAGAATGTTACAGTCCTTTTTCTATTTGTGCTGCAAGACGTATTACTAAAAAATGCGACGTTATAAGTAGACTGCGGATCTTTATGCAAAATAAAAATGATCTGCATTGATTGTGGGAAGCAGGAATAAAATAAAAATTGATTTCATCCCTTAATTACTTTGTTACTTTAAACACAACATTACGATATTCTGAAATTTCTCTAATCCTTTACTGTTTTATATTTCACCCAACCAATTTCTTCATAAATGCATAAAGATCCGCAGTCTAGTTATAAGTAATGTAGTATAATTTGAGACAAGTAATTGAAATGAAAAATCATTTGAATTGAACAGAAAGTAAAAAACACTTTCTCCTTATTATTTATCAAATAAAAATAATAAAGTGTTTGAAATGATTATTTGTGATGATTAGACTGCGGATGTTTATGTAATTTGCAATTTTTGTAGAATTTTAGTGGAATCAAATAAAGTCTTATTTTCAGTGGTAGTAGTCTTTGTAGAACTGAAATAATTAAAAAATTGTACTAAATTCTGTCGAATTTTATATTCTACCATTTTTTTTTAATTTTCAGAAGCTATAAATGCGTAAAGATCCGAAGTCTAGTGACCATATTTCAAATAAAATGTGCCTGACGCTGACCGGAACGGGAACTAACTTTATTACATTAGTACAGCACCGCAGAACTCAATATCAACGTGCCATGAACTCGCCGAGTGTTGAGAAAAAATTCGGAAGCCTTTGCTTATACTGGAAAATGGAACAGTGAAAACTGTATGAACGAAAGTAAACTGGTAAACTTACGCTAGGTATGTTGTCGTTATTGCAAACGCCCTCCTGCAGCAGCCTGTCGCGGATCTCCCAAGCGAAGATCGAGGGGCACTCCCGTTTGTAGTCGGCGATTTTGTTAACCACCGGTGTGGTCGCCACGCGTGGCTTGCTGCCACCGATTGCACGTGGTTTGATCGAGCCTGTCTCGTAGTACCTGTAAGAAGAGAAAGGTTTCTGTATTGTTAGCGAAAGCGTTCGATTGGTTCTCGTGCTGTGATCTATTGGGTATGACCTGCCGAGGATCTTGGAGACGCATCCGTTGCTGACTTGCAGTATGCGCGAGATGTCGCAGGGCCTAGCACCACTGTGAGCCAGTTCGACGATCTTCTGCCTCGTGGAGTCTGGCAATGGTCGACCATTGACGTAAACACCGCCGAGCTGGTTGACCCCGCTGTGTCCTGCAGCCGAGCACCCAAATATTGAGTTCTGTCCGACCATAGAACCCCCGCCAATACCCGCACCACCCCCGTGCATCAAGTCCTCCTCTGTGAATCAAAACGCGCGCAACGTGTATTCTGTCACTTGGTCAGGGTGTCTAGTTGGGCAAACAGTGGCCGAACGTGTCCGCAACGCACGCACGACGTTCTTATTAGCCTAATTACACCATGGACATCCATTGCGGACACGCCGGCTGCAATCGAGCGTACGCCGCGCCGCGCCGCGATGATCTTTACGCTTTCGCGCGACAGCGGATGTCATTCGACCAGGGCAATACAGTAATACAGTCTCCATTTATGTGAACATCGGGACCAACATGTCATTTACAAAATAGAAAAATAAACTTTTCGTTGGAGGTGTGTCCGCTATTTGATTGGGTACTCGTACATACAGTCAGCGGCAATAATAAGTAGACACTCTTAAAAATCGCATAACTTTTTAAAAATTGCTCTAAAGGACTTAAATTTTTTAAAGATGTTAGACCGACTAGTTCGCTAGAGAATAAGCAAACAAAAATTGATTACGATTGCAACTGGTAGGAATTATACAAAATTTTTAAAAATTATGTTTTGTCAACTTTTTTATCTGGGCCTGTAACGATAATTTAAAATATGCGTTTTATAGATTTCGGTAACTTATATGCATACTGAAAATTTCGTCGAAATCAGTCAACATTGCAATGAGCTACATACGTTTAAAGATGAGTGTTTAAGGGTAAAAGTCGCAGATTTTCAGCCTTGCCAGGGCATTTCGCCCTTACGTGACAATTTCTAAAAAGTTATGCGATTTTTAAGGGTGTCCACTTAATATTGCCGCTGACTGTATGTATAGTGACTAGACTGCGGATGTTTATGCAACTTTCAATTTTTGAAGGCAAATGAGAAAGTGGAATTAAATAATATCTTTTGTACCAAATTCAATCGAATTTTACATTCCAGCATTTTTTGAAAATTTTCAGATGCCATAAATGCATAAAGATCCGCAGTCTAATAATGACTGTATGGAAAAACTGAGGTAAATACAGTAAAGTCGCGATTTTTGGCAAACGGCTGTGTTCTGCACGGACAACGATCGCATGCCAATATTAAGTACCATTTCTTGTTTTAATTATTGCTACGATAATAAATATTAAATTACCCATAGGAAATGCGGTCTCTCAGAGTATTATAACGACGGAAAAAGTAAAATATTTTATTTTGTAGCTCAGATTGTTAAAATAAAAAATAAAATAAATCTCATTTTCAAAATTGTATATTCTATTAAAAATTCTAGTTTTTCAAGCAAAATAAAATCTAAAATATTACACAGTATATATTTGAAATATTTATTTTGCCAAATATAGCCCACCTCTGCAATGGTCTTTACCGTTTATACTTGCAAAATGGTCAGAATTCAAATATTGTCTCCAATCGACATGCAGTTTTTGAGTCGCGAACTGGGTTACCAGAGTGCTCAGTGCGAAGTGAATAATATTGTAAAATTGTGAAATATTACGTTGTAAAATTGTGAAATGTATTATGGAGAAGGAGAGGTAAAAGTTTGTACGTTAATATTGAAGATGTAAAACAAATGTTGTGTATACCACGACATCTCGCTAAGATTCTTGTTCAGGCTTATTGTCAGGCTTATTCAGTATTTCAGAAAATTAGCTGTCGGGAGACGTCGACGCGACGTCGTAGATTAATTTTTTATAATACAGTTTTCCGTTTACGTTACGCATTTCTATTAAAATTTCGATTAACCGTCCTCTAACAAAAATTATGTTACAGGTGCTTTTTACGTTTTACCGATAATGTATTCTTTTATCGTGTTCGGGATAATTTACATATAATTGAATTGTATTAAAAAAGCTATTAGATTTGAAGGCATCGCGTGTTTTTGATTGATCAATTTAAATTAGTCCATACAGTCAACCAAATCATTGCACAACGTATAAACTGAGGATTAACCGCAAAAAGTCAGTGTACAATTCATGATATACATATATCAATGTAATAATAAATGATAAGTAATTTAGGTCGTCTTCGTTAGGTTATTAAGAAGCGTCCACAACACAATTTGTACCGTAGAAGTAACTTTGTGCCCGCTCGTAAACTCGCTAAATGATAGGTAATCCTAATAATGACGAATTAGATATTGCAAAGAATATTTATGCATCCGTACAAAACGAAAATATCGAGATTCCACGTGTTTATTACGAGGTAACATACAAACATCTGATTATGATGTATAAGATCGCGCAACAGTTTACGTGTTGTTCCGAATTCATTAAATAGACACAGCAAACGAACGCGACACGACCTCGTTATATAGTTGCAATAATTTGTAAAAGACGCATATATGCGCGAATAAACAACCGAGCTGTTTAATATATTCGTTCCGCGACAGTAGTTATAGTGTTCGCGACGCGTCGGTATTTAATCCACGCCCCGCGCGAGAGGGTGGAACTCGAGTGTCGCATTAATTCCTGTGTCTGCAAACACCAAAGAGTGCTCCAACAATATTTGCACTCGTTAATCGGGGGAAACACACGATGCCACGGTTAACTTGTTTTTCGCCGAGCAGGTTTGTAAAAATCGATAAGCTTTTAGTTGAATTTAATGGGAAAAACGGCCGCAAATGATGGGACTGTACCCGGTTCCCAATTCGCCAATTTACCGAATGTGATTTATGAAACAAAACAACAAACATTCGCCGGAGTTCCGTCGTAAACTGTGTTTTTACGCGTGCTTCTCGAAAGGGCATTAAACGTTTGCAATCCAAATCACTTTCCACTATTTTTTCCGGAATGAACACCGAACTCCCGAGCGTATAATTAATCAAAATAAAATTATACTCTTTCACGTGAAAAAACAAATATACACGTTGAAGTCCCGTACACGGACAATTTCGAACTGTGTCGTTTCAAATATGTTTCAAAAGTATGAAATGCACGGGAAGAATTCGGTTCAGTTTTCCTTTGTCCCTACATATACAGGGTGTCCGAAAATATCGTATTTTCTTGAAGTAAATTCGAAGTAACTTTCTTCCTTTGTGAAAATATTCTTATATGACAAGAAGTTATTAAGAAGATACACGGACCAATTACAGCGCGGCTACGCTGGACAGATTCCGGCTTGGCCAATGTCAACTCCACGCTCAACGGAACCTGTAGTCGCGCCCTGATAGGTCCGTATTTTTCCTTAGTATCTCCACAACAAATACGCGGGGAATATTTTTGTACAGGAAAAAGTTACTTCGAATGACCTGGGGAATCAACCCATTGAAGGTAGTACAACATTTTGTGGGACACCCTGTAGATACGTAGGTGTTCAAATTTTTCTATTATTCTATCATTTTTAAAATATTCACGCATCGCGTGCGCTCGCGATAGCAGAAGCTACAGTTAACAAAATCTTAATTCTCTTAGCATATTCCGAAACGTATGAATCCTACCCTTCGATTACGAATGTACACTATAGGGTAAAGTGCCCAAATATGGTATAGTCACCTATTATGGCACTACCTTATATCTCAAACAATAGTTTACCATATTTACTCAACAGTGTGCAGTGCATTCGCACCATTTTATAGATTTTAGTATCGATCCTCCGTCAGTTGTGTCTCCACGTGTTGAATATTTTTGAGGTTAGATTTTCGTTTGTATCTCTTTCGAGAAAGGTACGTGATTTTGAAATGTTTCATCATATCTGCAGTTTCAGTTTATTTATATTAATGTTTGTCAACTGTTTTCTTGGGCTGAAGTTCATTTTCTCTTTCTCAGTAGTTAGAATTATAATCAGTCCACGTGGAGTTTCCAATATGGCACCACCAAGGGTTCCCTAATATGGGTATAGCTATTGACATTCTTGGTGTGCCATATTAAGAACCCCTTTCGCTGAAACCTGCAAATGACACACCGCAGAGGAAATATTTTTCCCAAGTTGTATTAATTTTTGAACAAACTTGAACCCAGAATCTTATAGGGAGGAAATGGATCTACAACTGGTAATTTTTTGAACGAAAAAGGGCATCCTAAAATAATCAAAAAATGACATCGACAAAAAGTGGTTCATATTTGGGCACTTTACCCAACTATAAAATACGATAAAGTGATAACTATTACAGTGCTTAACTCGGCAGTATGGAGCACGTACGCGGCAAAGGGGCGAGAAACATGGCGTCGAGTTTAGCTCGAGACAGGACCACAAAAGGTTAACGTTGCCAGGTGCAAAAGAGTCAAGCGTGTTTCGTGTGCACGAAGAAACAACGGACGAACGTGCAAAGTGGGCCTTTTACCCCTTTTGTCGGTGGCCTTTCTAAATTCACGTGGTAACGCCGGTAGCGCGCGAAGAATAAGGGGTGGAACGAACGCGTCGTGACTCAGGGTACACACCGGAAGTGAAAAAGAGAGAGGCCGAGGGAGAGAGTGGGTAAGAGAAAGAGAGAAAGAGGGAGAGAGAGAGAGAGAGCAGGGGAGAGATTGAGTGAGAGACACGAGTTGACGCGGCGCAAGGTGCCGAGAAGGCGGCACGAGCTAAATGCATCTTGCAATTAACGAATTTAATTAATCTCCCGCTTTTGCGCCCCGCAAAACGACAAGAAATAGTGGAAACGCAATTTGAATGGTCTGGCCGTGGCACAGCACCGTATGAAACCACTTTCTGTGTAACATCGCGCGCCACGCGTTTTCATCAGCCTTTACCGTCGCCACAGGAGGACAGGGATTCCACGCGTTTCGTGCTTATTTCTCGCCTCAAAGAGACGAGCTTCCGCGTGCCCCCGACCATCCGTCACTTTTCGTTGCCTCCGTCACTCGAACATCCTTCCGAGGCCGCATCCTCGACGCGACAATTGCGAACGCACGCTCGCGATCCTCCGCGGCTACACATTTTCATCCAATTACCGACGCAACAAGCTGTCCTTTCGATTGAATTATTCCTTCGTCTCAGATTCAAAATGCCGGACTTTCTACGAAGGTCAGGTAAATCTTTAACCCTCTCCGTATTTCTATCAAATACATTAGGTGTGCAAATAAGCTTCTTCCCCTATTTTGCTACGATCATAACTTCTGAATGAAGGAGAAAATATTTGACCCTCGATCGGAACCACCGGTCGATCTCGAATCTTCCAACAATGTTATATTTAGGGTAAGGTAAGTCACCCAATTATGCATGACGTCCCTACTATGAAGGGTTAATTACATTTTTCTGAATAAATACACTGTATTTATACAACACCAGAAATAATTATTAGGTGTGCAAATAAGTTCCTTCCCCTTTTTTTCTACAATCATAACTTCTGAATGAATTCGAATTACTTCCCGATTTTGGTGCCATCTGAAAGAGCGTTCTTTTTGTTTTAAGAAGTGTTGTGATGAGCGCTCTAAGAGTTTCCAGCCCTATACAACAATTTCAAACAATATGGCGTGCGAGAAGCATTATTTGCGTCACTCCACTGTTTGCATTCCAGTTTAAAACATACAAAAAGTGGTACCAAAGATTTAAAGAAATTTTTATTTGGAAGGCGACGATCGATCAGGTGCACCGAGAAAGTTTGATTACATACATTGTATGTACGTAAAATGTAATAAAATGTTGAATTTGGAAAAAAGGGACTTATTTTTGTACATCTAATACTACATGTATTCGACATGAAAATATTTTTTCATAAAATGAATTTTTGTTTTACTTCTGCTTCCGACAATCAATGCAGAACATTTTTATTTTACGTGAAGATCCGCAGTCTAAAGATCAGAAATTGTAAAACAAAGACAGCTAGGCACGCCAACGCGTTATTCGATAATCGCATTGCGTGTAAAATGTTTCAGCAGGCACGGCCGGAGTAAAGAGGAATTCACTGGCGGAATATCGGTACTTTTTCTTCGCATAAATAGATCACAGATACGTCTGGAATCGAATAAGCGCGATGTTACCGAGAATCACGGCTGTCGCGAGCAAAAATAAAATCCCATTCGATTATGCATGCCCCGTAAAAGAGACGATAACGTCACAACGTTAAGACATTTTCCTTGATCCGATTAAAATGGCGGCCGCCCTTCGACGGTTCGTTTTCGCCGCGCCGGATATACGATGAATATTCATTCGACGGCGAATTCATGTATGTAAATGTAGAAACGAGACACGAGGTATTTTTTATGCGAATGAATCGTCTTTTAGCGTATCCCACGCCACTTTCGACGACAGCGTTGGATTGATCATTCGCGTCGATTAAAGATCATCTAAAATTACATAGTACACTCTTTCATGGGAATTCAGATTATCTTGCGACGAACACGTTTCGCTCTGTAGCGGCATTGTCGGGTCGTATACGCGCGTCGACGTTGTCGGCGAGATGTCATCGTAAAATCTGGTGGTAACGAAATCAAGCTGTGCGAAGTACACATTTCCAAGTCAGCAGAGAGTATATTTGATTTCCGCATGCAAACGTGTACACAACTGTTCGCGCGAAAAGAAAATGAACGATCACGCGGCGGTATCCTTCACCGCAACAAAATTTCTTACTCGTTCTGACCACTGATTGGAAAATATTGACCTATAACGGATGACGCGAGTATCCACAGTGAATCCCTCCATCAGCGGTCGATACTCGACCGTTTATTTACGCAGACAGTGATAGCCTGCAGCATCCATTCACCGATCACGAGCGGCGCAGATCAAGCAAAAACCGTGTCCCTTCGAACTCACGCGTCGCAAAGGTAAATTATCTTTGAAGCGTCGAAATCCCGGCGCGTCGCGCCCCTCACGACAAGACCCGTGCACCCTTTGTGAACTGACACGAGAAACCGTAGGTTTTTCATGAGTTTAATTCATTATAAAGAGGGTGTGACTTGGACACATACACGAGGAGACGGATGAAGGAACGCACAAAGTGTAAGCTTCTCTCTCTCTCTCTCTCTCTCACTTTTTCTCTTTCGTTCTCTTAGTCTCTCGGCAACGTCTCGTGCGAGGAGAGCGAATCGTCCATAGCGCACCGACGACCCGAGCCGTCCGCACACATTCTTTATATATAATTTCGCGTTAATCTACGCGACGACCAGCGCAAAAGCGAGTCATGCCGCAAAGTGAGGCAAAAAGGTTCCACTTGGCTGAGCGTGAAACGGGACACAGATTAAATCCCATCCTGCCGGCGCACGACGTCGTGGCAGGCACCCTTCCTCCTCGTCCGCCCCCGCCCCCGCCCTCGACCCAACCCTCGTCCACCCCCGCCTCCAACCGTCCTCCAACCCTCCAGCAACCCTCCGCCAACCCCTCGTCATCTCGTTCTACCTCGTAGCCTGTCCCTTCCCTGCCCGACCGACCTTTTCCCTCACCAAACAACCCCTGAACCTACCGCTCCTAACGCTACGCCCTAGACAAGAGGGGTGGCAGTAGGAAAATTCTGCCATTTCGTTCTCTTTAAGCGCGGAAATACTTGCCTGGCATTTAACGCATATAAATACTTTCCGTGCCGATTAAGTTCTACTTTTTTCCAACGCCTCGCGAAGATTTCACCGACGACGACGACGCGGTATATTCGCGCGCGTCCACCGAAACCCTACCGGAAGGATCAAACGACCGACCCTTTAAGAGAGAACACGATTCTTCCGCGGTAAAGGGCTCTGGATAACAGCTGAAAGTTTGAAGGACAGTTATCTCGGGTCACTAGCTTCCAGCGTGTAGTCTAATTATAAGTATTAATTAACCCTCGTGCCAATACCCGGGCACCAGGGTAGTACCTGCTTCCAGTTCGTCTTTCAATGGACAGTGGTAGAAACCATGATATTAGAAACTTTCCTATAAAAATATTATTTGAAAATATCTCAATCAAATTTGTAATAGTCCCCCCAATAATATTAAACTTTTCTGTGAAATTAGTTTTTACAAATAATAAAATGTTTAATATTAGGCTCTTCAAATCGATACCGGCATCGCACTAACCCTTTGCTGTCGGAGCTATTTTAACTCGAAAATTTTTTCCGACCTAGAATAATTCCATTCTATTTGGTTGGCAAGAAAGTAATTTCGGTATTTTAAAATGAAATAAAACAGAATTTCTTTATTCAAACTGATGATGAACTTTAAGCAATAAAATATTTTCTTATTTATTCTTATTTGAAAAAGATCGTCGAACAAAAGGGGACATATCGTATTCATTAAAGTTCATTGCTCGAATAAAAATAATTGGGTTCCATTTCACATTAAAATACCGAAATTACTTTCTTGCCAACCCAATATAACATCTTTTTCATTGTATAGATATGAAATTGATATAGCGTCTCATACAATACTAAGTCATTAGATGCCAACATATTTAATAATCTAAACAATATTGTGACTCTAAGTCACCACTCGAGTGCTAAGGGCTAATAAGTAAAGATCCCTATTTCACGTGTATTTAAATTTTTAGGATACAGTTACTAATTTTCGAAAGCAAAATATGTATACAGGGTGTCTCAAAATTACCTCCGGAGCCGAAAATGGGAGGTTCCTGAGATCATTCCAAGCGACATTTTCT